>JAVGWX010000005.1:60123125-60705625 GCA_036924085.1 Ariolimax columbianus | reverse complement strand
ATGGCAATGCAGAGACTGAACAGCCTGAAAACAGCATGCGAAAATTTTGGTCTGACCATAAATGCCAAAAAAACAGAGTCATGTACCAACCAGCACCAGGCATGCCGTACACAAAACCAGAGACTACAGTCATCGGGCAGACGTTGAATGCCGTAGACAAATTCACATATCTGGGCAGCACGCTGTCGAGATCTGTCAGCCTAGACGATGAGGTGGCAAGCAGAATAGCAAAGGCCAGCACAGCCTTTGGTAGAATGCGCTCGATGGTCTGGGCACGTCGTGGCATCAGCGTCAAGACCAAACTCATAGTCTACCGTGCAACCATCATTCCAACCCTACTATACGCTTGCGAAAGCTGGACTGTATACTCTAGACATGCAAGGAGGTTAAACCACTTCCACACAGGTTGCCTGAGGCGAATTTTCCACATCCGATGGCAAGATCGTGTCACTGACATCGAGGTTCTCTCGAGGGCTAACATGCCCAGCATCCATGCACTGCTAGAAAAAGCACGACTAGGATGGGCCGGACACCTCGTCCGTATGTCAGACGAGCGGCTCCCAAAGAAGCTTCTTTACGGCGAGCTGAGAGAGGGATGGCGCGAGAGAGGGCGCCCAAAGAAACGTTTTAAAGACGGTCTGAAGGACTCACTAAATAGTTGCCAGATAGACATCGACACCTGGGAATGTCTTGCGAAAAACAGATCTGACTGGAGAAGCGCAGTCAAATCGGGTGTAGCTGCTGGTGAAGATGACCGTGTTATGAAAGCCCAGAACAGGCGCGAGACGCGGAAATCCCGAGCAGCGGGAACACCATCCCCTTCTACAAACCTCGTGTGCCCGATATGTAGCACATGTTTTCGTGCTCGCATTGGCCTGTTCAGCCACATGCGCACCCACACCCAACAGGGAAATCTCTGACAAGGATGATGTCGGCGGTCCTCTTCGACAACGATGGACAGCTATTATTATTATTATTATTATTATATATGTGTGTGTGTGTATGTATATATATATATTTTATATATATATGTATATTTAGCTAACTATCTGTGTATCTGTCTGCCCGTCTGTCTGTTGTCATAATTTGTTTCCCCTTAGCAATCAATCATGTTTAGCCTTGCCTAGTATGATGAACTCCTCAGATGTGTATATAGACTCCCACTAAGGGAGAACGAGCCGCGTGTTAGAGACCCCAGATCTGCATACATCATCATCACACCTCTCAAAGCTGTGCCGCCCTTCTCATACATAGCGCATGGTATATATCTTCTTCTTCTTACGCTGTCAGACATCGACCTTTATTTTTTCGAAAAAAGCGGAGGTCATCCTGAGGCTATCGACACTGCCACCATGGTATATATGAATTCTTTTCATTTTGGAGCCATTTTTATTTTATTTTTATATTGAATGAGAATATGGTTTTCCCTTTGAAGCAAAGACAGGCATTAACCACATGTTCCAGCCCCTCGCGTTTCCGCCAGCCTGCGCATGCTTTTATCACGCCAGCGGGGGATGTAATACGGCGCTCATTGATCTTTAGGATACGTGTTTTGTTCTCACGAGAAGACAATATCTCTCTCGTAAGTTTCTCCGTCGTACGTACTTACTGCGCATGAATCCGGGGCACGTGACTAGAGCGTACTATAGTTTCATTTGCGTGAAATAGTTCTGTGTTTATCAGTGGGTCTCAACCTTATCCAGATCTTGGGTTCCCATGACACTGATAACAATCCACAACGGATCTTCGCTCACTCTCTTTCTCTCTCTCTTTCTCTCTCACTCTCTCTTTCTCTCTCACTCTCTCTTTCTACTTCTTTCCACTCTCTCTTCTGTCGATCTACACTCTACTGTTTCCTCTGTCTAACTACTCTCTCTCTCTCTCTCTATTCTCGCTCTACTCGCTACTGTCACTCTCCTTTCCCTATTCCCTCCCCTCTACCATATCCTCTCTACTTTCTACTATCTACTCTACTCTTTGTACTGTTATTTTACTCTACTTTACACTTTCTCTCTCTCTCTCTCTCTCTCTCTCTCTGTTCTTCTCTTTACTTTCTGTCATTCTTCTTCCTCTACTCCACTTTCTCTACACTCTCTGTCTATTCTCTTTTTCCTACTCCTCTCTCTACTCTCTCTCTTCTCTCTACCCTCTCTATCCTCTCTTCCCTCTCTCCTCTCTCCTCTCTACCCTCTCTCTCTTCTCTCTACCCTCTCTACTCTCTACCCTCTCTCCTCTGTCTACCCTCTCTCTACCCTCTCTACCATTTCTCTCTACCCTCTATCTCTCTTCTACCCTCTTCTCTCTACGCTCTCTCTCCTCTATGCTCTCTCTCTCTCCTCTCACTCTTCTCTCTACGCTCTCTCTCTTCTCTCTACCCTCACTCTCTTCTCTCTACATTCTCTATCCTCTCTCTACCGTCTCTACCATCTCTCTCCTTTCTCCCCCTCTCTCTCCTCTCTCCCCCTCTCTCTCCTCTCTCCCCCTCTCTCTCCTCTCTCTACCCTCTTTCTCCTCTCTACCCTCTTTCTCCTCTCTCCTCTCTCTACCCTCTCTCCTCTCTCTACCTTCTCTCTATACCCTCTCATCTCTCTCTCCTCTCTCTATCCTCTCTCATCCTTCTCCTCTCTATCACTCTCTCTACCACCGACTCTCTCCTCTTTATTACTATCCTACGCAGAACGCCATGTCAGACTGATTATCCTGTCCCATCTATCCCGCCTCCTTCGTCACTGTCACACTCAGAACATCTTTGATGTCTCGTGTGCATCTTCTCTTTGGTCTACCTCCATCCTCATTGTTCAGGTACCACACCGTCCAGTATAGTTTTTGACTAAACTATTGTGGCATTTGATATGGCCAGAGTATTTGAGTTTCTAAGATGTAACATTGTTTGGGAGTCAGTGTTATTGTATTTCCAGCCCCATTTGGATGTCTCTGTTGTGATTGGTGGGGGGGGGGGGGGGGCGTACCTGTAGATGACAGAACCATTACTGGAGTGTTTGTGAGTAGTAACTTGTAGATGACAGAACCATTACTGGAGTGTTTGTGAGTAGTAACTTGTAGATGACAGAACCATTACTGGAGTGTTTGTGAGTAGTACTTGTAGATGACAGAACCATTACTGGAGTGTTTGTGAGTAGTACTTGTAGATGACAGAACCATTACTGTAGTGTTTGTGAGTAGTACTTGTAGATGACAGAACCATTACTGGAGTGTTTGTGAGTAGTAACTTGTAGATGACAGAACCATTACTGGAGTAGTGTGAGTAGTACTTGTAGATGACAGAACCATTACTGGAGTGTTTGTGAGTAGTACTTGTAGATGACAGAACCATTACTGGAGTGTTTGTGAGTAGTACTTGTAGATGACAGAACCATTACTGGAGTGTTTGTGAGTAGTACTTGTAGATGACAGAACCATTACTGGAGTGTTTGTGAGTAGTACTTGTAGATGACAGAACCATTACTGGAGTGTTTGTGAGTAGTACTTGTAGATGACAGAACCATTACTGGAGTGTTTGTGAGTAGTACTTGTAGATGACAGAACCATTACTGGAGTGTTTGTGAGTAGTACTTGTAGATGACAGAACCATTACTGTGGTGTTTGTGAGTTTGTGAATTTGACACTACAATACAGGGCTCCAACATTTATTTTCCAAAAGTGCGAGCTGAATTTTCATTTCAAAAAGTCTGTTATTTCTGTTAATGTCGATGACTTGCTAAACCTCTAGAGACCTTCCTTGGATTTCGATGCATTACATCGGTTGTGAAACTCGGATCTAATGCATTGTCTGTCTTTCAGATTATTTTGACTGGATTATTGTATGATTCAGATCAAGTGACTAAGTGAAAATACAGCTTGATCTGTCATAATCAAGTTTGCATACTAGATTGAAACGTAACAGCTTTTGAGGAAGTTTATTCATCGGATGTGCTGAGTTTTCTGACAAACACTATGTTCCACTGAACACATCAGGAGTATGCTTATAAACTAACTCTAGAATCAAGCAAACACACAGCATTTTCTCTTCACGTTTTGTGTTCTGTAACGGATACAATGTGCCACATTTGATTCCAGACGTATCTTGAAATTGACAAGAGCCAGGCCATGTTTGAGCGGATAAAAAGTGTAAGTATGGCTGTAGGGTTTGGAATACGAAAATTACCAAAGGCAAAGGTCGCCGTCCATCGTAGACGATGATGGCATAATTAATTTTGCTAGCGCTATTTTTTAGTAAGGATTAACTGCGCTACTTGTTATCCTCACTCTCTCGTCTCATGCCGCCCGATCCCAGTGGCAAGTCAAGGACAAGACGACTAGGGGGAGACTACGAGATGCAGGGGACGCCGCTTCAAGCATCCGTGAAAAAGACGGCGGAGTTCGGAGTGAGTCGAAACCACACCACCTGATCACGAGGCCGACGGCTTAACCACTTCGGAACGGAATCCCCACGAGCATTACCAAAGAACTATTATTGTTTAAATCTACTCGTGAGTTCTTCGGTCTAAACGATGTTACAATGGCCTTTCTTCCACCAAGAGGTGTACTGAAGAAGGTGTACCAGAGTCCTTCTGACTGTAGTGCAATGTGAGGCCTCTTAGTAGGCTCACCGCTATAATAATCATGTCAATCCCCGTCTCGTTGGCCAGGCTGCCGTAACACATATTTCCAGGTGCAAGGCGTGTTTGTGTGGCAGTGTGTTTCACCAGACCCTGACATGAGGTGGGATCATGGTCAGAATGTTCAAAGTATTCTTACTTTCCCGTCATTCCTGCCGGGGGCAACATTGGTTCAACGCTGCATTTAGTTTACCCTAACCAGCTTTTAAGGGAACCATAATCCAGTTGTGTACAGTGCGATTTCAGGAGCTATGATTTTAACATCATGAGATTGCCAGCCCCGTGTACAACTTTCATAAGTAGCCTTTTGCGGCCTGCATGGAATGTGACATTGACATATGTGTATTAGTATGTTGGTCTCCATGTGCAAGTGTGTCTACGTTAGGATTGTTGTTGGATGCTTTCGATGAGTATGTTTACTCTTATGCGTTAAGTGGGGGGCTGTAGTAGCTTTCCTCACATCCCGAGCGTGCTGATCATGATACACCTTGGTCCTTCATGAGGTTATGTTTGGTTTAATCTACATTCGTGCACTACTACGGAGATCACCTCGATCCCCACATAGTAAGCCAGTCTGCCATAAAACAGCCCGCATCATGTGAGAATTGCTTGGATGTCAGACGGAGGTCTTGGCCAGTATATTATACCTGACCCTGACTAACATGTCTATCAGTATGTTTTGCCTAACCAGACGTTAGTCTCCTCTCCCCATAACCACAGTGTTAGTAACAGCATTCCAGTTTGTTAACATAATCACAGCAGCTTGCTCTCGCACAGCGAGACGGTTATTAACAATATTGAGGAAAGGACTGCCTAACTGCAAGACTGGTCGCCAATTATCAGGAGCAATTTGTGTACACTTTTGCTAATGATTATAATAATCCCGTTCCCGTTATGATTCAGAGGTGTGGTCTGTGTAGCTTTCTTCTATTGCTGTTGTTTCCCGTCCACTTTCATGGTGCTTGTTTGTCTACGTGGACTGGTGATGGCATATCTGTTGGTTGTATTCTCTCTTTCTTTCTCTCTCATTCTCTCTTTCTTTCTCTCTCATTCTCTTTCTTTCTCACTCACACACTCATTCCATCTATTCATTTCTCTTTCACTCCAATTTACTCTATTATCTCTATTTCTCCCTTTACTTCCAATACGCCTCTCATTTTATGTACCTTATTCACTATCTCCACCTCACTTCTCTTTCTGTCTTTCACTCTTTCTTCATTCGCTTACATTTTTCTCTCTCTTCTTCTCTATCCATCCATTTTCCTTTGTATTTTTCTCTTTACTCCTTTTCCTTTCTCTTCTTCTCTGTCCTTCCCTTTTCCTTTCTATTTTACTGTTTACTTCTTTTCCTTTCTATTCTTCTCTATCCCTCCCATTTTCCTATATATTATTCTCTATCCCTCCCTTTTTCCTTTCTATTTTTCTCTTTCCTTTCCATTTCCTTTCGCTTTCTTTCACACTCTCTCCCTTTCTCTTTTTTAAAAACATTTTCAGTCCTTCTCTTATTTCACTCTCTCCTCTCTTCCTTTCCTAACTCCCATTATATCATTCCATCCTATCTCGTTTTATGTCCCTCTCTTTCTTGCACACCATCTCTCATTCTTCCCTTTCTCCTTCTTCCCTCTCTCCTTCTCTTCCTTTCTCACTTGCTATCATTCTCCTTCCCATCCCTCTTTCCCTCTCTCTCTCCCTCCCTTCCTCCCTCTCTCCCTCCCTCTCTCTCTCTCTCTCTCTCACCAACACTTTCTCCCTTTCGCTCCGTTTAACGCTTCACTGGTGCCATTAACTCGTGTTTCTGTTGGTCACATTAACTCCACGTATGTTGGTTGGTGGCAATCATTGTCGGACCAGTGGACCTATAATTTACTCCTATGCCGGTAGAGGTCCCTATGACCTCCCTGAGAAAAGAGCAGCAAGCTGTCCTACTATTTGACTGGTATCAGTATCTACCCAAGAACTGATACAACCATGGCCTGTCAATTGAAACGGCGTGTGTTCAAATCCAGGGACTGGTGACAAAGATGCAGCAGCGACCCATAGCTGGCTGCTTGCATCAGGGTCAGTGATCCATAGCTGGCTGCTTGCATCAGGGTCAGTGATCCATAGCTGCCTGTTTGCATCAGGGTCAGTGATCCATAGCTGGCTGCTTGCATCAGGGTCAGTGATCCATAGCTGGCTGCTTGCATCAGGGTCAGTGATCCATAGCTGGCTGTTTGCATCAGGGTCAGTGATCCATAGCTGGCTGTTTGCATCAGGGTCAGTGATCCATAGCTGCCTGTTTGCATCAGGGTCAGTGATCCATAGCTGGCTCCTTGCATCAGGGTCAGTATTCCGCCTCCAATTGGCGGCCCTGTGAACAGACTGCGACAATGCAGCCTGATAAAGAGATTAGAAATCGAACATGGAAGGCAAATCCAGCCCCAAAAATACCGTGCTGCAATCGGATATGTGGGGCCGAAAGACGTGGATATCGTAGCCTATCTGTAAACTCTGACAACGTCGCATTCGGGACAAATGCCGAAGGAGAAAAAGAAGAAGCAGAAGCCCAGGGACATCTCAAAATGATGAATATGTACAGGAGAATGGCACGTGACAATCTTTTTTTTTCATCTCTCCTCCTCCCTCTTTCTCTCTCTCTCTCTCTCTCTCTTGCACACACTTTCTCCCTCTTTCTCTCTCTCTCACACACACAGTCTGGTTCACACTTTCTCTCTCTCTCACACACACAGTCTGGTTCACACTTTCTCTCTCTCTCACACACACAGTCTGGTTCACACTTTCTCTCTCTCTCACACACACAGTCTGGTTCACACTTTCTCTCTCTCTCACACACACAGTCTGGTTCACACTTTCTCTCTCTCTCACACACACAGTCTGGTTCACACTTTCTCTCTCTCTCACACACACAGTCTGTTCACACTTTCTCTCTCTCACACACACACAGTCTGGCTCACACTTTCTCTCTCTCTCACACACACAGTCTGGTTCACACTTTCTCTCTCTCTCACACACACAGTCTGGTTCACACTTTCTCTCTCTCTCACACACACAGTCTGGTTCACACTTTCTCTCTCTCTCACACACACAGTCTGGTTCACACTTTCTCTCTCTCTCTCTCTCACACACAGTCTGGTTCACACTTTCTCTCTCTCTCACACACACTGTCTGGTTCACACTTTCTCCCTCTTTCTCTCTCTCTCTCACACACAGTCTGGTTCACACTTTCTCCCTCTTTCTCTCTCTCTCTCACACACACAGTCTGGTTCACACTTTCTCCCTCTTTCTCTCTCTCTCACACACAGTCTGGTTCACACTTTCTCCCTCTTTCTCTTTCTCACACACACACAGTCTGGTTCACACTTTCTCCCTCTTTCTCTCTCTCTCACACACAGTCTGGTTCACACTTTCTCCCTCTTTCTCTCTCTCTCACACACACTGTCTGGTTCACACTTTCTCCCTCTTTCTCTCTCTCTCACACACAGTCTGGTTCACACTTTCTCTCTCTCACACATACACTGTCTGGTTCACACTTTCTCCCTCTTTCTCTCTCTCTCTCACACAGTCTGGTTCACACTTTCTCCCTCTTTCTCTCTCTCTCACACACACAGTCTGGTTCACACTTTCTCCCTCTTTCTCTCTCTCTCACACACAGTCTGGTTCACACTTTCTCCCTCTTTCTCTCTCTCTCACACACAGTATGGTTCACACTTTCTCCCTCTTTCTCTCTCTCTCACACACAGTCTGGTTCACACTTTCTCCCTCTTTCTCTCTCTCTCTCACACAGTCTGGTTCACACTTTCTCAATCACTCTCATTCTGATTGTCTTCGTTTTTCTCTCACGCTTTCACACTTTCTATCGACCTAGCTTTCTCTTTCACATACTCTCTCATTGATTCTCTAGTGTTCAATCTCACTGTCTCTCCTTTTTTTCTCTCATTATTTCTCTGTCCTTATTTCTATTCTTTTTTTATGTCACTCTCTCCGTTTTACTCTTTCTCTCCGACTCATTGACTCATCTTCTCTCATGTTTTCTCAGTTCTCACTGATTCTGATTCTCACTTTCTTTCTCTCACTCTCTCTCTCTCTCATTTTCTTTCTATAATATTTGTCTCACTCTCTCATACTACGGCACACTGTCTTTCTCATTCTTTTCTTTCTGTGACTTTCACTTCCACTCCTTTATTAGTCTCTTTTGCGCTCTCGCACTTTCTCTCTCTCGCTCTCTCTCTCTCTCTCTATCTATCTATCTATCTATCTATATATATATATATATCGCTGCCTATCACTCTCTGACCCACTCTCTGACACTCTGACTATCGCTCTCTCGCCCTCTCTCTCCCTCTCACTTTCTCTGTCTTTCTCTTCTTTTTGCCCCCCCCCCCTCCCTCTCTCTCTCTCTATCTGTCCTTGTGTGAGGTCTTGCTACAGAACGTTAACAATCATCACCTCTGAAAGGCACTTCAGCATCGTCCTGCCGGCTGAATGGATAAACCACCGGCCTGGCAACCACGAGATTGTGGATTCAATCCCTAAGCTCGTCAGAGATGGTGAAAAAGGTAACCGACGCCAGGGAGATGATACTCTGAGGTCATGCTCCGGGTAGGCATGCCATCTTTAGAGTGTCCAGTAGCTGAAGGGGCCGGGGCACTTGCTCGACTGGCGAAGGGAGAACCTCACTAACGATCAGATTGCTTTCGGATAAAGAAAAATGCTGAGCTGCAGCGGTCAGCGACCCATAGCTGGCTGCTACCGCCAGCGCCAGCGAACCATAGCTGCCAAGACCCTTTTACACCTCCACGCGGTGATCCTTAATAACAGACTGCAACAGAGCAGACTGGCCAAGGAGAAGGGATCGAAGAAGGAAGGCTAACCCGGTACTCGAAAAATGATTCCTGAAGGATGTATCGGACAGAAAGGTGCAAATATCGCAGTCAATCTGTAAACTACGACACAACGCATTCCGTTATCGGGATTACAACCTGCTACTTGTAAAGCCCTTTTCAGAGCTTGGTAGCGAGAGATTGAGAATGCAGAAGAATAACAAGATTACTTCCTGTTTCATTGCTCCGAAATTCGTTTTCTACAGTTGTCACGCTCAAATTGACCCAGCTGTAAATATGTTACTGACTTACGGTAAGTTAACTCATTCACTCCAGAATGTTGTGGGAGCATTTATTTGTGAATTGCAAAACTCCCGGCTAGGAAGTATAGGTGTGCATTTACAAATTTAAGAAAAGTTGTTTTTCAGAAACTTTGAAATATAAGTACGGCAATTAAACAAGCCAAAATATCGGCTTTGTTGTATTGTGAGAAATTGTGCTAGCCGATATATCGGCTCTATGGAGTGAATCAGTTAAGGAAGAGGTAGGGAGAAATGGAATAGGTCACCCCATTTCACACGTACTGGCGTCTCTAAGACTTCATTTCCGACCAGCCGTTAGGTCTGCTGGTGGACACCTTTGACCTTTATCGCTGGCTATGAGCAGGGTTTCGAGAATGTTTACTTTCAGCCTTGTTTTCATTTCAGGCAATTTTAAAAGGAGGTGGAGATGGACCTGGTCGAACTATCAGCCCTCCCCCACCCTCTCCCTCACAGAGGGGCTCGCAGCGCTTGTCGTCCAGTGGCCCATATGGACGGCCATCTGGCAGGCAGTTAATAGCGATGGAGTCTATCCACCTGGGCAGAACACTGGGGCAGGGGGAGTTCGGATTAGTACAGCAAGGAATATGGAAAACAGAGTCTGGAGATTTGGTAAGTAGATCAGATTAGCTTTAATAGATTTCATGCCAGTTTTCTGAGTTTGTGAATGTGATAATTAAAAAAGATTAACATAGATTGCATATTGTTGTAGGTTGGAAAGTTGAATATGTTAGCTGCATAGATTTTATGTTGTCTGAGGTTGTGGATTAGAATATATTATTAGCTACATAGATTTTATGTTGTTTGAGGTTGAGTAGAATAGACTAACTACATTGATTGTATGTTGTCTGAGGTTTGGGAGTAGAATATGTTAGCTACATAGATTGTATGGTGTCTGTGGTTGGGGAGTAGAATAGATTATCTACATAGATGGTATGTTGTTTGAGGTTGGGTAGTAGAATAGATTAGCTACATAGATTGAATGTTATTTGAGTTTGGGGAGTAGAATAGATTATCTACATAGATGGTAATTTGTTTGAGGTTGGGTAGTAGAATAGATTAGCTACATAGATTGTATGTTATTTGAGTTTGGGGAGTAGAATAGATTATCTACATAGATGGTAATTTGTTTGAGGTTGGGTAGTAGAATAGATTAGCTACATAGATTGTATGTTGTCTGTGGTTGGGGAGTAGAATAGATTAGCTACATAGATTGTATGTTGTCTGTGGTTGGGGAGTAGAATAGATTAGCTACATAGATTGTATGTTGTCTGTGGTTGGGGAGTAGAATAGATTAGCTACATAGATTGTATGTTGTCTGTGGTTGGGGAGTAGAATAGATTAGCTACATAGATTGTATGTTGTCTGTGGTTGGGGAGTAGAATAGATTAGCTACATAGATTGTATGTTGTCTGTGGTTGGGGAGTAGAATAGATTAGCTACATAGATTGTATGTTGTCTGTGGTTGGGGAGTAGAATAGATTAGCTACATAGATTGTATGTTGTCTGTGGTTGGGGAGTAGAATAGATTAGCTACATAGATTGTATGTTGTCTGTGGTTGGGGAGTAGAATAGATTAGCTACATAGATTGTATGTTGTCTGTGGTTGGGGAGTAGAATAGATTAGCTACATAGATTGTATGTTGTCTGTGGTTGGGGAGTAGAATAGATTAGCTACATAGATTGTATGTTGTCTGTGGTTGGGGAGTAGAATAGATTAGCTACATAGATTGTATGTTGTCTGTGGTTGGGGAGTAGAATAGATTAGCTACATAGATTGTATGTTGTCTGTGGTTGGGGAGTAGAATAGATTAGCTACATAGATTGAATGTTGTCTGTGGTTGGGGAGTAGAATAGATTAGCTACATAGATTGTATGTTGTCTGTGGTTGGGGAGTAGAATAGATAAGCTTTCAATACCACATGGTAGAAGACATCAACACTTCATGGCATAGAAGCGACTAAATCAAGCCAGATTAAAGAGGGTCGGGCATTCCTTTATAAACTATCAACTACAAGTAAAATGAACGATTTTAGTACACAACCCTATAGTAGAGACTCTACACCCCATAGTCGAAGAGTGGGAACTGAAGTCAAATCATAAAGGGGTTCAACACTGACTGCTAGTGTCGAGGCCAGCGTACCAAAGCTGCCAAGACCCTTCTACACCTCCACACGGTGATTCTGGATAACAGACTGCAGCAGGACAGACTGGCTAAGGAGAAGGGAATGCTTACCCGGTACTAAAAAAATGCTTGCTGAAGTCGGATGTATTGGACCGAAAGGTGCAAATATCGCAGTCAAGCTGTAAACTATGACACAACGCATTCCGTTCTCTGGACTACATTCTGCTACTAACGCCCTTTCAGTGTTTGGTAGTGGGAGATTGAGAATGAACGAAGCCAAGCCATAAAGGGGTTCAGGGATACACATATAGACTATAGAATGACTAGAGGTTGTTGTATTCTTCCAGCTCCAGGTAGCAGTGAAACGTCTCAGCAAGGAGCGGGTAAACACAGGCACACAGAACTTCCTGAAGGAGGCTGCCATCATGCAGGAGGTTGACCACGAGCATATTGTCCGAATGTTTGGAGTGGTGCTGGACACAGATGAAAACATGATGCTGGTAGTGTAATTTGGTGTTTAATATAGCAGTTAATGTGTAGCATATTCTTGTATATTGTAGCATATTCTTGTAAATTGTAGCATATTCTTGTATGGCACCTCTTGGCAACTGTCAAAAGAAGTAAATTCACTTGGTACGGTCACATATTGAGATCAAATGGTCTTGCAAATACGATCGTCCACGGAAAGGTGCAAGGCAGACGATGAAGATGCCATCCCAAAAAGAGGTGGGAAGATATCATAAAAGAATGGACCAATCTCCGACCAGAAGAGGCACAGGCAGTGGACGCTGACAGAGAAGGGTGGCGTGGTGTTGTGAGGATGTTTTCATGTGTGCCCCAACTACCTCACCAGTTACGGGATGACCAGCCCTGACCTGACCTGATAACTGTATATTGTAGCATATTGTTGTTTAATTAATATAGCAGTTAATGTATATAATACAAGAGGCGTCATAAGTCTTTACCCTGACTATGAAGAAGTAGGAGGAGAAAGTTGAAATTTTGCACATGTGTAGCTCATTCAATTTGTACTGGGCTTGAGAAGTATGAATTTCCCCCCTCAACAGGTTTACCTGATATGGTGCATGGCACAACACACCTTTTTGACCGGATCTGCTACTCTAATGGTTTGTTAGAACAATGGAGAAATCAGATGCCAGAACTGTGATAAAATTCTTGATGTTGCAGGGAAAAACACCTACAGAAATACACAAGGAGATGGAACCAGTGTTTCAGGAATTCTGTCCTTCATATGCTTCTGTAAAAAAAAAACTGGTGAAGGCAGTTTAAGTGTGACCATTCCCATGTTGCTGATCTTCGAAGATCAGGAAGACCATCCATAGAATTTTACACAACAGACTGAACATGAGAAAAGTGTTTGCTTGCTGGTTCCTGCGTCTGCTGACATGTGAACAGTAACATAGAGGGTTGATTACTGTGGCCATTTGCTCAAAATGTGTCGATCGAAAAACATGTTGCCGACCATGGTGACAGTAAATGAGACTTGGGTTCACCATTATGACCCAGAATCTAAAACTTACAGCATACAGTGGAAAACCTAGGCTCACCAACACGTCAACCAAGAGCATAGAAATTTGCAAGAAAAGTGATGCTGACTGTTTTTTGGGAAGTCAAAGGTGTCGTATTGAAAGATTACCTGCCTCATGGCAACACGGTTAATGGGCAATATTGTGCAGATCTCCTTACCAAAGTAAGAAAGACTGTGACCAGAAAACGAGGGATAGCGCGCACTCAGATTCTGCCTTTGCTTGAAAACAACGTGCCCTCCCATAAAGCAAGGTTTTTGCTGCAAACAGCCAACGATTTGAATATTGAAATTCTTCCACATCCATCATATTCTCTGAATTTAGCTTCATCATACTTTTTCATTTTCCCAGAACTTAAAAAATAGCTGAAATTATTTTGACAGTGACAAAGATGTCATACTGGCTAGTGAAAACTGGTTTAGTTCGAAAAATAGGTTAATTTATTCTGAAAGTCTTTTCAAGGTCACGCAGAGATGGCAGAAATGTAAAAATTGAGGTGGTGGGTACATTGAGAAGGAATAAGCATTGTGTCAAATTTCAACTTAACTCCTTCACGGTCAGGTTAAAGACTTATGACAAGGCACTTGTATCATATTCTTGTATATGATAGCATATTGCTGTATATTGTATCATATTGCTATAAATTATTTTTTAATATAGCAGTTAATGTGTATCATATCATATTCTTGTATATTGTAGCATATTGCCATTTATTGTAGCGTATTGCTGTTTATTGTTGTTTAATATAGCAATTTGTGTGTTTTATATCATATTCTTGTATATTGTAGCATATTGCTGTATATTGTAGCATATTGCTGTATATTGTTGTTTAATATAGCAGTTATGTGTATAATATAATATTCTTGTATATTGTATATTGTTGTATCATATCATATTAGTGTATATGACTGTATATTATTGTTTAATATAGCAGTTAATGTGCAATTTTAGTTTCTTATCTTATGTATAAGTATGTTTTTGCCTAATTTTCTGTGGACGTTTTCTTTCCCAATGTACCTGTTTTCCTGTGCAAATTTTTTTTTATTTGAGTAGTTTTCGATTCCTAGTGGTACTTATGTACAGGGTTTGGGAGCTGGGCACCCCCCCCCCCCCCCAGTTTTCTGTATTTCATAGACCTTTTCACTTGTCCCTTTTTCTACAGGTAACAGAACTGGCCTCCCTAAGGTCGCTCTTAGAGTGCCTGAAGGACCCTGCACTCCGTTGTGACCTACCAGTAACTCGTCTGTGTGACTACGCTGTTCAGGTGTGTGAGGGTATGAGCTACCTGGAGAGCAAGAGGATGGTACACAGGGACCTGGCAGCTAGGAACATTCTAGTCTTCAATTGGAACCAGGTAAAAACTCTAAGGTTATCATAAATTTGTGCTTGCGCGGAATAGAAATAAAAGGGTTTTGATAAGATTACTAATGTGGGACTGTTGGACATAGCCAGAAAGATAGCGATGAAACAGGAGGTGAGGGGAAGACACTGGCTTTGGATAGAACACACATTAAATGTAAAGAAACATAAATAGGTATGGTCAAAAACTGCGTTAAGACGAAAACACAAATGACCTACGTTACGACCAATAAGCCTTCATCAGAGCCAACGGACAATGACAATAGTGAACTCGCGAACCATAGAAGAAGGTAAGAATACATAAAGGGAGGATATGAACACGCAAAGGATTAAAAAAAGGTAATTAGCTGGAGAACAAGAAATTGTTCTATGGCTCTTCGTGTGTCTCAGGCCGGATACCAAAATAACAAAAATTGCTATCACTAACAAACAGAACAGTACAAGGACAAACCAGTGGAAAGATCATCATTGAACAACGTGTCCCTAAGGGCCCGAGTCCACTCTCCCACACTCTTGCTAATTTATATTAACATTTTAGTTATATTAACCGCTCGCTGATCAACTTTCGCTGATCACTTCTAGTTTCCACGTTTTTTTATTACGTCACAGACATTTAGCCTCACTCATTTTTGGGCACACCAGTTGTCTTGTCAATCCATGAAATTGCCACAAAGCACTGATAGTGTTCCTAACCAGATTGGCATATCTGTTAGTTTTCACTACAAACGTATTTATAGCATCTACATAAACAGACTTACCTCAGAAAAATCCATTGCTACAACGTAACTTCATCACAATCAATAATAGAATAATTTTTCAAATCCACGTGAAACGGAAAATAAATTGTTTAAAATCAATCTAGCCATCACAGAACATACTGGCTACACAAAAAATTACGCCTATTACCAGTTGAACAGAAGAGAGCAGGTCGTGGTCTTCAGACTCTGCACAGGCCACAACAGACTGAGGTACCACCTATTCAATAAACTGAAGATAGGTGGCACTGACGAATGTACCTGTGGTACAGGGAAAATGACAGCTAAACATCTGCTGCAAAATTGCCCGACTAACGAGGACCAGAGAAAGCACATGTGGCCATCACCAGTGGCAACACTAGACAAGCTCTATGGCAGTGTCGACAGCCTCAGGATGACAGCTGCTTTCTTTGAACAAATACAAGTTGACGTCTGACAGCGTACGAAGAAGAAGAAGAATCTAGCCATCTTGTAGTTTTCAAGACGGAAGAAAGTGGCCTCGTTTTCGATTCAGCCATTTCTATATCAAAGTCAGTGTTACCACAACGAATGCACTGGTAAGGATCAAGAGACAATACCCCAGGTGAATTTTTCTGACAATAGTTCAGTAATAATTAATGATATTACACAAGGTGCTCACATTGCAGAGCAGAGAATCATCGCTGTAGCGCAAACAAAACTAGTTTCCCATTAAAAGTTAGATGCTTCATATATGATATCATGCTAAGATCAAACTATACAGTTAAATGCGACCATATCTGACTACACACATTTGATGATGTAGCCATCTTCGCTTGTGATGGACAATTATTATCACAGCAAACATCCATAAATGTGTCCACTGCTTTATTAATGCAGACAACCTGGCCATGTGAAATTTAGGAAACACATTACCATAGCTGATGCAGGATTCCTTGATCTCCCTCAAAAGATGATCCTATAACTGGTTGCTTGAAATAAATAAACAGAAAACATGCACCATATTCTCCCTAAACATTTTCTTAGCATCATCCTGAAAAGGACGCTCTGTGTCATTTGCAGCAAGGCTGCAATATCTGCGCTTATGCATCTAACACATCTGATTTCAGCACAGGATTTTAGGACTGGGTTTGCCTTCCTTCTTCGATCCTAAATCTCTTAACCAGGCTGCATTGTTGCAGTCTATTTCAAGAAACACTACTTTGAGGTGGAATAGGTCATGGTCAGTTGTGGGTCATTAACCCTTATACGAACACCCAGCTGTGAGTCGCTAGCTCATTAACTGCTGCATCCTCGGCCCCCTTCTCTCTATCTAAATGAACCAGAAGTTCAACTCCTACTAAATGGATACGAGATAAGAAAGGAAGAAACTTCAAGTTATCTATGAGTTACCTTAGATCGCCACATGGCATGGAAAACTTAAATATTGAGAACGCAATTGTGGACAAAGCTGTGCATGGCCATCATGAAGAAACTGTCTGGTACCAAATGGAGTACTGATCCGTTGTGTAGTAGCATTACTCAATTGTTTAAATACTATATTCTTATTTTGTCTATTAGTCATTTTTGTTTGTTTGTAGGAGCGAGTTATTTTGCAATTGTAAATGTTATACACATATATTTCACAATACTTGGACAGGTGAAAATTAGTGACCTTGGCCTGTCCAGATTCTTGGAAGTGGGTCAGGATTACTACCAGAGCAAGTTCAGTTCCAGCTTGAGGTTGCCTATTGCTTGGTAAGTATTTGTGAGATCATTTTTGTGCGTGTTCAGACTATCATTACAATGTTTATTCTTATTTATGTGGTTTTTATTAGGCAGAGGAATAAATGCTTTATTTTATCTTAAGCTCACCATGTGAAAACTATGGACCTCACCATGTAAAAACTGTGGGCCTCACCATGTAAAAACTATGGACTTGACCATGTAAAAAGCTATGGACCTGACCATGTACAAACTATGGACTTGACCATGTAAAAAGCTATGGACCTGACCATGTAAAAAGCTATGGACCTGACCATGTAAAAAGCTATGGACCTGACCATGTAAAAACTATGGACTTGACCATGTAAAAAGCTTTGGACCTGACCATGTAAAAAGCTATGGACCTCACCATGTAAAAACTGTGGTACTCACCTTGTAAAAACTGGTACTCACCATGTAAAAACTGTGGTACTCACCTTGTAAAAACTGTGGTACTCACCATGTAAAAACTGTGGTACTCACTGTAAAAACGATGGCTGTCGAAAGCACTCTGCAAACCAAGTTTTCAGTCTTCTCTAAATGGTGGTTAAGGTAAACCAGATGCAATGTTGTACCTACACTATCTGGAGTGACAAGAATAAAACACAAAAATATATTTGCAACCCCACCCTTCTCTATGTTGCTTGGCCTCGTCAATGTAATCACTAGGAGCGAGTAGCTTGTCTTTGAGCAAGGATGTGACAACATTTTATTAGGATCTAGGAGCCAGACTTAGTGCTGGATATACTTGATTGGAGGGGGACAGCGTGGGCTAGTGGTTAAATGACTTGGCTCACAATCCGAAGGTGCTGGGTTCACTCCCCATCACAGCACCGGCAGTTACCCCAGGTAAGCAAACCCTTAGAAAATGCAGGAGGAACCAGACCCTTACATAAAATGCATGCCGAAGTCAGATGCACCGGGCAGATAGGCGCAATATAAAAACTAGTGCAACGCACACCATCTTGGGGAATAGAGAAATAAGTCCAACGCAAAAAATTTATGGTGGAAATTGTGCTAGTAAATAGGACATTGATTCTGGAATTTAGCCTCCACAGAACAATTTCTAGACGCAACAGACAAATTTCTAACCTTCACAGCAACCTGGCGCCCGGGATTTGTCTCAGAGACTTGTGTCTGTGACACTGTTAGGACCAGTCCGCTGGAGTGGTGTAGATCCACCCTCGAAATTGTCCTTTTTTTTTTTTTTTTTTTTATTTTTTTTTGAAAAAAATCTTTATTGCACAATTTTAAAACAAAATGTTGTGTGATGTGAAATGAAGTGAGGTGAAAATTCCCGTGAGATGGTGGGAGTTACACTTTGTGAGGTGAAAGGTGACATACATTTATTTGTGAAAGCATAAATGAATGTACATATAAATGAATGCCAAAATAAATGAATGCACATCGAAATTGTCCATGTCTGCAACAACCTTCACCACAGTATTGCTTATGAGGAGAGACCAAGAACACGTGCACACTATCAAAACCGATCGAAGCTGGAATTGGATTGGCATGTCCACAAAATAAACCAGAACCACCATTTTATGAACCCCAAAAGAAAGACCACAAGGAGTCTTCACTCATACCCATGAGTACAGTAATTTGTTACTTCAGGAGAAATCTGATCTCAAGTTAAGATCAGGTTAGGCCTCTTTAAGTGCAAGTAATGACTCTTGAGTTCAAGTTATGCCCCTTAACTTCAGATTATACCCCTTAAGTTATATTTTCTCAAATTCAAGTTACGTCTCTTAACTTCATATTATACACGTCAGTTCGGATATTTCAAGGTTATTTCCCTTTAGCACAAGTTATTAACAAAGCCGATACAGTCAAGCACTGAATGAAAGCTGCCGTATCGAGAGATGGCACGAATTGATGGAACTTTGGGAGGAACTTGCTCCCGGACATCATCTACCATACACAAATGGAAGTCACTGTACAGACTCCAAACTGGTGTATCACAGTGCATTAGGAATATGAAACAATGGGGACATACAGACGATGACACATCTGACTGTGGTGCAATCCAGGACCCAGACCACCTGATGACCTGCCCCATCCTCCAGGAAACATGCAACAAGTGTGACATGCTGGAAGCAAATGACATGGCAATCCATGCAGCTGAATACTGGATGAATGACATGGGACTTGGACACGGAAAATAAGTAAGTACAAGTTACAGGGCCTAAATTTCAAGTGATGCCACATGTGTTTTTAATCAATTAGCACATTACTGAAGAAGATTATTGTGCTACTGTCTGTACAGGTGTGCTCCAGAGTGTATCAACTTCTTGAAGTTTACCTCAGCCTCGGATGTTTGGTCGTTCGGTGTAACGTTGTGGGAGTTCTTCACCTATGGCTTCCAGCCATGGGCAGGCCTGACTGGTCAGCAGGTTAGTAGGTGTAAAAAAAGTCACCAGTAGGTCTGAATTGTCAGTAGGTCTTGTCTGTTCAGTAGGTCTGAATGATGAGCAGGTATGCTTGGTCAGTAGGTCTGTTTGGTCAGCATGTCTGTTTGGTCAGCATTGGTCAATAGACCACTAGATCTGTCTGGTAGCAGATATATATATATATATAGTTGGTTTGTTTGAGTGTATAATGATAGATTCGCACATCGGTAAAAACTACCCTCCAAGAAACTGGTTGTATAAACTAACTATAAAGTTAGTTAAGATCCAGAACTAGACTGAAACATCAGGAAGAAGTCAGCGAATGGAATAGTCTGGTGTGCTCTCTGGCAAACCTCTATACCTCAGGGTGGAAGACGGCAGATAGAATAGTCTAGTCTGGTGTGCTCTCTGGCAAACCTCTATACCTCAGGGTGGAAGACGGCAGATAGAATAGTCTAGTCTGGTGTGCTCTCTGGCAAACCTCTATACCTCAGGGTGGAAGACGGCAGATAGAATAGTCTAGTCTGGTGTGCTCTCTGGCAAACCTCTATACCTCAGGGTGGAAGACGGCAGATAGAATAGTCTGGTGTTTTCTATGACAAACTTCTATACCTCAAGGTGGAAGACGGCAGATAGAATAGTCTGGTGTGCTCTCTGGCAAACCTCTATACCTCAGGGGGGAAGACGGCAGATAGAATAGTCTGGTGTTTTCTATGACAAACTTCTATACCTCAGGGTGGAAGACGGCAGATAGAATAGTCTGGTGTTTTCTATGACAAACTTCTATACCTCAGGGTGGAAGACGGCAGATAGAATAGTCTGGTGTTTTCTATGACAAACTTCTATACCTCAGGGTGGAAGACGGCAGATAGAATAGTCTGGTGTTTTCTATGACAAACTTCTATACCTCAGGGTGGAAGACGGCAGATAGAATAGTCTGGTGTTTTCTATGACAAACTTCTATACCTCAGGGTGGAAGACGGCAGATAGAATAGTCTGGTGTTTTCTATGACAAACTTCTATACATCAGGGTGGAAGACGGCAGATAGAATAGTCTGGTGTTTTCTATGACAAACTTCTATACCTCAGGGTGGAAGACGGCAGATAGAATAGTCTGGTGTTTTCTATGACAAACTTCTATACCTCAGGGTGGAAGACGGCAGATAGAATAGTCTGGTGTTTTCTATGACAAACTTCTATACCTCAGGGTGGAAGACGGCAGATAGAATAGTCTGGTGTTTTCTATGACAAACTTCTATACCTCAGGGTGGAAGACGGCAGATAGAATAGTCTGGTGTTTTCTATGACAAACTTCTATACCTCAGGGTGGAAGACGGCAGATAGAATAGTCTGGTGTTTTCTATGACAAACTTCTATACCTCAGGGTGGAAGACGGCAGATAGAATAGTCTGGTGTTTTCTATGACAAACTTCTATACCTCAGGGTAGAAGACGGCAGATAGAATAGTCTGGTGTTTTCTATGACAAACTTCTATACCTCAGGGTGGAAGACGGCAGATAGAATAGTCTGGTGTTTTCTATGACAAACTTCTATACATCAGGGTGGAAGACGGCAGATAGAATAGTCTGGTGTTTTCTATGACAAACTTCTATACCTCAGGGTGGAAGACGGCAGATAGAATAGTCTGGTGTTTTCTATGACAAACCTCTATACCTCAGGGTGGAAGACGGCAGATAGATTAGTCTGGTGTTTTCTATGACAAACCTCTATACCTCAGGGTGGAAGACGGCAGATAGAATAGTCTGGTGTTTTCTATGACAAACTTCTATACCTCAGGGTGGAAGACGGCAGATAGAATAGTCTGGTGTTTTCTATGACAAACTTCTATACATCATGGTGGAAGACGGCAGATAGACTAGTCTGGTGTTTTCTATGACAAACTTCTATACCTCAGGGTGGAAGACGGCAGATAGAATAGTCTGGTGTTTTCTATGACAAACTTCTATACCTCAGGGTGGAAAACGGCAGATAGAATAGTCTGGTGTTTTCTATGACAAACTTCTATACCTCAGGGTGGAAGACGGCAGATAGAATAGTCTGGTGTTTTCTATGACAAACTTCTATACATCAGGGTGGAAGACGGCAGATAGAATAGTCTGGTGTTTTCTATGACAAACTTCTATACCTCAGGGTGGAAGACGGCAGATAGAATAGTCTGGTGTTTTCTATGACAAACTTCTATACCTCGAGGTGGAAGACGGGAACATTCCCTGGGGAACATCGGTCTTCCACAAATACATGTCATGTCATCAAATGTTGACCTGTTTGTATTGAAGTTGTTGTGGCTTAAATTTTGTTCAGGATGGGGTAGCCACCCTTATGCCCAGCCCTCTTTAATCACCTCATGTCTGACAGGTTACAGTGTTACTATTCATTGCTCCTCTTTTGAACTTCAGTAACACTCAGGTGTTGGCTGGTCTGGAGTACATGTTTTGACTGGTCTGGTGTACAGGTTATCATTAACTATATAAGTTGACATGTACGATGTTGTTTGACACATCATGTCACAAAATCTTGCTGAAGTCATTTCATGTTCCCGCAGATTCTCCAGGCAATCGACGAGCCTAATAGCCATCGACTTGACCAGCCTGAGTTGTGCACTAACGAGATGTACAAGTTGATGACAGAATGTTGGGCCCATGACCCAGAGACTAGACCAAAGTTTTGTGACATCCTCCTCCGATTCCCACAGGTATGTACATCAGTTAGTGTCTGTGTTCAGTGAAAATAACATTTATTGTAGTTGTACTCATGAAATAGAAAGTACCCGCCAACATAGCTATGCAGACTCTCACATGGAATCCGCAGGGGATGAGAACATGGAAAAGAGAATGTGCGAGGAAACTACAATTAAATAGTTATGCACTCCTTTCTCGTGTCCAAACCATGTTAAGGTAGAGGAGCTTGTGTGGATAGCCCAGGACCAATGTGTAAGCTGGTGTAGTCAATCAATGGTCTATGCACTGAGAAGAACATCAGACTTTGACTGATTGATTGATTGACTGACACATGCAACAACTGATAACAGTTTGTTATCAGAGATTTTAGCAAATCAGAAAGAGATAGTCTAATTGTTGGGAAGATAAGAAGTAATGATTGATTCATTATCCTTCTTGTGGAAAGATGGGAAGTAATGATTGATTCATTATCATTCTTGTGGAAAGAGGAACTAATGATTGATTCATTATCCTTCTAGTAGATAGATAGAAAGTAATGGTTGATTCATTATCATTCTCATGAAACAATAGGAAGTAATGATTGATTAATTATCTCTCTCATGGAAAGATAAGTAATGATTGATTCATTATCCTTCTAGTAGATAGATAAAAAGTAATGATTGATTCATCATCCTTCTAGTAGATAGATAAAAAGTAATGATTGATTCATCATCCTTCTAGCTCCAAATGTAGCATAGAGCCACCCCTACAATTGGCCTCTTTGCAGGAGGCCTTATTCCAATCATTTGTTGGGGTGTTTTCAATAGTAGGAGTGATCATTATAGCTGAGAGTTAAGGCACTCGACTCAAGAAATGGACAAACAAAAGCACAGAACTGTAGGTTTCCAACCCTACAAGTTTCAAGAGTTCCCTGGTCTCAAGTGAGGAGAGATCATCTTCTAGTCCTATCAGAGATGAACAATAAACTCAGAGGTTCCATATACACGCTGTGTACCCTCTTTTTGGACATACACCAGAAAGAATACGACTGAAATCAAGGAAATGTTTTCTGCGGACTGTACAGCCCTCAGAACAGAGCCCTGAGAGAAACCGCATAGAAAAGTGGCGCCAAAAGAATGCTGAAGGTTGGATGGAGATCAAAGAGAAACCTGCACCAGGACATAATTTGTTTGCCATATACTACGTGGGGATCTCTGTACGGGTTAAGAATAGGTGTGTCCAGATGTGGGTCTAACCTGAAAAATTGGGGATTTGCAGACGATGAATATTGTAAATGTGGGCTCGTCCAGGTCACCGAACACCTAATTATATGTCCTAGAGGGAGGAAAATGAAAGAACATCGACAGTGCCTGGTTTGTGGGTGAAGACTGTGTGAGGTTGTCGGTCACAGAAAGTAAGTACGTTTATATCCCCTCTACGGTAACAACATGCTGCACTAGTGTCTTGTTTAGCTGCACACTCGATTGGTAAATGGAACTCTACAACCAACCGAGGAATACAAGAACAACGACGGCCAAGAGGCAAAGATTAAATATTTATGGATTGTCATGATGATGTCTCTAATAGCTTATCTGATCCTTTGGTTCTTTCTTTTCTTTTGTCTCACTGTTTGCACTTCTTGAACATTCCTGATCACTTTCACTTCTGCCTAACTCAGACGATACAAAGTATCTTTTTAATGTGTTCATCATTACTTCCATGGCCCATTAGTTTTAATATGTATTCTTCTTTGTACCTGATGATGATCTTTTGGTCGTAACGTGGGTTTTGTTCTAATATGTACATGTTTGTTGTTCCCTCTCTCTCTCTCTCTCTCTCTCTTCTCACTATATCTCCTTCTATTTGTCTCCCCTCATCCTCCTCCTCTCTCCCCTTCTTCCTGTCTTATTTCTCTCTACCATCCCCTCCCTTCCTCCTACTACATCCACACCTCTCTTTCTGTCTCTCTCTTTCTCTCTCTCTCTCTCTCCCTCTCTGTCCTGTTTGTGTTTTAACTGTAGTATCTTTTTTGCAACAACATATCCCTAATGCTCTCTTTTGTATTTATTAACCATACTCTGTCTCTCTCCTGTATCCTTATCTATCTCCTTGTCCCATCTTCCTATATCCCTGCCGCTCTTTCTTCCTGCCTACGCCACTCTTCCCTCCCTGCATCACTCTTATCTCACCTATTCTTCTCCCTCCTCTCTCTGCACTTTCCCTTTCCTTTGCCATTTTTTCTAATTCTCCCCTTCATACTTCTCCACTCCCTCCCCTTTTTTCTCCCTTCCCTGTCTCACTCATTCTCTCCTTTTCCTCTCTCTCTCTCTCTTTTTTTCTCTCCTTGTCTCCCTCCTTTCTTCCCTTACACTTCTCCTTTTCACCCTCCTTTTTTCTTTCACTTCTCCATCCTTTTATCCTTCACTTCTTCTCTCCATAACCCATAACCATCCTCCCCTCACTTATCTCCCTACTCTCCTCTCATCTCCTCCACTCCTCTCCTGTTCCCAACTTCTATCCCCTGTTCCTCACTCCACTTCCTTCACCTTTTCCTTCCTCACTTCTCTCCCTACTCCTCTCACTCCACTGTCCTCTCCCTTACTCTTGTTCCTCACTCCCCTCACCTCACTCTTTCTCTCTCCAGCTCTTCCTCCTTCCTCACTCTCATCACTCCCTTCACCCTCACTCCCCTCACCCTGACTCTGCTTCTCCACCTCTCACTCTCCTCGCTCCCTTCACCCTCCTTCCCTCCCTCTACCATTGTGTTAACTAACTCTGATATATACTGACCTCAATGGCCCACCCAGCTAAAGCCCACACAAGTGAAAGCCCTGACCAGCTACCCAAGCCAACTTGTAGAGAAGGGATATATCTACTACAAGGCTGGAGACGTGATTGTGGTCATCGACAAGAGGTAGTCGTCGTCATTGGCATGGCTGTGCATCTCTTCCTTAACCTTATCTCAAGCATTATTTCATATCTGAAAGATCTTTGACACATGAATGTATTGTCTTATCTCTTTCAGAATGTTTCTTCTGAGAATCTTTGACACATGAATGTATTGTCTCATCTCTTTCAGAATGTTTCTTCTGAGAATCTTTGACACATGAATGTATTGTCTTATCTCTTTCAGAATGTTTCTTCTGAGAATCTTTGACACATGAATGTATTGTCTCATCTCTTTCAGAATGTTTCTTCTGAGAATCTTTGACACATGAATGTATTGTCTCATTTCTTTCAGAATGTTTCTTCTGAGAATCTTTGACACATGAATGTATTGTCTCATTTCTTTCAGAATGTTTCTTCTGAGAATCTTTGACACATGAATGTATTGTCTCATTTCTTTCAGAATGTTTCTTCTGAGAATCTTTGACACATGAATGTATTGTCTCATCTCTTTCAGAATGTTTCTTCTGAGAATCTTTGACACATGAATGTATTGTCTCATTTCTTTCAGAATGTTTCTTCTGAGAATCTTTGACACATGAATGTATTGTCTCATTTCTTTCAGAATGTTTCTTCTGAGAATCTTTGACACATGAATGTATTGTCTCATCTCTTTCAGAATGTTTCTTCTGGGAATCTCTGTGTTTTACTGTTGCTGTTGTTGTTGTTGTTGTGAAGACATGTTTTTATTTCGCGCTTGTTGGTCCAGTGCATCCGACTTTGTAGTGAATTTTATGTCAGGGTCTGCTTCCTCCTGCATTTTCTAAGATTTTGCTTCCCCACGGTAACGATCGGTGCTGTGATTGGGGATTGAACCCAGCACTTTCGACTTGTGTGCCGTTCCACTTAACCACTAGCTCACGCTGTCCCCTACATGTGTTATGAAGATATGCACACCTTCTTCTTCTTCTTCTTCTGCATTCATACGTTTTCGTCAAGCTAGATCTGTGGTCACGTCACTAAGATGAAGTACACAGTCCGAGTGGCAGCCTTACAGTTTCTGCATTACAGCGGCTCCCTCTGGCATCGTAGGTCTCTGTGTATTTGGCAGTCCTGTAGGATGCATTCAGGGATCTGGACTCCGGTTTCACATGGGCAGTCTCTTGTGTGTGATATCTTGAACTGATGTAGGTGACCCAATAGTTTGCAGGGACCTGTTCTTCGGCAAAAGATGGTGGTTTGTTGGTGTCTGTGGAGCTGATGGATTGGGTCAGGTCTATTGCTCATGTCCATGTCTTTCTTTCATTTTGAGTTGTATTGATTGTGGATGATAGTTTTTGCCTCTCAGTAAGACCTGCACACCACTATCTTCTACTGCTGCGTTTGTCCTGAAAAGGATGTTTTGTCATAGTTTACAGCAAGGCTGGGACATCGGATCCTTTCGGCCATACACATCCGATTTCAGCCCTGCATTTTTGGGACTGGGTTTACCTTCTGGATTGGCCATGCCATCAGAAGAGTCCTTGATACATACCAGGTAGACAAAATGTTGTGATGTCACTACATGCCAGGTAGACAGAATGGTGTGATGTCACTACATGCCTAGGGGATGGCGTGGGCTAGTGGTTAAATGACACGGCTTACAATCCAAAGGTGCTGGGTTCGCTCCCCAATCACAGCACTGGCCGTTACCCCGTCGATGCAAACCCTTAGAAAATGCAGCAGGAAGCAGACCTTTACATAAAATGCATGCAGACGTCGGATGCACTGGGTCGACTGGCACAAAATATAAACATAGTGCAGCGCTCACCGCCTTGGGGAATAGAGAAAGACGATAAACGCCCAAAAAAAAAACCAAAAAAAATACTTACACGATAGACAGAATGGTGTGATGTCACTACATACCTGGTAGACAGAATGGTGTGATGTCACTACATACCTGGTAGACAGAATGGTGTGATGTCACTACATACCTGGTAGACAGAATGGTGTGATGTCACTACATACCTGGTAGACAGAATGATGTGATGTCACTACATACCAGGTAGACAGAATGGTGTGATGTCACTACATACCTGATAGACAGAATGGTGTGATGTCACTACATACCACATAGACAGAATGGCATGATGTCACCACATACCAGGTAGACAGAATGGCATGGTATCACCACATACCAGGTAGACAGAATGGTGTGATGTCACTATATGCTTGATAGACAGAATGATATGATGTCACTACATGCTTGATAGACAGAATGATATGATGTCACTACATACCTGGTAGACAGAATGGTGTGATGTCACTACATACCTGGTAGACAGATTGGGTGTGGCAAGTTGATTTCTGGAGTTTTAAATATTTTGGAACACCTTGAAAACCACATACACCTATATGGCCAGCTTGCCATGGGTTCATTACCTCTATCCACTGACATATATTCTTCCAGAAAAATTGATGTACAAGAACACCTGTCTACCAGGAGTGAGAGATGTATTTTTATTGCATGAATAGTAAAACTGTTACCGGCCAGGTGACATATAAGAGACACTAGGGAGGATTGGGCATTGGGCTGGTTACCTTATCCTGTAGATATATAAGCCACACAAATGGATAGACATCTCAGAATAGAAGAAAAGCAACTTCAGTTAGACTAAGGAGAGCTGGGCATTGGACTGGCTAACCTATCCTGTAGATATATAAGCCACATAAAAAGATAGACATCCCAGAATAGAAGACGAGCAACTTTTAGGGGAAAGTCAGATGGTCGCGCCTTAGTGGCTGCGCTCTCGACTCGCTCCAGTGTTTGTGTAGAGTTTTACTGTGTTTGGTGGTTCCTGTTCGGATTATATTTCATAACTCCTTCACCGGTCGACACAATCGGAAGCCTCGATAGCAGGACATGTAAAAACAGGGAGTTTGACGCGGACAAACACAGAAAGCTTAACACAAACACTGGTCTAACACACTCCTCATGGCCCTCATCCCAAAGCTGCGAAGTGTGCGGCTCCACCTGGGGAGTCTGTATGGATTTCGGTCGACACGCTATGCATGAACACAGCCTCAGCAGTTGAACATGGTAGTGATCGATCGACTTAACAGGCCTTTGACGCCCACTTGAACATTATTATTATTAACTTAGTCAGTTTTGTTGCATGAAATGATCTTAGGATGAGCCACATTATAAAAGACTTTTTCTTCTGCTTCCATCAACAGCCCGGTCACATCATCTCTGCCAGGATTGGTGTGGAAAGGTGTGCTTGTTAATGGGAAGTGCGGCCTATTTGATCCCACAAATGCTGTTCCGTTTATTGAGCCCAAGATCGGCACAGTCACATCACCAGCGACCTCCATTGTTAGGAAAGGTACAATGACTTAAGTCCTAACTGGCATAGTTGTAGTAAAGGTACTGTTGCCGGGGATGGAGTGTTAAACTCCATTGTTCATGATCTTCAGCCGTAAGAGGTGGTTGGTGAACCACTGGTAAAGGTAGTCCATTTTAGATAATGTTTGCAATTGTAGAACTTGAAAAGATTACAAAACTGCAATCCATGACCGACAGAAGAGACTGCAGAGCCCAGCTGCAGTCAGAGAAACTCCGAAGACTGACGGACCATCCAATGTACCAGAGGCTAAACAATTTGGGAACTGGGAAACTAAAGCGGAGAAACTTTGCAGAAATAGCCAAAGCAAAGATGCACGAAGATCCCATAAACGCACTAACAACACCAAAACCCATCACTACTGTACGAAAACCTACTTGGAGGCAGGATATATTTCCAGAGGTGGTAGAAAATATACCAGGTATTGCAAACAAAAACTGCCAGACCGAAAAAGAAAGGAGAGACACTACCTTAAGCTTCATAACGAAAAGCTACCCAAGCATGGACTGGACCCATGCATACACCGACGGTTCTGTAACAAACACTACACAGAACGGAGGGGCAGGAGCATTCCTGAACCTACCAAATGGCAGAAAAATAACACTGTCATTCGCTACTGGTAAGTACACGAGCAATTTCAGAGCAGAGGCAGAGGCACTGAGGGCGGCAGTGGAAGAAATGGTAACACACAGTGAAAATGAGAGCCATATAGTCCTGCTGACAGATGCTCTCGAAGTAGTCACAGCGCTAAAAAGCCAGAAAAACACTGAGCTTAATGACTTAAGAGCAGCACTCTGCAAACTGTGCCAACAGTCCGCACCAAAAAGGGTAGTGGTACAGTGGGTTCCGTCACACTGCAACATCCAAGGCAACGAGGAAGCAGACAGACTGGCAAAAGAAGGTGCAAGGCTACCACAAATAGATACCAGAATGACGTACGAAGAGTCAAAACGGCTTATCAAAGCCAGGTACATGTCCAAATGGGAAACCGAACATACTGGTTACACCAAAAACGATGCCTATTACCAGTTGAACCGAAGAGAGCAGGTCGTTGTCTTCAGACTTCGCACTGGCCACAACAGACTGAGGTACCACCTCTTCAACAAATTGAAGATAGGGTGTACCGACGAATGCCCGTGCGGTACTGGTAAAATGACCACTGAACATCTGCTGCAGAACTGCCCGACATACGAGGATCAGAGAGAGCAGATGTGGCCATTGCCAGTGGAACTGCAAGACAAGCTCTATGGTAGTGGCGAGAGTCTCAGGATGACCGCCGCTTTTTTCGAGAAAATAATGGTTACTGTCTGACTGTGTACGCAGAAGAAGAAGAAGAAGATAATGTTTGTCCGGGATGAAGTGTTAGACTTCATTGTACATGATCTTCAGCTGTAAGAGATGATTGGAGAACCACTAGTAAGGGTAGTCCACTTTAGATACTCCTGTCAAGAATGACTCCATTATACATGATCTTTAGCCATAATAGTTGGTTGGGGAACCTCTGGTAATGGTAGGCCATTGTAGATAATGTTGTTGGGGATGATGTGTTAATTGTATGAGGTCTTCAGACATGGGAGTGACCCCTGGTAGAGATCACAGATAACTGTCTTTGAGAAGAGGTCTCCAGCTGTGGTGGTGACCACATATAGTTAAAATATAAGATCTAACTATCATCTAGTGTTGTTGGACCACTCACATCCCACCTTTCACCCTTCGGCTCAAGAGTTGCCAGGCTGGGCTACGTACACATTTCCTGCAATACATTTTGTGATTGGGCTATTTCATCACTTTTGGGCTGTTTCTTAATTTGTTCTTGTTACCGAATACTACCATGAGTGGTCCGCCAGGGTCTTTGTGTATGACAAGAAGAAGATTAGCACCACTACCCCACAGAGAGTTGAGGAAGACTGTCAGGTCAGGCAAAATATTCTGATCAGACATGTTAGTCAGGGACAGGCAAAATATACTGGCCAAGAACCTCACCTCGGCTTCCTAGTAGCCCTCCCTGGGAATGGGCTGATTCATGGCAACCTGGCTAACAAGGTGAGGATATGACGTGATCCCTATAGTAGTGAGCGATACACAGATGAAGCCAAGCATAGCACAACCGCCTGGAGGACCGCAGTCCACTTTTAAACACCACGCTTGGGATGTGAGGAAGGCTACTGCAACCCGTCACTTAATGTCCTATTCAGGGCACACAAAAGATTAATCCTACTCATCGTGGGCATTCGAAACAACCACCCCGCAGAGAGCATGTCGTAAGAGGCGACTAACTGTGTGACATGACGTAATACCAGCCATGGCTGAGTGGTTGTTTAGAGCAGCATAGATGGCGCCTAACAGGCTGCGGGTCTACTTTGCTTTAGTGTTTGAGTCTATTAAGATGGAATCTCACATCGGTTAAACGCCCTCCGCGGCACTTGTCCCAGCGCAGCGGGGTAATAAGCTGCTCGAGCCTAGAGCGCTAAGCAGGAAATAATCTGTCCAGCTACATCTAGGTCACGCCAGAGCTGGGACATACACAGGGGCATCCATCTCAGTAGAAGTACGGGTCGACTAAGACTCAAGACTACCTAGGGAGTGTGTGATTTTAGTTTGCTGGAAGCAACTCGTGCCGAGTTATTTTAACTCTTGATGACATTTGCATGCTGGAAGGTTACAGTGGCTCTTCTTACATGCTATGGTGTACTTGATGAGAGTTACCTGAATCCTCCCAACTGTAGTGCAATGTGAGACTCCACTCTTCTCTATCTCCCCCTCACCCTCCATCTCTCTCATATTCCCCTCTCCCTTTTTTGCTTCATTGCCTCCCCCCTCTCTCATCTCCCTCTCACCCTTTCTCTCTCTCTCTCTCTCTTCATCACCCTGTCTCTCCTTGTCTCCCTTTCTCTTCTTTGCTCTTTCTCTCCAATTCTCACTCTCATTTCTCTCCCTCCCTTACTCCTCTTTCCCTGTCGCCCTCTTATTTTACCCTTCTCCATCTATCTCTCTCCTCCCCTTTCCTTGCTATCTCTTTCTCTCTCTTTCTCCTCATCTCTCTTTCCCTCCCCCTCTCTTTCTCCTCCTCTCCCTTTCCCTTTCCCTCTTTCCCTTCACCCCTCTCTCTTTCTCTATCATTTTATACCTATATGTCTGTCTGTCATCTGTCTATCTGTGTATATATATAATATGAAAGCAAAGCACAGTGTCATCCAAAGCCCAATACTTGTATTTGAAAACAATTATAGAAGGATATACATGGAGCAATCAACCTCACCATGTAAAACCATTACTATATAAACCATCTCAGCAAGTGATAGATACAGGCTTCCTGTAAGACAGGCATGCTTCACATGCGTCACAAAATCAACATGAATGAATGCATGCTTGATATGTAACACTCAAATAACTTGTATGCTGATTCAGAACATATTGGCCTTCCTTCCTATCACAGAGTCTAGCAGGAAGTCTGGTAGAAAGATCCGTGCCGACATGATCAGTCACCCTCAGAATGACCTGCGGCACACTGGACATATTGGCTACGATGGTGCCGTCTTTGGGGATGTCTCATTCATTGCGGACAATTACGACAAACTGCCAGTCAAAGTGGACGCAGGTTAGTAAGAGTTTTTGTCATATTCATCTCAACTATCATCTGGCAATTTATCAAAATAAAGATATGAACCATCAATGATAGTAACTAGTGTGTATGGTCAGTGGATATTGGGGTCCGTTATTGGGGAGGAAAGTAACTAGTAATACCAGTGGATCCTGGGGTCTCTTATTGGAGAGGAAAGTAACAAAGTGGATCCTGGGGGTCTCTTATTGGGGAGGAAAGTAACTGGTTATACCAGTGGATCCTGGGGTCTCTTATTGGGGAGGAAAGTAACTAGTAGTACCAGTCGATCCTGGGGTTTCTTATTGGGAAGGAAAGTAACTAGTAATACCAGTGGATCCTGGGGTCTCTTATTGGAGAGGAAAGTAACAAACAGTGGATCCTGGGGGCTCTTATTGGGGAGGAAAGTAACTAGTAGTACCAGTGGATCCTGGGGTCTCTTATTGGAGAGGAAAGTAACAAACACTGGATCCTGGGGGTCTCTTATTGGGGAGGAAAGTAACTGGTTATACCAGTGGATCCTGGGGTCTCTTATTGGGGAAGAAAGTAACTAGTAGTACCAGTCGATCCTGGGGTCTCTTATTGGGGAGGAAAGTAACAAACAGTGGATCCTGGGGTCTCTTATTGGGAAGGAAAGAAACAAACAGTGGATCCTGGGGTCTCTTATTGGGGAGGAAAATAACAAACAGTGGATCCTGGGGTCTCTTATTGGGGAGGAAAGTAACTAGTAATACCAGTGGATCCTGGGGACTCTTATTGGGGAGGAAAGTAACAAACAGTGGATCCTTGGGTATCTTATTGGGGAGGAAAGTAACTAGTAGTACCAGTGGATCCTGGAGTCTCTTATTGGGGAGGAAAGTAACTGGTAATACCAGTGGATCCTGGGGGGTCTCTTATTGGGGAGGAAAGTAACGAGTAGATCGCAGAGTTCCTTACTGAGGAGGAAGGACTAGAACACTGCCCCTGCTAACATGTCATAGAAGGTAGCCCAGCATAGACACACAATCAGAAAGTAAAAAGCAGATTACCAGTGGCAGCTAGAGATTTGTTGCCAGTCATGTCATTGAACTTTCTGCACTTGCATTAGCTTGATCGGTCACTAGAGCACCCACAGACTTAAGGATCTAGTATGGCATGGAATGATGTTGGTGGTCTATAGTGATAATGGACAAATTATTATTATTATTATTAGTCACTGTGTCATTTTCATTTCAAGAGAGGGGGATTTCATCACTCACAAAAGCCCATCTGTCTTCTATAATACTCCATGTAGGCTGATTTCTCGTTAGACAACCGCTCCAGTCACTAGCGAAGGTCTGTGCATGTACTGCGCTTTGCAGCTTGGAGACGTTGAGCCTATTGTCAGGCTTCCGGTCTAGATAACGACGCATAGGCTCCACGTGAATGTTAAACTTGGAGACAATGAGCCTGTGGTCAGTCCAGCTCTCAGTGCCATACGTGGCCTTAGTCATACGCACGTCTCATCTATCCCTTCATCTTGGATTTCCTAGATACTATGACATAAATTTTTAGTCAGAGAGTGTAGAACGCTTGTAATGCATTGCCACAGGAAATAGTCAAGCCAGGGACAATTACTGCATTCAAGAATAGATTATATGCACATAGTTTTTAGATCAAGTAAAGTAAAAGAAACTGGTTGTATAGACTTCAAAGCCAGTATAAAGATGTCAAGTTGAGATGCCACTGCTTAGATCAAGGGTGCATCCACAATGTTTCTTTCAGTTGGGCAAACAAGACATTAGTGAGACTACGATCTTCTATTCGCTGGCTACTGCGCCATTAACAACTCCTCAGAACAAAATATACAATCCACCATGACAGAGTTTTCGTCGGCATGCAGTAACTTTGGTCTCGCGATCAAACTGAAAACTGGAAGAGTGAGACCAGTTCTCGAGTATGGCATTGCGGCATGGGCAACAGCAGCAAAGGCAAACTTTGATAAAATTAGCAAACTTCAAAACTAAGCCATGAGAGTTATAACAGGAGGCATGAAGTCAACACCAATTGTAGAACTTGAAAAGATTACAAATCTGCAATCCATGACCGACAGAAGAGACTGAAAATACCAGCAGCAAGCAGAGAAACTCAGAAGACTGACAGACCATCCAATGCATCAGAGACTAAATAGATTTGGAAAAGGGAAACTAAAGCGGAGAAACTTTGCAGAAATAGACAAAGCAAAGATGAGCGAAGACCCTATGAACACCATAACAACACCAAAGCCCATCCCTACTGTATGCAAACCCACATGGAAGCAGCATATCATTCCGGAGGTGGTAGTAAATATACCAGGTATTAGAAACAAGAACAGCCAGAATGAAAAAGAAAGAAGAGACATAACCCTGAGGTACATAGTGGAAAACTACCCAAGCATGGACTGGACCCATGCATACATCGGGCGGTTCCGTAACAAACACAACACAGAATATGGGGGGGGGGGGGGGGGGGGGGTATTCCTGAGCCTAACAAATGGTAGAAAAATAACACTGTCAGTTGCAACTGGAAAATTCTCAAGCAATTTCAGAGCGGAGGCAGAGGCACTGAAGGCTACAGTAACAGCAATGCTGACAGGCAAAAGCAATGAAAGCCAGATAGTCCTGTTTACAGATGCCCTGGCTGTGGTTACAGCACTAAAAAGCCAGGAAAATACTGAACTAAATGATTTAAGAGCAGTACTCTGTCAACTATGCCAGCAGTCCGCACCAAAAAGAGTAGTGGTACAGTGGGTTCCATCCCACTGTAACATCCAAGGCAACGAGGAGGCAGACAGACTGGTAAAAGAAGGTGCAAGACTACCACAACCAGATTCTAGTGTAACCTACGAAGAGTCCAAAAGGTTTATTAGGGCCAGATACATGGCCAAATGGGAAACAGAACATACTGGCTACACAAAAAATGATGCCTATTACCAGTTGAACAGAAAAGAGCAGGTCGTGGTCTTCAGACTCCGCATGGGCCACAACAGACTGAGGTACCACCTATTCAATAAACTGAATATAGGTGGCACTGACGAATGCACCTGTGGTACAGGGAAAATGACAGCTGAACATCTGCTGCAAAATTGCCCGACAGAGAAAGCACATGTGGTCATCACCAGTGGCAACACTAGACAAGCTCTATGGCAGTGTCGACAGCCTCAGGATGACAGCTGCTTTCTTCGAACAAATTCCAGTTGACGTCTGACAGCGTACGAAGAAGAAGAAGAAGATCTCACGATCAACACTAGAAAAACGGAGGTACTTTTCCATCCTGTTTGTGGGAGTACATTGAACCAAATGTATGTCTGGAGCCAACAGGACATCAGTATCGCCACAAAGTTTAAAGCGTATAATGCTGTAGTGTTAACCATTCTACTGCATGCCTGCGAAACATGGACAGTATATAGCAGACATACCACAGCTAAATTGTTCTCCCTTGAGATGTATGTGTAGGCTGCTCAGGAATAGGTGACAGGACAAAGTGCCTAATTCTCTTACATTTTTAGCAAGACTAACATGTTGAGCATCCATACACTTCTGAAAAAAGCCCAGATAAGGTGGACAGGACATGTTTGCATGCCCAGTGAGCGTAGCCCAAAGTAACTGTTATACGGTGAGCTCAGAACAAGTAGACACCATCACAGAGGCTCAGAGTAGGTGTGCCACCTGAAAGAGCAGGACATACGACGACTTCACAACCGACTTCTTACATGAGTGTATCAGGTGGGCCAAAGTATGCTGTGCCAGGATTAGTCTCTATAGTCAAATGAGAACACATCTCACAGCACAAGTCTGATCCTGCCACCATCCTCGCATTTGATGGGCAACTATTATTATTTATTACCCCTGTGGAGGTGTTATATTATTTTACATTTGCCATCTTCTTTGTTCAACTGATGCTATGCTTCCAGCCTGGTGAGGTTCATGAAGGAGACTGCGTTTCAGGTCTTCGCCTGCCCCCACATCTATTTGAGTATGGTCACTTCCTCAGGCCAGACTGCCTCAATTTGATCTGCATAAGTTGCTCTGTCCTGCAGGATATGTTCTGGTGTTTGCTTGGGTGCTCCACAATCACTTGTGGCGGTGTCTCATACCCATTCTGTGGAGGTGGCACTTGAGTCTGCAATGTCAAGTTCTGAGTATGAAGATCTTTGTCTGCCCATCTCTGCCAAGTTTGCCTATGCTGTCCTTTTCTGGCTTTATGCTTTGTGCGGGTCTCTCCATTCTGTCCTCATGGATCATTTGTTGAGTGTCTTTCTTCTTTATAGCTCTGTAGTTGGTAAGTCTGTATGCCGCCACTTCCGGCTTTTGCGAACTCATCTGTTTTCTTGTTTTCAAAAATCGCACAGTGGGCCGAAATTGACTGTAGGACTAGATCTGTTTTTTGGAACAGCAATCCGATGTTGTATTTTATTTCTTCATGTCACACTTGAAATCAAGTGTGCAGACAAACAGGTAGTTGTCCTGAAGTGTCTTTGCATGATGAGAGTCCCTCATTTTGGCCTTCTTTCTGGCCACCATAGGGTAGGAACCGCATCACTTTTAAAATTACTGCGAGATGTGGAACCTAGATAGACTCCGCATTGCCAAATGAGTGAAGGAGCGAAGAAAATGTAAGATCTCCATTCAAAACCAAATTCGCAACACAGAAATCAGACGTTGAACTTCCTTCTCTGACATCATAGATGTTGCGATGTTACAAAAAAACAGATGGGCCAGCCATATGGTGCACATGCCGGATAACAGATGAACACGTAGAGTGGTGTGGTGGTGGCCATACAATTTTAGCCTCACAGGCGACCGAGACTGAGGTGGAGAGATGGGATAATGGAAGCCCTGGGCCCAACGTGGTACACCAAGACAAAAGAGCGAAATGAGTTTACTCAACATTTATCTACCTGGCATAGGCACACGTGCCTGATTGAATACCAGGATCTTAACTTAACATGTTTATCCTGGTTTAGAGGACTAAGCAGTCTGTGTACAACCAGTTTCATTTACATTACCTTGCTCTAAAAGCTATGCACATCCAATCTATTCTTAAATGCATTAATTGTCCCTGCCTCCACTACTTCCTGCGGCAATGCATTTCACACATTCACCACTCTCTGATTAAAAACATATTTCCTATCTAATCTAGACCTTTCTTTAGTAAATTTGTAGTTATGCCCTCTTCTTCTTGTGGGTGGTTATATTTTGAAAAACTTATTAGGGATCAAGATGCTGAGCAGCGCATGAGCTGCAGTGGTCAGCGACCCATAGCTGACTGCGAGCGTCAGGGCCAGCGAACCATAGCTGCCAAGACCCTTCTACACCTCCACGCGGTGATCCTGGATAACAGGCTGCAGCAGGGCAGACTGGCTAAGGAGAGGGGATCGAGGAGGGAATGCTAACCCGGTACTCAAAAAATGCTTGCTGAAGTCGGATGTGTTGGACCGAAAGGTGCAAATATCGCAGCCAAGCTATAAACTACGACATAACGCATTCCGTTTTCTGGACTACATTCGCTACTTACCCTTTCAGGGTTTGGTGGTGGGAGATTGAGAACGAATGAAGAAGAAAAGAAGAAAAACTTATTATAGTCTAATTTATCCATTTCTTTGATTATCTTATAAACCTGTATTGTCACCTTGAGATTGAGACAGGCTGCTCTTTTAGATTTTCAACTGCCAAGGGCAAGACCTGTTTTTCATCCATTTCTGATAGGATTAAAACTGGCAGCACCCCCTCCCTCTTCCTCTCCCTTCTCTTCTCTTCCCTCCCCCCACTCCGGTTTCTCACTTTCATTCTTTTATTTCTTGCAAGGTGGGTGCCTTGCCCCTCATCTTCAGTTGTATCAACTCTCTTTAAGCAGACATAGCAACCTTTATATAACACTATTTATATTTGCAGGCAGTTGTACAGATCATGGCTGTTCAAGCTCACCAGGTGTCTGTGACAGTCCAGTCCAAAATGGTCATTTCAGGTCCAGCGATTCTCATGATTGGCGACATGCTGACAGAAATGGTTATGGGCAGTCGTGGTAAGCATTCAAATTTATTGGCGTAGCTGTGGTCGAGAGGTAAGACACTCACTTCTCAAAGCGATGAACGGAAACGGCATGAAGTCAAGCCTCGCAGGTTTCAAGCGACACCGAGTCTCTAAGAGGTGGGACTAGAGTGCCTGCATCCTGAACTACCTTCAGTCATCTTGACTTAAGTCTTGAGACTGGTCCTACTTAGTTCGGGACCAGAGGGTGAGGTTGATGACCAGCGCAGCTTCTTCCTCACTATAATCCAAATACAGCGCAAGTTACATCAACAAGACAAAAACTGTCACCATCATCGCTTACAATGGGCAACTAACTTTTTTTTTTCACATTTATTAACATGAAAATTTGTCGTACATCTTTTACTGGGCCCAAAAGGGGAGCAAAGGATAGTAGCACTGTAACCTGTCTGGCAGTTTGTAATAGACAACTAGTGAGAGTTGAGCATAGGACTGGCTAACCCTTCGTATAGAAACTATAAGCTACAACAACTTCAACAGATTTGGACAAGTCAACTTCAAGTAAAAATCAATCTCGACCATCCAAGATAGAAGACGGCCCTCTGTCATTGTGTCTAATGATGTGATGAAGAGAAAGATGAAAGGAATCTGTATTGCTAACATGGAGAGAACTAAAACTAATAATCAGATTCTAGTGTGACCTACGAAGAGTCTAAAAGGTTTATACATGGACAAAGGGGAACCAAGCAAACTAGCTACACAAAAAATTTTGCTTTTTACCAGCTGAACAGAAGAGAGCAGGTGGTGGTCTTCAGACTCTACAGAGGCCATAACAGACTGAGGTACCACCTATTCAATAAACTGAAGATAAGTGCTACTATCTAATGCACCTGTAGTACAGGGAAAATGACCCCTGAACATCTGCTCCAAAATTTCATAACATAGGAAGACCAGAGAAATAACATGTGGCCATCACCAGTGCCAATACTAGACAAGCTCTATAGCAGTGTCAACAGTCTCAGGATGACCGCTCCTTTCTTTGAATAAATTCAAGTTGACATCTGATAGCGTACAAAGAAGAAGAAACTTATAACGCAGGACAAGTGCAGTTATTGAAGACCTGTGCTCCATGGGGGGCTGAAATGTTCTGATTGACTCTGATAATTTCTCCCCAGCTAACAATCTACTATTGTATACCAAAGGAATCCATTAAAAGATTATGACATATTTCATTTTACCTGAGCTATTTTGGGATGTGTGAATCATAACTAGGTCATACACCTGTCTTTGTCAGCAGATGTATTGTTCCTGATATAGTTGACATTATGTTACTCGAAACAGCTTTGTGGTGGTAGGGCATTTGATTGCTAAAGTTTGTCTTTATTGTGTGATAGATGTGTGCTTTGTGACAAATGTTTTCGAGCATGTTCTCTCTTTCATGAAGAACAGAGCAGGTTTCCATGTTGAAAGCTCGTGAACAACAAGACGTTTTGAAAATATATTTTTGCAATGTAAGTTTTTCTCAGAAGCGACTCTTACAAAGTTGTTAAATTGTAATGAATTTTCTCTGGTGGCAGGTTTGATTCACCTTTTCGTTACAAGTGGAGCAAAGGGCTACCACCACAGGTGCCCCCTCACAGGAAGCCTGTATCAGAGGATTTGCGGTGGCCATTTTAATTGTAATGGTTTTGCATGATGAGTTTTGCTAACCCTATGCACAATCCTATTTAGGGCAAGGTTACAGGGGTTCTATTGTTTTCAACCCAGGTGTAACTCATATGGGCAGAGTGCAATGAATCTTCCTATATTCCAGGGCATACTGAAAAAGGTGAACCTGAGTCCTCTTAACTGTAGTGCAATGCAAGGCTTCTTACACCTATTGATATAAGTGTCAATCATTACCTTGCTGTAACATAGTCTGGTTCCAGGTCCATCATGGGCATGAGATGGGATTTTGATCAGGAGAAAGCATTTAATAGAGTAGATAGGAATAAACTCTTGTCAATATTGGTGCACCCAGGGAGTGACTAGGGCAAACAGAGTAGGACCACTGCTTCCTTCAGTGCTTATTTTAAGAGACGACAAAAGAAGATTGTGCATATAGTTGGCAATCTCATCACAGAACCGCACAGAAAATAATTAGAATCAGACTTTCCTAAAAACTGGCAAAGGAAGCCCGATGCAGAATTGGACCTATACCTCACAAATGGAGAAGAAGAAGTAGATGAAGACTGATTAGAGGACAACTACTAGATAATTTAAGAGCTTGAGATGTGTTTGAACACAAAGCCTAAGATTTTAAGATCTCAGTTGAAATAAAATGCTAGCCTGCACACTCTGTGAGTGTGGGCAAGCTGCCTTTATTACTTAAACTCTGTACATTCTGCCAGCAATTGACAAAACGCTGTAATTGTAGTTTGTTTGTTTTTTTTTATGTTAATCACATCTCACTGTCCACTTACGTCGTTAGATCTCATGGGGAAATGCATATTCTTTCTTGTGCCTTCTTCTCTGCTGTTGTTATTTTCATTGTATACATATTAATCCATATTTTCTTGATTTTTCTCCTGCTCTGAAGACATGTCTGGTCATAGGTTTGTGCATCAACTAGGTGTTCAGAGACATTCACAGTTTTTCCAAGAAAATCAGTATACTTGATTATAGGTCACAGAAATTTGAACACTGAGATTCACACAGAGATAAAACTGAGATTATGAGAATAAATGCAACTCATTACAATCAGATTGCATTGGGAGGCACACTCTTACAAGGTATAATTTATATATCTTAGTAGACAAAGTTGGAGGTACATATAAAGATATTAAAATTAGAATACAAAAGACAAGAAGAGCTTTCATTGGGTTGGGGAACAGGTGAGAATCAAAAGAAATTAAGTCCAGCACAAAACAAATTGTCAACTCCAATGTAAAGTCTATTCTACTGTATGGCTCTAAAACATGGACGAGAAAAAGAACAATAAAACAGGTACAGACATACGTAAATTTGTGCCCAATAGAGAGATTGAAATGGTATGGTAAGATCACTAATGTGGAACTGTTGGATAGAACCAGACAGATATCAGTGTGACATGGTGTGAAGATAAAACGCTGGCGTTAGATGTTCCACCTGATGTGATGAGAGGTCTTGGTCAGTTTGTTTCATGTGACGTGAGGAGGGGTCTCGGTCAGTTTGTTTCATGTGACGTAATGGGGGGGGGGGGGGTCTCGGTCAGTTTGTTTCATGTGACGTGAGGAGGGGTCTTGGTCAGTTTGTTTCACCTCATTTGAGGAGGGGTCTTAGCCAGTTTGTTTCATCTCATGTGAGGAGGGGTCTTGGGCAGTTAGTTTCACCTGACGTGAGGAGGGTTCTTGGGCAGTTTGTTTCACCTGACATGAGAAAGGGTCTTGCTGAGTATGTTTCACCTGATGTGAAGTGGGGGTCATGGTCAGTATGTGTGACCTAACCCAGACATTAGTCTTGACTCCCAAAAGAATGGTCTAAGAGACAAACTGATTGTTCTAACTTCTTAGCGGCAGAAGGTTCTCCAACAAATTGCCACTCACAAATCGCAAATGTCTGTTGAATGTGTAGTTAGCCATCTTCGATAGAAAATCTCTAGATACAATACTCATCATATGGTACAGAAATAAAAAGTGTCGAATAACTTGTTTTCGTGATTCTTGAAAGATGAAATACTTGTCTTCCATTAATGTTGACTGTTAACACACCATGCTTATAACTAATGCAAATATATCTTCACATGCAGGACTAGCAGGGAGTCCCTGGACAGCCAGTCTACATGTCAGCTGGAACTTGATGGACGGGTCAGTCCTAGCTACCTGGATATAGAGGACGACTCTCTGTTCTCAGACTTTAAGATGCCAGACCTTGGAGTAAGTTTGTATGTGTGTGCATTTTTGTTTGTTTGTTTTTCTGTTTTAGCTTAGTTTAAAGGTATAAAAAGTGGAAGAGAAATCCGAAGTAACTGGAGTCGCATAGGCAAAGCTCAAGAAGACGGTCCCAAATATGAATAGTTTATTGGGTGACCATTACAGTCATCCCTGTTTGGACTCTGTTGACTCTTTACTCAGGAGGTATGAATAACACCACTGCACTCTCTTACACACGCACACACACCCCCTCCCCCTTCTCTCTCTCTCTAATGCCGCACCCCCCCCCCTTCCCCCACCATTGTTTAATCGACAAAAACATGTTGTTGTTGGGGATAGCAACATCATCATGGAAAACAAATTGCACCACAGAAAGCATGACTGCAAGAGTATACAAAGTGGTACGGTGCCGGCTATGTGCAAGGGGTTCCTACCATGGTGGCTTCATGCTTCAGAAGGGAACTGTAAACGATGAATTGCGGCCAGTATACAGAACTGACAGAGATAAGTAACAGAGTTGGTACTGAAATGATGTGTTGTGTTATTATGTTGTGGTGTCTTGTGTTCTGCTATGTTGTAGTATGTTGAGATGTGTTATATTTTGTGGTGTGTTATGAAATGTTGTGTTCTGTTATGATGTTGTGTCTTGTGTTATGTTGTGGTGTATTGAGATGTTATATTATGTTGTTGTGTTGTTTGGTCTCTTATGTTGGAGTGTGAAGTGTTATATTATATTGGGGTGTCTTGTGTTATATTACATTTAGGTGTTTTGTGTTCTGTTATGTTCTTGTGTTCTGTTATGTTGTGGTGTGATGTGTTATATTATATTGTGATGTGTTTTGTTGTGGTGTGTGTTGTGTTATATTGTGGTGTGTTTGGGTATGTTGTGATAAGGTGTGATGTGTTTTGTTCTATTATACTGCTGTGCTTTGTTATGTTGTGGTGTGGTGTGTTATATTATGTTGTGGTGTGTTGTTTTCTATTATCTTGTGGTGTGTTGTGTTCTATTATGTGGTGGTGTGTTTTGGTATGTTGTGATATGGTATGATGTATTATGTTGTGTTCTATTATATTGTAATATGTTTTGTTCTGTTATATTGTGGTGTGATGTGTTATGTTTTGTATGTGTTTTGTTATGTGTTGTGATCTATTATATTGTGTAATGTTGTATGTTGTGCTGTATTATGTTATATTGCAGTGTGTTATGTTGTGGTATGTTATATTGTGTTATCTTATCTTATGTTACAAGAGATGTTCAAGTCAAACTGGGACTTTTTAGTTTAAGGAGATACATGCAGGGTCTAGCTTTTCATTTATATATTTGTCACCTAGAGTCAACAGGAGCTTGATAGATGATTTCTCCCAGGCTTGCACAGATTTTGGTCTCAACAATACAAATGTGCTGGAACAGATAGTAGATACAACACCAACTAGCAATGTAATTATGAACTGACAGCTGTGCACCAGTTCGCATACCTGGGGTCCCTCATCAACGACAAGCTAGACCCAGAAATAGATACTCGTATTGACAAAGCTGCCACTACATTTGCTCGCCTCACAACGCGGGATTGGGAAAACCAGAAACTGACAATTAAAACTAAGGCCATGATTTACAATACATAATGTTGTCAGTATGCTGCTGCACGGTAGCGAAACGTGGACAACATATTGCAAGAAATGCTCGGGCTTAATAGCTTACAATTACGATACCTGCAATCCACTCTTGGAATTACATTGAGTGACAAAAGCAGATGTGCACTCTTGCACCGTCTCCCAAGCACGTACACCCTCCTAAGGCAGAAAAGACTACGATGACTTGGTCATGTTAGTTTCATGGAAGATGGTCATACTCTCACAACATCGAAATAAGTACAGAGATCTCAGGAATAAGAAGAAAAGACCAACACAGTATCCGCGAACTGAAAATTTTAGCACAAACAATGATTGAGGAGAAATATAATACCAAGGAATGGACACAGGTGTACACAGATGGTTCAGCAGAGGGGGCAGGCTGAGATGGGGGAGGAGGCATATTCATAAGACACAAAAGAGGAAATATAACAGAAGAGGCTTCCCAACAGGAAAGTTGTCCACAAACCTCAGAGCAGAATTGATGGCCCTCCTGCGAGCACTGAGAATACTTCAAACTGAAAGGCAACCTCCAACAAAAATAACTGTATTCACAGACTGCAGAGAATTATTAGAGACTATTCAAAAAATAATCAACGAACCACTGTTATCAGAGAGAGCAGAACTGGGAAAACTCCAGAGATCCTCAACAATAGCACTCCAGTAGATACCCTCCCATTGCAGAATCACGGGAAACAAGAGAGCTGATGCTCTGACAAAAGATGGCAGGAAAAAGGCACAATTTAATCGCCGAGTACCATACAGAGAAATCAAGAACATCATCAGAAATCAGTTTATACACACCAATGGAGAGAAGACAGAAACATAAGCAGTACACCAGACCCAATTCACTATCTCAAAAGAAATCAATAAACTAACTTATTTCGCCTGAGAACTGGACACTGCAGACTACTAGAACATCTATACCGACTGAAGATCTCACACACCAATGAGTGCCCATGTGGAACAGGATGCCAGAATCCTGAGCATATTCTACAAGAATGCCCAATCTATAGGGAAATGAGATGCCAGATCTGGCCAGAGGGTGCGGAGCTGAGACAAAAGCTGTGGGGCAGCCGCTCCGACCTGGTGAAGACTACAGACTTCTTCATGGCGACTGGCCTGCAGATATAGCATGACCAAAAGATCCTGAACGCAAAGAAGAAGAAAGTCATATTCTCAAAGATATCCTTTACGGACAGTTGGGGGATGGCAGAAGAACAGTTGACCAACCACAGTTGAGAATCAAAGATGTGTGTAAGTATGACTTGAAAGCACTGGACATGAATCTGACATTCTGGGAAGACGTAGATGCAGACCAATACAAACGAAGATGTACCCTGAAGAGCCACCTCGTGCTGGGTGAAAAGCAACTCTTGCAACACAGAGGAATGAAAATTAAATACCACAAGGAGAAAGAAAACTAAAAACTAGTAGATAGTTACCACTCCAAGGTTGCATTAATCTAAATTAAGGCGCTGCTGTAGACAGTCATGCCTGAAAGGGGCTGATATAGTCAGTCATGACTGAAACGGCTGCTTATAGTCAGTCATGCCTGAAACGGGCTGCTATAGTCAGTCATGTCTGAAGGGGGCTGATACAGTCAGTCATGACTGAAAGGGGCTGCTATAGTCAGTCATGTCTGAAAGAGGATGACTGAAAGGGGCTGCTATAGTCAGTCATGTCTGAAAGGGGCTGATATTGTCGGTCATGACTGAAAGGGGCTGCTATAGTCAGTTATGACTGAAAGGTGCTGATATATTCAGTCATGACTGAAAGGGGCTGCTATAGTCAGTTATGTCTGAAAGGGGCTGCTATAGTCAGTCATGACTGAAAGAGGCTGCTATAGTCAGTCATGACTGAAAGGGGCTGCTATAGTCAGTTATGTCTGAAAGGGGCTGCTATAGTCAGTTATGACTGAAAGAGGCTGCTATAGTCAGTCATGACTGAAAGGGGCTGCTATAGTCAGTCATGACTGAAAGGGGCTGCTATAAGTCATGACTGAAAGGGGCTGCTACTAATATATTATGTTGCATTATGTTATGTTGTATGTTATTTTATGTTGTGTTGTGTTATAGGTCATGTTGTCTGGTATGTTGGGATGTGTTGTTGTGTGGTATGTTGGGATGTGTTGTTGTGTGGTATGTTGTGTATGTTGGGATGTGTTGTGTTATGTAATATTATGTTGTGTTATGTTATGGAGTGGTGTCAATCAGTCAATAAAGGCCTATCACTCTTCTCTGTGCGTAGGTCATTGATCACATCTCGCCAGCTACTCTTTCTGCCTCTTTCCAGGTATCATCACTTAACCGTAGTTGCCCCTCATATTATCTTCTCTATGTATTGTAGGTCTACGTTTCATTCTTTTCTTTTGATGATTCCATGTGAGAGCATGCTTAGCTATGTTGGACAGAGCCTTCCTCTGTGTATGTCCATCCAGCCCCATTTTCTTCTCTTAAATTTATTGTTCCAATGGCTGTTGTTGCCTTCTTTCCCACAGGTCTTTATTCATCAACATGACCTGCCACTTTGTGCCAATATTTTTCATAGGCACCTGTTAACAAAGGATTAGAGTCTTTGTTGTATCGCGTTGGTTCGTTCTCCATGTCTCGCTCCATACAACAAAACATACTTGACACTGGTGTTGAATATTCTAACATTGCTGTGATTCTTGATGTCCCTGACTCTCCATATGTTGTTCAGTGTCAAGGATGCCAGTCTTGCCTTTCCAATTTGGATCCTTACATCTGTATCTGTACTACCTGATGTGTCAGGTGTGCTGTGGTATGTTATATTGCAGTGTGTTGTGTTGTGGTATGTATATAAGATCAATACTTGCTCATCAAATGGCAAATGATATGAATGCTGATGGTTCATTTGGCTCATTTGTTGTATACACTCCTGCTCCGTCCTTCCAGGTACCCCTCCCTGCTCGTTCCATACATCATGTACAACTCCTACATTCATTTTATCGCCAATTCATAGGTAACTGTCATCATCCAGGTGATTTTCATAGATAACAATGTCATCATCTAAGTGATGATCATAGATAACAATGTCATCATCCAGATGATGTCCATAAATAAGTGTCAACATCCAGGTGAAGATCATAGATAAGTGTCAACATCCAGGTGATGATCATAAATAAGTGTCATCATCCAGGTGATGATCATAAATAAGTGTCATCATCCAGGTGATGATCATAAATAAGTGTCATCATCCAGGTGATGATCATAAATAAGTGTCATCATCCAGGTGATGATCATAGATAAGTGTCATCATCCAGGTGATGATCATAAATAAGTGTTAAAATCCAGGTGATGATCATAGATAAGTGTCATCATCTAAGTGATGCTCATAGGTAAAGTGTCATCATCCAGGTGATGATCATAGATAAGTGTCAACATCCAGGTGATGGTTGTAGATAAGTGTCATCATTCAAGTGGTGATCATAGATAACAGTGTCATCATCCAAGTGATGTTCATAGATAAGTGTCATCATCCAGGTGATGGTTGTAGATAAGTGTCATCATCCAAGTGGTAATCATAGATAAGTGTCATCATCCCGGTGATGGTTGTAGGTAAGTGTCATCATCCAAGTGGTGATCATAGATAAGTGTCAACATCCAGGTGATGGTTGTAGATAAGTGTCATCATTCAAGTGGTGATCATAGATAACAGTGTCATCATCCAAGTGATGTTCATAGATAAGTGTCATCATCCAGGTGATGGTTGTAGATAAGTGTCATCATCCAAGTGGTAATCATAGATAAGTGTCATCATCCCGGTGATGGTTGTAGGTAAGTGTCATCATCCAAGTGGTGATCATAGATAAGTGTCATCATCCAGGTGATGGTCGTAGATAAGTGTCATCATCCAAGTGGTAATCATAGATAAGTGTCATCATCCAGGTGATGGTTGTAGATAAGTGTCATCATCCAGGTGTTGATCATAGATAAGTGTCATCATCCAGGTGATGATCATAGATAAGTGTCAACATCCAGGTGATGATCATAGATAAGTGTCATCATCCATGTAATGATCATAGATAAGTGTCATCATCCAGGGGATGATCATAGATAAGTGTCAGCATCCAAGTGATGATCATAGATAAGTGTCATCATCCAGGGGATGATCATATATAAGTGTCAACATCCAAGTGATGATCATAGATAAGTGTCATCATCCAGGTGATGATCATAAATAAGTGTCATCATCCAGGTGATGATCATAAATAAGTGTCATCATCCAGGTGATGATCATAGATAAGTGTTAAAATCCAGGTGATGATCATAGATAAGTGTCATCATCTAAGTGATGCTCATAGGTAAAGTGTCATCATCCAGGTGATGATCATAGATAAGTGTCATCATCCAGGTGATGGTTGTAGATAAGTGTCATCATCCAAGTGGTGATCATAGATAAGTGTCATCATCCAGGTGATGGTTGTAGGTAAGTGTCATCATCCAAGTGGTGATCATAGATAAGTGTCATCATCCAAGTGGTGATCATAGATAAGTGTCATCATCCAAGTGGTGATCATAGATAAGTGTCATCATCCAAGTGGTGATCGTAGTTAAGTGTCACCATCCAGGTGATGATCATAGATAAGTGTCATCATCCAGGTGATGATCATAGATAAGTGTCAACATCCAGGTGATGATCATAGATAAGTGTCATTATCCAGGTGTTGATCATAGATAAGTGTCAACATCCAGGTGATGATCATAGATAAGTGTCAACATGCAAGTGATGATCATAGATAAGTGTCATCATCCAGGTGATTATCATAGATAAGTGTCATCATCCAAATGATTATCAAAGATAAGTGTCATCATCTAAGTGATGCTCATAGGTAAAGTGTCATCATCCAGGTGATGATCATAGATAAGTGTCAACATCCAGGTGATGATCATAGATAAGTGTCTACATCCAGGTGATGATCATAGATAACAGTGGCATCATCCAGGTGATGATCATAGATAACAGTGTCATAATCCAAGTTGGGATCATTGATTCAATTCAATTTGAGGTCTGTTCAAAATGTATCAGACCTTAATTTTTTCCATGGAAACAAATGAAGCATGGGAGGTGTCCTCCATCGGGGAAGTGTAGATGACCTTCATGTGCAGACATAAATTTAATTCCGCCCGCAGAGAGCGTCAATAGCTGGCATGGCATGGTCTGTAACGTCTATCAGACTTTCATTGTCCGCGTAAATAACAGAATGACTTAAGAAGTTGTATTGCATCAAATTTTGCTAAAATCTTGGTGATACCCAAGTGGGTACCAGAAGATTCAACAGGCTTTCAGCAGCGATGCTTTGAGTATCACACAAATTAAGGAGTGGTACAATTGCTTCAAAGATGGTCACACATCGGTGGCGAGCGCACCCCTTTCTGGTAGACAGACTGAAATGACTAGATCATTGACCAAGTCTTTGGTCATGCAGAACCATCATGTCACCATTCGAGAACTTGCAGTCGAGGTGGCGATAAACATTGGTTCAGTACAGTCTATTTTTAGCGTGGATTTGGTCATGCAGAGAGTGCCTATGAAATCCATGTCGAAGCTGCTAATGATGAAGCAGAAATAACTCCGTCTGGAAGTCTCACATGACATGTTGGCTGTTGGACTGCACAAATGGTGAGATCGACTTCCTGAACACAATGATCGCTGATGATTAGTCATGGATTTATGGGTACAACCTGGAAACTAAGGTGTGGTCACCACGGTGGAGACATTCATCCCCAAAGCCAAAAAAAAAGCAAGTTATGTGAACGGAACCGTCAAAGCATAATTGTTAACATTTTCTTTTACTCCCATGGGATGGTGTAATACAAGTACACACTGCAAGAGTAAGACCTCACAGCCAACAGTCGCTTTCATAATGCTGTGCGACCTGTGGGCAACGGGAACTTGGCTGCTCCAACATGGCAGAGCAGCTGCCCAATCTTCACACCTGATTCAGACTTCCTTGGTTAAACACAACATTCCTCTGGTTCATCAGACTCCTTACTCTCTCAACCCGACTCCTTGTGATTTCTGGCTGCTCCAAGCTAGAAATGTCACTGAAAGGGACCCGATTTGAGTCAAAAGAAGATATTTTGCAGAACAGGGCTTTCCAACTGTACTGCATTTTCAAAGAGGCCTACCTGAAATGCTTCCAACAATGGAAAATGAAAGGACCTGTGGGAGCAGTGTGTGAAGTCCCATGGAGAGTATTTGGAAGCTGATTTGAGTTTTAGAGTAATTGTATTTTTCCTTGACAACAGTTTGATCCATATTGAACGGACCTTGTATGTCCATCTTACCCATATCTAATGGTCCCACTATGAGTTCTTTCACAACCTACTGTCTCCATGAACTTGAGTTGGACGCTTCTCTTCTACCATGGAGTGGAGAGGTTTTTTCTATATCTTGTGGGTGGAAGTTTCTACGGAATGTAGTACCAATCCCCATACCCAACCTTTCTTACTCTGATGACTTAGTCACTCTTCTAGTACCTTAGAATGTTTTGTTTGCGTTTGCCTTATTTCTCCATTCCCCGAGGCGGTGTGCATTGCACTATGTATTTATTTTGCGCCTGTCGGTCTAGTACATCCAACTTCGGCATGCATTCTTCTTCTTCTTCTTCTGCGTACACAGTCAGACAGTAACCATTATTTTTTCGAAAAAAGCGGCGGTCATCCTGAGACTCTCGCCACTACCATAGAGCTTGTCTTGCAGTTCCACTGGCAATGGCCACATCTGCTCTCTCTGATCCTCGTATGTCGGGCAGTTCTGCAGCAGATGTTCAGTGGTCATTTTACCAGTACCGCACGGGCATTCGTCGGTACACCCTATCTTCAATTTGTTGAATAGGTTGTACCTCAGTCTGTTGTGGCCAGTGCGAAGTCTGAAGACAACGACCTGCTCTCTTCGGTTCAACTGGTAATAGGCATCGTTTTTGGTGTAACCAGTATGTTCGGTTTCCCATTTGGTCATGTATCTGGCTTTGATAAGCCGTTTTGACTCTTCGTACGTCATACTGGTATCTGTTTGTGGTAGCCTTGCACCTTCTTTTGCCAGTCTGTCTGCCTCCTCGTTGCCTTGGATGTTGCAGTGTGATGGAACCCACTGTACCACTACCCTTTTTGGTGCGGACTGCTGGCACAGTTTGCAGAGTGCTGCTCTTAAGTCATTAAGCTCAGTGTTTTTCTGGCTTTTTAGCGCTGTGACTACGACGAGAGCATCTGTCAGCAGGACTATATGGCTCTCATTTTCACTGTGTGTTACCATTTCTTCCACTGCCGCCCTCAGTGCCTCTGCCTCCGCTCTGAAATTGCTTGTGTACTTACCAGTAGCGAATGACAGTGTTATTTTTCTGCCATTTGGTAGGTTCAGGAATGCTCCTGCCCCTCCGTTCTGTGTAGTGTTTGCTACAGAACCGTCGGTGTATGCATGGGTCCAGTCCATGCTTGGGTAGCTTTTCGTTATGAAGCTTAGGGTAGTGTCTCTCCTTTCTTTTTCAGTCTGGCAGTTTTTGTTTGCAATACCTGGTATATTTTCTACCACCTCTGGAAATATATCCTGCCTCCAAGTAGGTTTTCGTACAGTAGTGATGGGTTTTGGTGTTGTTAGTGCGTTTATGGGATCTTCGTGCATCTTTGCTTTGGCTATTTCTGCAAAGTTTCTCTGCTTTAGTTTCCCATTTCCCAGATTGTTTAGTCTCTGGTACATTGGATGGTCCGTCAGTCTTCGGAGTTTCTCTGACTGCAGCTGGGCTCTGCAGTCTCTTCTGTCGGTCATGGATTGCAGTTTTGTAATCTTTTCAAGTTCTACAATTGGCGTTGACTTCATGCCACCTGTTATAATTCTCATGGCTTGGTTTTGAAGTTTGTTAACTTTATCGAAGTTCGACTTCGCTGCTGTTGTCCATGCCGCAATGCCATACTCGAGAACTGGTCTCACTCTTCCAGTGTACAGTTTCTTTAGTATGCCTTCGTCTGCTCCCCAGCTTGTGCCAGCAAGTTTCCTCATGATCGCCATTCTTTCTCTGGCTTTCATTCGGTTTCTCTCAATCTGACTTTTCCATGTCATGCGCCGATCAAATGTGACTCCCAGATAGGTTGGGTTGTCGTTTGGCTGCAGGATTTTGCCATTTAGACTTAATTTGGTACTTTGGGGTTTTAATGAGAGCGAGAATATTGTGCACGTGGTTTTCTCCTCGTTTATTTTGACCAGCCATGAGTTCGCCCACTCTTCCAGCGATGTTAGGGCCGTCTGCATCCGATTTCTTGCTATGGTGAGATTCTTTTCAGAGGTCCACATAGCCAGATCGTCTGCAAACATTGAGCTATGGACTCTTCTTGGTATATTCTCTGTAATATCGTTTATATATACCAGGAAGAGTGTGGGTGACAATACTCCCCCTTGGGGTACTCCCTGCTCGAGTGTCACCTTTTTGCTCATCTGCCCTTGTACTTGGACTCTGGCTGTTCTTTGTTTGAGGTAGTGGTTGATCCACTTGTACATCTTCCCACAGACATCACTTCTTCTTAGCTTGACTCTAAGTCCATCCTTCCAGACTTTGTCAAATGCCTTTTCCAGATCCACCCAAACAGCTACTGTGTGTTTCTGTGCCTGGTAGGCATCTTCTATCTCCTGGGCTATGAGGATGACCTGGTCCTCAGTGGATCTGTGCTGTCTAAAGCCGGCTTGCTGTGGAATTAGTATTCGTTTTTCTTCCAGATGCCACATCAGTCTGGTGTTTATCATCCGTTCCATCAGCTTGCCGACACAGCTCAGTAGGCTTATGGGCCTGTATCCATTTGGATCGGTTTTGTCCTTTCCTGTTTTTGGTACTGGTACCAGTATTGCATCTTTCCATGCCTGTGGTACAATTCCCCTTTTCCAGCTTTGGTTTAGGACCGATAGCAGTTTCTTCTTCGCTGTTTGGCCCAGCCCCATCAGCATTTCGTTTGTTATCCCGTCTTTTCCGGGAGATTTCCTTTTCTTTAGTGTTCTCATAGCCTCTTCCATTTCGCGCATTGTTAGTTTGGCCATCATGTGCTCTTCAGGAGCTGTATTTATGTTTTCGTGTCCCTTTAGCTCTTCGCTAATGTCTGTATGCTTATCTGCAGAGACCTCGATGTGGTTTGCTCTGGCATAGTGATCGACAAAGGCGTTTGCGGCTTTCTTACCTGTGATCAAGTTCTCGTCTTGCTTGATAGTAATTTGTTTATTTGACGGGGTTTCGTCATTCATGGCTCTGACTAGCTTCCATAGCTTGTTCCCTTCTTTGTCCAGGTTTAGACTTTCCGTTTTATTTTTCCAGCTTTCTCTTGCTGTTTGCTTGAGAGTGTGTTTGTACTTCGCCGCGGCGGCTTTGAGGGCGATGTTTGCCTCCATGGATTTTTCTCGTTCTGCCATGTTCCTAGCATTTGTTACTGCATCTTCCACTTTCTGTAACTCATCATTCCAGTAGGGCTTATAGTTTTTCCTAGCTCCTCTTGGGATGGTTTCAGTGGCGGCTTGCATTATTGCCTTGCTTAGGCTCTCTACCATGGGCTTCATTTTGGTGTTTCGTGTGTTGATGGTTTCACACAGCCCATCTGTCAGGATTGCAAATCTGTCCCAGTCGGCTCTTTTGTAATTCCAACGTGGGAGCGGTTTTGTTTCCTGTGGGCCTACTTCCATGTCAATGGTTAGCCTGATCGGCCTGTGGTCGCTACCTGCCAGTTGGTTTAGCACCTGGCGGTCTATTTTATAGTGTATGTCCTTTGTGGAGAAGGCCAAATCTGGAGTCGAGGTGGTATGCCATGTTCTTGAATAGAAGCTAGGGCTATCCTCCGGCCTATTGATTAGGGAGAGATTTGCATCTATCTTCCACTTCGTCACCTCTGCTGTCTGTGTCAGAGTATCCCCATCTCTCCGAGTGGCTGTTGAAATCTCCAACTACTATGCAGTTGGAGTCTCTGACCTCCATACTCGAGAGCGATAGGTCTCTGTTTGGTGGTCCGTACAGATTGAAAATGCGGAGCTTCGTCTCTTGAGCCATTATGTCAACTCCTACAATTTCTGCTTGTCCGGTGTGATTGACAGGTACCGCGCTACTCGGTATGCTGTTTCTGGTCAGTATCAGGACCCCTCCTTTGTGGCCTTCTCTATCTAGACGGAAGGTCTGGTATCCTCTGATTGAGAATTTGTGATTATTGTTGAGGTGCGTTTCCTGGATACATGCCACGTCAATCTTACCTTAATGCAGGTGATGTGTTAGGGAAAGTTTTTTTGTTAATGACTCCCTCCGCATTCCACTGTAGTATTTTGAGGGTCTTGAGGTTTTGGCCAATAGACGTTGCCCCATAGCCATGTGCCTTGACTCCACGACACATGGGTGGGTGACCACCAGTAGTCAAGGGTGGGCCCCTTCGAGGCGTGAGGCCCGGCACTATCGCTGCCTGGCGGGACTCCGCAGGATGAGCGCCATACGTTTTTCTAATAGGTTGTACTGCCATCATACTGTGATTTACGTTGCACTGTTTTGTTAGGCTTGCGGCCCCGTGCATCCGATTTCAACAGGCGTTTCTGTAGGGATGCCCTCCTTAGCCTTTGGCTGTCCCCAGCCTATCTGCAAGGCAGCAGTTGTTTACGATCAGAGTTTTCTCTCTTATGGAAGTTGTCTTACCAGACTATCGAGTCTTCACTACTCGTGTCTATAGGGTGCAATGATGATATGTGATGATATATGAGATGGACTGGTTTACCCGGAAGAGAGGCAGTCCAGTGTGTCTGTGTCCCAGGATCGTCACGTCCTGCCAGGAACGTAGCATTTGCATGTGAGTGGGGTATCTCTTTTTCCCTTTATTTTCTTGGCTTCTATGCAGGGATGGTACGCCTAGCATTCCCCGCCACCTAGGGTGTTGACACAGTGGGGCAGGTGTGCAATGTCCGCTGGTCTGCATCTCTTCTGCGTCCAGTATGATAGTTATATGGCTGATAACGTACAGAGGTAGATATCGTAGCCGGAGTGCATTCAGCCAGAGGACAAGCCTGGTAATGTCACAGAGATGTTGTTCGCCTGGTGTGCGGACAACTCTCATGGTCAGTGGTTGAGTCTTGACAGTTCACAGTGAGGTGGCTGCTCTACTGTTTTCGACGCCCCGACCAGGTACTAAGTCTTTGGTTGGTGTTTTCGCACCCCATCGCCGTTTAGGGTGAGTATCAAGCAGTTGTCCGCCCGCTTTGATTGGCGGGCGGCAAGGACCTCTTACTGTGGCTCTACCTGATAGGGCTGGGGCGCAAGCCTCAGGTCCCGAGCATGTAGGAGCCTCCCATTGCAGTGGTGCTGAGATTTTGGGCGGGATTGCGGCTTACAAGGGTTCGGCCGTAATCCCCCACATGGTAGCCTCGCGCCCTTGGCTTATCAGCCTGGTACGTGAACCAAAGTGTCTGCGGCTCCTCTCGATTTGAGCTGGTTTTCCGTAGCAACGCCCTGTCATTTGTAGGGTAAACTGACCTGTCTTCAGATGATCTATTTCCAGCACCCGTTCACTATTTGGTCAGACGAATTTATTGAGGGCTTTTGTTTGTCAATGACCAGGTATTTGAAATCTGCGGTTTCTGCGGAGTTAAACACGATTTCCGTAGCGTTCTTTCATTTGAGTGTTTGAGAGCTGACTTGTCATCCGTGAGTCTAATACCAGCGTACGTTCATTATTAGACCCAAACGGCAGTGCTCTCGATTTGTCAGTTGTTCTACAGTATTGGCGTGTTCAGTCAAGTTAAGCCGCAGGTTCCACACCTGGTGGTTCCCTTCCGTCAATTCCCTTAGCGAAACAATCAAGTTTCTTAGGGGGTAGTCCCAGATTTTCGAGGGTCTAATTCCAGCACATGTTCTCTATTAGACCCCACGAAGGTGTACTTTTTGATAGTCATTCTGCAGTATTGGCGTGTTAAATTAACTTAGGTCTCAGGCTCCACTCCTGATAGTGCTCTTCCGTCAATTCCTTTATCAAACACTGGATGCAGACAAAACCGGGCCACAGGGGGCATAACCCTAGGTTTCTGGGGGTCTAAGTCCAGCACCAGTTCAATATTAGACCCCAGAAGAGTGGTCTCGGCATGTCAATCATTTCAGTGTTGGCCGTGTTGAGTCAAATTAAGCCGCAGGCTCCACTCCTGGTGGTGCCCTTCCGTCAATTCCTTTAAGTTTCAGCTTTGCAACCATACTTCCCCCGGAACCCAAACACTTTGGTTTCCCGGAAGCTGCCCGCAGAGTCATCGAAGCAACTCCTGCGGATCGCTAGTCGGCATCGTTTATGGTCAGAACTACGACGGTATCTGATCGTCTTCGCGCCTCTGACTTTCGTTCTTGATTAATGAAAACATTCTTGACAAATGCTTTCGCAGTAGCTCGTCTTGCGGCGATCCAAGAATTTCACCTCTAACGCCGCAATACGAATGCCCCCGTTTGTCCCTGTTAATCATTACCTCCAGTTCCGAAAACCAACAAAATAGAACCGAGGTCCTATTCCATTATTCCATGCACCATTATTCAGGCAGCCGAGGCCTGCTTTGAACACTCTAATTTTTTCAAAGTAAACGCGCCGGCCACCCAGGACGCTCAGCGAAGAGCACCCGTGGGAGAGAGCCGGCAGACGGTAGGGCAGGAGACAACGGGCAGTGAACCGGCGCGAGCCGGACCGCCCGCCTGCGCCTGAGATCCAACTACGAGCTTTTTAACTGCAACAACTTTAATATACGCTATTGGAGCTGGAATTACCGCGGCTGCTGGCACCAGACTTGCCCTCCAATAGATCCTCGTTAAAGGGTTTAAAGTGTACTCATTCCAATTACGGGGCCTCGAAAGAGTCCCGTATTGTTATTTTTCGTCACTACCTCCCCGTGCCGGGAGTGGGTAAGTTGCGCGCCTGCTGCCTTCCTTGGATGTGGTAGCCGTTTCTCATGCTCCCTCTCCGGAATCGAACCCTGATTCCCCGTTACCCGTTACAAACATGGTAGGCATGTCACGTACCATCGACATTTGATAGGGCAGACATTTGAAAGATGCGTCGCCGGCACATGAGGCCATGCGATCAGCACAAAGTTATCCAGAGTCACCAGTGGGGACGCCGCAACCCCGCGAGGGGAAACGACGATTGGTTTTGAACTAATAAAAGCGCTCTTTCCGCGAGGGTCGGAGCTTGGTAAGCATGTATTAGCTCTAGAATTGCCACAGTTATCCAAGTAGGATCGTGTCATCTAAGGAACCTCGACTGATTTAATGAGCCATTCGCGGTTTCACCGTGAGACAGTGTGAACTTAGACATGCATGGCTTAATCTTTGAGACAAGCATATGACTACTGGCAGGATCAACCAGATATCTGTCGGAGACGTACTGTGTACAGCACACACCGGTCGGCGGAGGAAGGGTGTGTTTTTGTAAAAGGCCTCGCTGGGACGACGGCCGCAGGGACCGACTGACGGGACGGACGGACGGTTTGTTCCACCCGTCCCTCACTCCGTCGACCTAGGACCGCCTGACAGGGACCTCCCACACGCACCAGACGACCGACCGACCGGGCTCGCTCGAGGAGGGATGGCAGCGCTCTGTGCAGAACGGATCCCAACGACCTCGGCGATGAATTTCACTGGGACTGGAGACAATTTGGCCTGCCGGCCTGCCCTCGAGGCAACGATTCCTGCTTTCCATTTGCCGGTCACAAACTCTTTGCGAGAGTCGGACCACCAGCGAGACGTACTGTCGAGCTCTGCTATAAGCCTTAGATAAATCACCACGAACGGACCACGTTTCCTGATACGGACCAGACTAGCGCACCTCGGTGGAGGAGCCACTACAACAAACCGCACCCAATTCGCACTACGGGGAAAGGCAGGCGAGCGTTTTCCGCAAGCCCGCGCTATCGCTCCGCCTGGCGGGACTGAGATCGCTTTACGAACACTGGTTGAAATTGAGTCGCTGCGGCGAGACAACTACCCCAGATCGGCATGCATTCGATGTAAGGGTCTGCTTCCTTCTGTATTTTCTAAGGGTTTGCTTCCCCGGGGTAACAGCCGGTCCTGTGATGGGGAGCAAACCCAGCACCTTCAGATTGTGAGCTACTTAACCACTAGCCCAAGCAGTCCCCAATACCTTGGGATGGAGTTGTAATTTCAATTGCCTTGTGACAAACAGGTTTTACAGGATAGTATAGTCAGACCCATATCCAATCCACTTTATTCGTCTCTTCCAACATGCCTGGCAGGTTACAGTTTTATTTGTTGTGCTCTCAGTTCAGACCCCAGAAACACTGATAACAAAATGTAGAAAACTTGACAAAGTTGCATGTCATCCTTGATCATGGTCCACGCTAATCTTATCTGTATTGTTCCAATTTTAACATATGTCTGTGTGAACACACCCGAGCAATACTCAGGTAAAAAACAATAGGACCACTCACTTTCCAGGTACAAGTATGTTATACAGGAAGGCTAAACATTTTTGTGCTGGTGGTTTACAACCACATCATGTAAAAACCATCACTATTTGACATTGCCACTGTAAATGTTCAGATACAGACTTCCTGTGAGGTGGACCAGATGTAGTTGTGAACTTATGCTTTATTTGCCGCGAAAAGGTGAACTTTCACTGCGTAGGCTGGAGGACCATCATGTAGGCTGTCTGACATGTGAGCTGTTGACATGTGGGATGTCTGACATGTGGCATGTCTGACATGTGGTCTGTCTGACATGTAGGCTGTCTGACATGTAGGCTATCTGACATGTAGTCTGACCATCATGTGGGATGTCTGACATGTGGGATGTCTGACATGTGGTCTGTCTAACATGTAGGCTGTCTGACATGTGAGCTGTTGACATGTGGTCTGTCTGACATGTGGGATGTCTGACATGTGGGATGTCTGACATGTGGGATGTCTGACATGTAGGCTGTCTGACATGTAGGCTGTCTGACATGTAGGCTGTCTGACATGTGGGATGTCTGACATGTGGTCTGTCTGACATGTGGTATGTCTAACATGTAGGCTGTCTGACATGTGAGCTGTTGACATGTGGTCTGTCTGACATGTGGGATGTCTGACATGTGGGATGTCTGACATGTGGGATGTCTGACATGTAGGCTGTCTGACATGTAGGCTGTCTGACATGTAGGCTGTCTGACATGTGGGATGTCTGACATGTGGTCTGTCTGACATGTGGTATGTCTAACATGTAGGCTGTCTGACATGTGAGCTGTTGACATGTGGGATGTCTGACATGTGGGATGTCTGACATGTAGGCTGTCGGACATGTAGGCTGTCTGACATGTAGGCTGTCTGACATGTGGGATGTCTGACATGTGGTCTGTCTGACATGTGATCTGTCTAACATGTAGGCTGTCTGACATGTGAGCTGTTGACATGTGGTCTGTTGACATGTGGTCTGTCTGACATGTGGGATGTCTGACATGTGAGATGTCTGACATGTGGTCTGTCTGACATGTGGGATGTCTGACATGTGGGATGTCTGACATGTGGGATGTCTGACATGTGGTCTGTCTGACATGTGGTCTGTCTAACATGTAGGATGTCTGACATGTGGTCTGTCTGACATGTAGGCTGTCTGACATGTGGTCTGTCTGACATGTGGTCTATCTGACATGTAGGTTGCTGACATGTGGGATGTCTGACATGTGGTCTGTCTGACATGTAGGCTGTCTGACATGTGGGATGTCTGACATGTGGTCTGTCTGACATGTGGTCTATCTGACATGTAGGTTGTCTGACATGTGAGCTGTTGACATGTAGGCTGCCTAACATGTAGGCTGTCTGACATGTGGTCTGTCTGACATGTGGTCTGTCTGACATGTAAGCAACCTACCTCATAATAAAGACAACCACAGACATGACCTTATTGGAGTCATTAAGATGGGTGTCTGGTGAATGAAGATGAAGATTGTATATCTCTCAACAAATATATTTCTTAATATCTTTTAGAGCTCGTTTGATTTTGGATCATCGCTTATGGATGAAGTTCTCAAAGCTTTAGATGACAAGGAGAAGCTGATCAACTCTAGCACAGATGCCACATTTGCAACAGGTCACAGCCACTTTGATTCAAACATTAGAGCATCCTCGGGCAGAACAGAGCCTCCCGTTCCAGCCCCCCGAGAGACTCGGACATCATTATCATCTGTCCCACCACTACCAACACAGCCGCCGAGGGTGGTAAGTTAAAACTTTTATAAATTATTTACAATTATTTTGGATATAAGTTGGATGTTAACTATTTTTAATGGTCTTCGAGCAATGATGATTGTGCATTTAAAACCTAGGAATTGTGTCTGTTTTTTTTATCGTGAATCAAATAAAAACTTAGCATGTACAGTGTGTGGTGAAAGGCAAGCAGCCTTTATTCAACGGCTATATAAATCCTCTTGATGGACCCCAATTATAGGAGCAAATGGAGAAATGATAATCTTTGTTAAAAATAAATAGGTAATCTTTGTTAAAAATAAATAGATATTTAACAGTTTACAGTTTTAGTTGGCTGCCTGCAGTCACTTTCCCGACAAGTCAAAGTCCGTCCACTAAGCCCTATCTTGGTTTTTGTCTCAAAGTATCACAGTGTCCTTATTTAGCAAGCCCTTAAATATGCACTGACTTCTGACCCATCCACAGCTTCAGTATAGTGTTGACCATTGTATAGAACTCTAAATATTTACATTTTTTGTGAATTTGTAAAGTGGTGGTTTTCTAGTCTAAGAAATCTTAGCTTCAAGAGCTGAGAGATATCTTAATCTTCAAGTTTCCAAATTTATTTTTTATTACATCACAAACATTTAGACTTGGCCATATTTTGGTACATCAGTTATCTTATAAATCCATCAAATTGCCATAAAGTACTGGTAGTGTTCCTAACCAGATCAGCAAATCTGTTAAGTTTTCACTACAAACGTATTTATAACATCTACATAAACTAACTAAATAGACCTACCTCAGAAAAGTTTGTTGCAACAACATAATGTCCATCACCCTCAATAATGGGATAACCTTCCAAATCCATGTGAAAGAACAAATCGAAAAATTGTCTAAAGTCAAAATACCCACTGTATTGTTATCATAGTGGGCAGTAGTCTTGTTTTCTATTCAGCTGTATCTATAGCAAAATTGGTGTTAACACAACTAATACACTGGTGAGTATATAATGACAATGCTCCAGGCACATTTTTCACCAGTAGTTCAGTAGAAGTTTAAAATGCAAAGGTGTTTTTTTTTTCGTTTTAAATTTAGTGGTTGCCATATTCCAATTTCTGTTTAATGGAAGATGCTGGAAAGTACTGACAAAAATAAGACGGGACGGCTCCGCTTGAAAAGAATTGGTTGATAGTCAGTGCCTCTAAAGGTTCTAAAGATGGAGAGGTAGAAGTAGAATCAGAAACGTTTTTGCAGTCTATGTTCATCAGTGATATGTTTTATTAACACATTGTCAATTGTGTTGCTTCTTTGCCCCTGATGAAGATATTGTGTCTGTAACATAGATTTCATTTAGTTTTGTTTATGTTTCGGTGCAGTGTCTGAGTCATACATGATTGATCTTAACTTAACGTCTTTATACTGGTTTAGAAGACTGTAGAGTCTGTATACAACTAGTTTCATTTACATTTCCTTGTTGTTCTTCTTCTTCTTCTTCGTACGCAGTGAGACAGTAATAAATTATTTTTTCGAAAAAAGCGGCGGTCATCCTGAGGCTGTCGACACTGCCATAGAGCTTGTCTTGTGGTTCCACTGGTGATGGTCACATCTGCTCTCTCTGATCCTCGTATGTCGGGCAGTTCTGCAGCAGATGTTCAGCTGTCATTTTACCGGTACCACACGGGCATTCGTCGGTACCACCTATCTTCAATTTGTTGAATAGGTGGTACCTCAGTCTATTGTGGCCAGTGCGAAGTCTGAAGACAACGACCTGCTCTCTTCTTTTCAACTGGTAATAGGCATCGTTTTTGGTGTAACCAGTATGTTCGGTTTCCCATTTGGCCATGTATCTGGCTTTAATAAGTCGTTTTGACTCTTCGTATGTCATACTAGTATCTGTTTGTGGTAGTCTTGCACCTTCTTTTGCCAGTCTGTCTGCCTCCTCGTTGCCTTGGATGTTGCAGTGTGATGGGACCCACTGTACAACTACCCTTTTTGGTGCGGACTGCTGGCATAGTTGACAGAGTACTGCTCTTAAGTCATTAAGCTCAGTGTTTTTCTGGCTTTTTAACGCTGTGACTACGGCGAGAGCATCTGTAAGCAGGACTGTATGGCTTTCATTTTCATTGTGTGTCACCATTTCTTCCACTGCCGCCCTCAGTGCCTCTGCCTCCGCTCTGAAATTGCTTGTGTACTTACCAGCAGCGAATGACAGTGTTATTTTTCTGCCATTTGGTAGGTTCAGGAATGCTCCTTCCCCTCCGTTCTGTGTAGTGTTTGTTACAGAACCGTCGGTGTATGCATGGGTCCAGTCCATGCTTGGGTAGTTTTTCGATATAAAGCTTAGGGTAGTATCTCTCCTTTCTTTTTCAGTCTGGCAGTTTTTGTTACCAATACCTGGTATATTTTCTACCACCTCTGGAAATATATCCTGCCTCCAGGTAGGTTTTCGTACAGTAGTGATGGGCTTTGGTGTTGTTAGTGCGTTTATGGGATCTTCGTGCATCTTTGCTTTGGCTATTTCTGCAAAGTTTCTCCGCTTTAGTTTCCCATTTCCCAAATTGTTTAGTCTCTGGTGCATTGGATGGTCAGTCAGTCTTCGGAGTTTCTCTGACTGCAGCTGGGCTCTGCAGTCTCTTCTATCGGTCATGGATTGCAGTTTTGTAATCTTTTCAAGTTCTACAATTGGCGTTGACTTCATGCCTCCTGTTATAACTCTCATGGCTTGGTTTTGAAGTTTGCTAACTTTATCGAAGTTTGCCTTTGCTGCTGTTGTCCATGCCGCAATGCCATACTCGAGAACTGGTCTCACTCTTCCAGTGTACAGTTTCTTTAGTATGCTTTCGTCTGCTCCCCAGCTTGTGCCAGCAAGTTTCCTCATGATTGCCATTCTTTCTCTGGCTCTCATTCGGTTTCTCTCAATCTGACTTTTCCATGTCATGCGCCAATCAAATGTGACTCACAGATAGTTTGGGTTGTCGTTTGGCTGCAGGAATTTGCCATTTAAACTTAATTTGGTATTTTGGGGTTTGATGGAAAGCGAGAATATTGTACATGTGGTTTTCTCCTCGTTATTTTGACCAGCCATGAATTCGCCCACTCTTCCAGCGATGTTAGGGCCTGCTGCATCCGATTTCTTGCTATGGTGAGATTCTTTTCAGAGGTCCACATAGCCAGATCGTCTGCAAACATTGAGCTATGGACTTTTCTTGGTATATTCTCTGTAATGTCGTTTATATACACCAGGAAGAGTGTGGGTGACAATACTCCCCCTTGGGGTACTCCCTGCTCGAGTGTCACCTTTTTGCTCATCTGCCCTTGTACTTGGACTCTGGCCGTTCTTTTTTGGAGGTAGTGGTTGATCCACTTGTACATTCTCCCACAAACTTCACTTCTCCTTAGCTTGACTCTAAGTCTGTCTTTCCAGACTTTGTCAAATGCCTTTTCCAGGTCCACCCAAACCGCTACTGTGTGTTTCTGTGCCTGGTAGGCATCTTCTATTTCCTGGGCTATGAGGATGACCTGGTCCTCAGTGGATCTGTGCTGTCTAAAGCCGGCTTGCTGTGGAATTAGTATTCGTTTTTCTTCCAGATGCCACATCAGTCTGGTGTTTATCATACGTTCCATCAGTTTGCCGACACAGCTCAGTAGGCTGATAGGCCTGTATCCATTTGGATCTGTTTTGTCCTTTCCTTTTTCATTTCCTTGTTCTAAAAGCTATGCACATTCAATCTATTCTTGAATGCATTAATTGTCCTTGCCTCCACAACTTCCTGTGGCAATGCATTCCAAACATTCACCATTCTGATTAAAAAAATATTTCCCAATATCTAATCTGGACCTTTCTTTAGTTATTTGTAGCTATGTCCTCTTGTCTTGTAGGTGATTGTATTTTGAAATAAACTTGTTATAGTCTTGTCAACAAAGAAAGTCAAGGTAGTTCAATAGCGGTGAAACTGCTGTCAGTGATGAAGTGTTAGAGACTTCATTGAACAAGGCTATTTGTGAGCTGGGGTGTCTAGTTCCTTCTTCATTGCTTTTTCTCCACTAACAGTAAACTGCGGAACAATTTTACAGCTGGGTTGACTGGAACATGTAGATAATTGGGCTCTAATCCTGTTACTCTACTGGTCTGTTACTTTCCTTAATCACTGCTGGGCCCATCCTTGACTGTAAGTCGGGTACCAATTTACAATTACAACTATGTGTACATGTTGTAAAAGATGACTAAAGAGGTGTATACTGGTAAAAAAATTCTCTGTAAGAGCATATAAGGTGTTTGGTACAAGCTTTCTACTAGGTGACTAATAGCAGTGGTAGCCTTATGCTCCTACTGCGATTAAGAAGGAAGTATGGTGATGTCAGATATGACAAACTACAAACAAGTATGTCAAACATATGTAAGATCAAGATGAATAAACCTCTGACACGTATGTCAAACATATGTAGGATATAGAGGGATAAACCTCTGACATGTATGTCAAACATATGTAGATTATAGTGGACAAACCTCTGACATGCATATCGAACATATATAGAATATAGATGGGCAACCTCAGACAAGTATGTCAAACCTTAGACAAGTATGTCAAACCTCAGACCATTATGTCAAACATATGTAGAATATAGATGGACAAACCTCTGACAAGAATGTTACACAGATGAAGGTAATAAATGGACCAACCTAAGACAAGAATGTTACACAGATGAAGGTAATAAATGGACCAACCTCAGACAAGAATGTTACACAGATGAAGGTAATAAATGAACAAAACCTCAGACAAGAATGTTACACAGATGAAGGTAATAAATGAACAAAACCTCAGACAAGAATGTTACACAGACGAAAGTAATAAATGGACCAACCTAAGACAAGAATGTTACACACAGATAGGTAATAAATGAACAAAACCTCAGACAAGAATGTTACACAGATGTAGGATATAGATGTGCATACTGTTTGACTTATCAGAGTTGTTTTATCTCTCTTTAGGAACATCCAAAAGAGAAGAAACAGGCGAAGGTCAAGCCAATGTCAGCTTCTGAGGAGAGGAGGGTAGACACAGCAATGGCGAGGGCTAGGGAGCTGACCTCTCATATGATCGGGGGATCTGCTCAAAGCCCACCTGTAAGCCCATCTCAAGATGCAAAGTCCTCCTTCTTTGGCGAGGACAGTGGAATTATCTCAAGGCTGAAGAATTCTATCAAACTATCCAGCAGTCCTAAAAATGAACACAAACGAACGTTCTCCGATGACCTTGAACACAAAGGAGATGAAGTGACTCCCGAGGCACAGCAGGCATACAACATGCTTGTGGTGAAAGGATCTTTTAAAGATAAATCTTCAGGTTCTCAGAACCATTCTGTCGCTCTTGATTTTGGCCACAAAGATACCACCCCAGACTCAAAGAAAGCTCGCAGTCAAACATCAAAAACAGAGCCTAGTGATGGGCTCCAGCCTGACCTACTTAGAGACTCTAAAAGTAGCCCCAACTCTACCAAGATTTCAGGAGCACAAGCCTCTTTATCTTCCCAGTTCTCCCCAGTCACCGCAGGTGCAGCCTCATCGCCACAAATCTCCACTCCAGCCCTACCACAGAATAAACCGGTGGGCCTGCACAAGCCAACTCCTAATCCTGTCCCAGCCCCACGACCTGTCCCAGCGGAAAACACTAGAATGTCTGAAATTCTCATCATTCAGCCCCGGCCAGAAGTTCATATAGTTGATACAACAGTTTGGCTGAAGACTCCAACATCACCAAACATCCCACCTAAGCGTGGGAAGAGACTGGAAAGTCATATTCCCGTTCCAGCTTTCGAGGATTTTGAAGAGGCGACGAAAATAGAAATTGTCTGTGTCAATGATTCTGGGATAGTACATGACGATGTCTCCTTCGAGCATTCAGTGTCCCAATCTTTACAAAGATCCTTCATGGATCGCTCTGATAACTCATCAGAGGCTGCAGAGCCAGAGCAAGCTGAATGGGGACTTACTGAATATTCTGCTCATGAGAGTAAACGTAATCAAGGTGTAGACTCCAGAACTATTTCATCTATTGACTGTCATGACTCATTCAACAGAAAGCAGACGTCATCCATATTTGATGAAGACTTGAGTGCACCTTCACCACAAGAGATTATGAGCAGGTTACGAGAGCGTAGACTGAACCAACATCTCGACCGCCAGAGAGCACAGGCAGCTGAGAATGAGGCTTCGAGTGCAGTGGCCACAACAAGATCCAGACCCTCTGCTCGGGAGCCACAGAGCAATCCAGGCCGAGCCCCTAGCGTGGACGCTGCTGAGGGTGGGGGAGATGGAGGCAACGAAGAAGTGGATACCAACCCTTTACGAATGCTGAGAGGTGGGGCTATCCCAATACGCACAGCTGGAAGAGGCTCAGCAGGTACGGGTAACCATGGCAACCGAGGGGCTGTGGCCCTTCGAGTGCCTCGACTTAATTTCTCTAGAGATCTTTCCAGGAGGAGCGTTACAGACCATCAGAAGACAGAACTACCTCTTGAAAGTGGAGCAGCTGACCATCTTAGAGAAAGCATTGACCATCAGAAAATAGATCTACGCCCTATAGATGACAGTGGACATCAGAAGGCTGCTCTGCCCCATAGAGATGGCACTGATCATCAGAAGTCTGCTCTGCCCCTTAGAAATCGAGAGCCTGTCCCAGCAGACATTGTGAAGACAGCAGAGGAGGATGAAATTTGGCCTAATGACTGTGCTGCTGCTGAGCTGCCAAGAGAAGTGGAGACATTCACTGATCCATCAACAGAAGTTAACCACTCACTGGTACCAAGTGTTGTAGCCGTTGAAGAATCTAAGAAACTTCTATCACAGGACCTTCGTTCAGATTTGTCCATGTCCCTTACACCAGCTTCAGCAAGTTCTCAGCCTTTTCCTTGTGTTGATTCATGTAGCTCTTCCAAGGAAGCAACAACTGATGCTGATGGTGGTTCTGTAACTTGTAAGATCCCGGTCAAATCAGATGGAGAAATTCTTGCTCCACCAAGGTTGCCCCCAAGACGAAGCCAGTCACTCAATGAGAACTCAGAAAAGAGCGAAGCACATTTATCCGTGCCGTATAGTCTGAGACGTAGCAACAGTGTAGAAGAGAACAATGACGTCGAGGCCCCTGCACTACCACCTAGGCAGCCGCATCCAGGCAGAACCCCTCTGAATATACGACCTCGAGAGAGGCGGTTCCCTCTTCAGATACATCTCCCTTCCCAAGACAAGAGCCCTAGACAACCACCAACATCCCCAAGGAACATCACTGCAACAACACCCACATCTAAACAAATTTCACATCTCAGGTCCCCCTCACATGCTGTACCAAGTCCCCCCACCCTGTTGAGCCCCACTCACAGTCGTAAGCACCCCCTAACATCCATTACCCCTCCTCGACACCAAACAGGTTCTCAGCATCACTTGCCTACATCTCACTTATCGAATTCTCCAACATGTAACCACTCACACAGGCACCCACCCCTGCACAATTGCATGACATCACATTCACTTGACTCTGCTACACCTAGCCACCACCATCATCATCGCCATCATCCTAGTTGCCTTGACCTTCCCCCAGAGTACGACCTCTCAGGCAAGTACCCCATCTCATCCTCGGACATGGCCGACTCTGAACCCACTCACATGTTGTTGGACCCACACACACCTCACCTTCCTCTCCCGTTGTCCGTCAGTCTCCCTCCCTCATCTGACATGGCCTCCATGGATGAGCCCACCCATGTTTCACTCTCATCCCTCACCGACAGCAAACACTCGTGGTCTGCCACATTCACATCTCCCTCTCCATTATCTCCTTCTTTCGTTCACAAACAACACACCCCGACTCAGAGCATGACTAGAACATTTGACAGAATTCTTGGTAATGACCACAGAGGCCGAGCACCTAATTTATACCCAGATATTTCTGACAGCCAAAGCCCACCTGCGGACCTCCCCCCGGCTCCGCCAACCCCATCGTACCGCGAGAAACTGGGGCTCGAGCAGCCAAAACCTCAAGTGGTCCGCAGCATCTCACACACCCCAAACACGCATAAATCTGGGCCCCACTTCCTCACTGTCGATTCCACCTCATACAGGGGGAGATCCGCTAGCACAAACTCACCAATCACTCGCAACCATTCCTCAGACTCGTACATCACATCCCCATCTCAGACATCCTCTTCTCGTGCCTTCAATTTCCCTCATCTTTCATACGATGATGATGATGACGACGCATTCTTTGCAGAAGCCCCTTCATATCCTCATCCATACTCCCAAAGCCCCTTCCACCCTCTAGTTCTTCCATCCCCCAAAGATATACCCCACTCATCTTCTCTCTATAGCATCATCTCCCCTCTTCAACTCACACCAGACATTTCCCCATACCAAGTGTCCTCACCAATCTCTCTCTCAAACCACCCCTCCCACAGCCCATCTCCTCTTCCTGCATTCAGATTAGATTCAAACCCACCACCTTTCTTCCAACGGAATGTAGAAAGTCACGTCACCCCGTCACACACACAATCCGCAGACAAATACATATGCCCTCCACGGCCTTTATCGCCAAGAACAGCGGCAGCACACTCGTACAACACAGTGTTGCTACCCCCTTCCCACCCTGCACCATCGTCTCCGAGCATCTCAAGGGCCACATTGAAAAGCTTCCCCACCAGATCAACAAACCAGATCAGTCACAAACTTGGCACCTATGCAGCATCACCGTCACAATCACACCAGCAGTTTGCATCCTCCAAACTAGACTCTCCGCAGCAAAGCACAGCACTTCATGTATTCAAATTTCCCAGCGTAGTGAGAACAGAGGGCAGCTTCACCATACCCCTAGCAACATCTCCCAGTTCAGCAGCAGCACTGCAGTTGGGCACACACCACATCAAAGCAGACCTGTCACCAATCGTGGACTGTCCTAGCAGCTGTGAGGTCTCCCCATTAATGTTTGCCAGTTACACCGCTGCTTCCAGCGTCAGCTATGAAGACCTGCGCCAGTTTGCCATGGATAGGTAATAGACCAGTCCATTCCTGCTATCCCTTCTTACACTATAGCAATAGGCTAGTCCCATTAATCCTTCCCATTCTTCTAGGCAATTTTTCATTCTTTGTCTCATCTCTTCTTTGTTTAATCTCCACTTTCTCTTATCTCTTCTTTGTCTCATCTCCCATTTCTCTCATCTCTCCTTTATCTCATCTCCCATTTCTCTCATCTCTTCTTTGTCTCATCTCCATCTCTTCTTTCTCTCATCTCTTCTTTGTTTCATCTCTCCATCTCTTCTTTCTCTCATCTCTCCATCTTTTCTTTCTCATCTCTTCTTTGTTTCATTTCTCCATCTCTTGTTTACCTCATCTCTTCTTTGTCTCAACTCTCCATCTCTTCTTTGTCTCATCTCTCCATCTCTTCTTTCTCTCATATCTTCTTTGTCTCATCTCTCCGTCTCTTCTTTCTCATCTCTTCTTTGTTTCATCTCTTCTTTTGTTTCATCTCTCCATCTCTTGTTTACCCCATCTCTTCTTTGTCTCCCTCATCTCTTCTTTGCCTCATCTCTTCTTTGTTTCATCTTGCCATCTCTTATTTGTCTCATCTCTTCTTGTCTCGTCTCTCCATCTCTTCTTTCTCATCGCTTCTTTCTTTCATCTTTCCATCACTTGTTTGCCTCATCTCTTTGTCTCATCTCTCCATCTCTTCTTTGTTTCATCTCACCATCTTTTCTTTGTCATCTCTTCTTTGTTTCATCTCTCTCTTATTTGCCTCATCTCTTCTTTGTCTCATCTCTCCATCTCTTCTTTGTTTCATCGCTCCATCTCTTGTTTGCCTCATCTCATCTCTGTTTCATCTTTCCATCTCTTCTTTGCCTCATCTCTTCTTTGTCGCATCTCTTCTTTGTTTCATCTCTCTTTTGTCACAACTCATCATTTCTTTCTCTTTGTCTCGATCATCAATATAAACAGCCAAATAGGTTGGCAATTCTAAGAAACAATGTCCTGCAAAGGACATCATGCTTACATTGCATAATGATTAATGCCATCGCAACTTTTTCTCTCTTTAATATAATCACAACTTTTACACTCATTAATATAATCCAAACTTTTACACTCATTAATATAATCACAACTTTTACACTCATTAATATAATCACAACTTTTACACTCATTAATATAATCACAACTTTTACACTCATTAATATAATCACAACTTTTACACTCATTAATATAATCACAACTTTTACACTCATTAATATAATCACAAATTTTACACTCATTAATATAATCACAACTTTTACACTCATTAATATAATCACAACTTTTACACTCATTAATTAAATCACAACTTTTACACTCATTAATATAATCCCATTGTCTAAACTCAGTAAAATTATTCAAACTTTTGCACTTGCTAGTAAAATTCCAACTTTGACTCTCATTAATATAATCACAGTTTTCAAACTCCATAATATAATCAAACTATTAAACTCATTAACATTGCATAGGCATACATGTTTATTTGAAAACTAGGTTAACCTTTTGAACCCTGGCTACCCAGTTCGTAAAATCCCATTCCCCTGTGTTCTGAAAAAATACGCACAATGTAGAGATTTGAGTAAAGCTATTTACTATAACAAAATTATGTTCTTTAATTTAGTTATTCTATCTAAAATTGATTGAAATGTAAATCTTCAACGTTCCTACTTCATTAGTGTGGAATATATTCAACAAATTTACTTGTTGCATTATGTGGGATACCCCACCTGGCCCTATAGTCTGATGCTCTGAGGAACGGTTCTAGCTTAATCTAATCAATGGATGAATGGTATTACACACATGTTGCTGTTCAAATAACTGCTTCTTTTCAGAATATTCACCATCGAAATCCAATTTATCAGCCTCAAAATCCTTGAAATTACTTTATTCTTCTTCTTCGTACGCTGTCAGACGTCAACTTGTATTTGTTCGAAGAAAGCAGCTGTCATCCTGAGGCTGTCGACACTGCCATAGAGCTTGTCTAGTGTTGCCACTGGTGATGGCCACATGTGCTTTCTCTGGTCCTCGTATGTCGGGCAATTTTGCAGCAGATGTTCAGCGATCATTTTCCCTGTACCACAGTTGCATTCGTCAGTGCCACCTATCTTCAGTTTATTGAATAGGTGGTACCTCAGTCTGTTGTGGCCTGTGCGGAGTCTGAAGACCACGACCTACTCTCTTCTGTTCAAGTGGTAATAGGCATCATTTTTTGTGTAGCCAGTATGTTCTGTTTCCCATTTGGCCATGTATCTGGCCCGAATAAACCTTTAGGACTCTTCGTAGGTCACACTAGAATCTGGTTGTGGTAGTCTTGCACCTTCTTTTGCCAGTCTGTCTGCCTCCTCGTTGCCTTGGATGTTACAGTGTGATGAAACCCACTGTACCACTACTCTTTTTGGTGCGGACTTCTGGCATAGTTGACAGAGTACTGCTCTTAAATCATTAAGTTCAGTATTTTTCTGGCTTTTTAGTGCTGTGACTACGGCCAGGGCATCTGTAAACAGGACTGTCTAGCTTTCATTGTTTTTGCCTGTCAGCATTGCTTTTACTGCAGCCTTCAGTGCCTCTGCCTCCGCTCTGAAGTTGCTTGAGTATTTTCCAGTTGCCACTGACAGTGTTATTTTTCTACCATTTGTTAGGCTCAGGAATACCCCTGCCCCTCCATTCTGTGTTGTGTTTGTTACGGAACCGTCGGTGTATGCATGGGTCCAGTCTATGCTTGGGTAGTTTTCCGCTATGTACCTCAGGGTTATGTCTCTTCTTTCTTTATCAGTCCAGCTGTTCTTGTTTCCAATACCTGGTATATTTTCTACCACCTCCATAATGATATGCTGCGCACATGTGGGTTTGCGTACAGTAGGGATGGGCTTTGGTGTTGTTACGGTGTTCATAGGGTCTTCGCTCATCTTTGCTTTGGCTATTTCTGCAAAGTTTCTCCACTTTAGTTTCCCATTTCCAAATCTATTTAGTCTCTGATGCATTGGATGGTCTGTCAGTCTTCTGAGTTTCTCTGCTTGCTGTTGGGCTCTGCAGTCTCTTCTGTCGGTCATGGATTGCAGATTTGTAATCTTTTCAAGTTCTACAATTGGCGTTGACTTCACGCCTCCTGTTATAACTCTAATGGCTTGGTTTTGAAGTTTGCAAATTTTATCAAAGTTCGCCTTTGCTGCTGTTGTCCATGCCGCAATGCCATACTCGAGAACTCGTCTCACTCTTCCAGTGTACAGTTTCATTAGTATTCTTTCGTGCTCCCCAGCTTGTGCTAGCAAGTTTCCTCATGATTGCCATTCTTTGTCTGGCTCTCATTCGGTTTCTCTAGATCTGACTTTTCCATGTCATGCGCTGATCAAATGTGACTGCCAAGTAGTTTGGGTTATCGTTTGGCCGCAGATATTTGCCATTGAGACTTATTTTGGTGTTCTGTGGTTTATTTGAAAGCAAAAATATCGTACATGTTTTTTCTTCATTTATTTTGACCAGCCATGATTTCGGCCACTCCTCCAACGATGTTAGCGCCTGCTGCATCCGATTGTTTGCTACGGTGAGATTTTTTTCAGAGGTCCACATAGCCAGATCGTCTGCATACATGGAGCTGTGGACTCTTCTTGGTATATTCTCTGTGATGTTGTTTATATACACCAGAAAAAGTGGGTGACAGTACTCCCCCTTGGGGTATTCGTTGCTCCAGTGTCACCTTTTTGCTCATCTGCCCTTGTACTTGAACTCTGGCTGTTCTGTTTTCGAGGTAGTGGCTGATCCATCTGTACATTTTTCAAGATACTTCACTTCTTTGTAGCTTGACTTTAAGTCCCTCTTTCCACACCTTGTCAAATGCCTTCTCTAGATCCACCCAAACCGCTACTGTATGCTTTTTTTTCTTGGTAAGCATCCTCTATTTCATGTGCTATGAGAGTGATCTGGTCCTCAGTGGATCTGTGTTGTCTAAATCCTGCTTGCTGTGGAATTAATGTGTTTTTCTTCCAGGTGCCACATCAGTCTGGTGTTTATCATACGCTCCATCAGTTTACCTACACAGCTCAGTAGACTGATGGGCCTGTATCCATTTGGGTCTGTACTATCTTTTTCTTTCTTTGGTACTGCTATAAGTACAGCATCTTTCCATGCCTGCGGTACAATTCCCTTTTTCCAGCTTTGGTTCAGGACTGATAGTAACTTCCTCTTTGCTGTTTGGCCCAACCCCATCAGCATTTAGTTTGTTATCCCATCTTTTCTGAGTGATTTCTTTTTCTTTAAAGTTCTCATGGCCTCATTCATTTCATTCATTGTTAGTTTTGCCATCATGTGCTCCTCTGGTGCCATATTGATGTTGTCGTGGCTCTTTTGTTCTTCACTAATGTCTGTATGCCTGTCTGTAGGGACATCAATGTGGTTTGCTCTGGCATAATGTTCTATGAAAGCGTTTGCTGCTTTTTTTCCGGTAAGCATGTTGTCGCCCTGCTTGATGGTAATTTGTTTATTTGATGGTGTTTCGTCATTCATGGCTCTGACTAAATTCCACAGTTTGTTCCCTTCTTTATCTAGATTGAGGCTTTCTGTTTTTTGTTTCCAGCTGTCTCTTGTTATTTGTTTCAGTGTTCTTTTGTATTTGAAATTACTTTCAACTACTTCTGTTGTAATATTTTAGAATGGCCATGTTCTAAATTTTCACCCAAAAATAAAATTATAAATATCACGAAAATCTTAAAAAGTCATCATGAAAACATGCTTCAATATTTGCTCAGCCATATTGGTTATTGTCTGGTAATGTGGGTACAGTGTAGACGTCACTATATAATGGCCAAAATCCAAGCGGTACAGCTCAAAATACACATTAAAATAATGGGCCCATCCCACCACACTGGCGAACGGCTAGCTTGGGGGAATGTGATAGTTACACACATCCTGATATATTGGTGTCACGGGTTCAAAGGGTTAATATCAAGGTAGTCCTGTTCCAAAGAGGATGCTGGAGACGAAATGTTCAAGACTTCTGTTGGTCAACTAGATCTAATCCTTCCGTAGCTTTAAGAGAATTAGGTTTCTATTTATAGCTGGTGCCTAAGATTTCCTGGGGCTTCAAAGAGATGAAAAGAATAGTAACACTGTAACCTACCAGGCATGCAAGTAGAGTTGAGCATGGACGTTGACTAACCCGTTTTGTAGAAACTTTAAGCCACAAAAACTTCAACAGATATAGGCAGGTTAACATTTGATGACTTGGTGTGTATTTGTAGAGGACCTTTACTCCATATTATATACGCATTATCGAGCGATGGAAAGACGCGTCCTTGGGATCTCGATCAGAGATTGAATCCACAATGTTGAAATCAGATAACGTACTCTTTTTCGAGACGTCGTAGAGGCTGTGTTGTCTCGCAAATACAACTGGGCTGGCCACATGGTGCGCATGCCAGATAACAGATGGACACTCAGTGACCATATAATTATACAAGCCCACGCGGCCGCACACCCATACAATAGCAAGATGGTCTGTTGAGAGACCTAGGTCCAATATGGTACGACACACCGAAAGATCAAACTGCATACAGGACATTGTTCACTACCTCGCATACAGCACACCTGTTGGACTGAAGTCGAGGATACTGTATTGTATTGTATACTCCACAAGTTTTTCATTTGATTGAATATTGGTTTATAGCTGGGTGAACTGGGACACTTCTTAAAGGAATAATAACGTCTGACTTGAGTTAGTGCCTTCTCTTCTACCATGTGGTCTAGAGGTCTCCTTTTATTTTTTTTGTAGCTTATAGATTCTACAGGATGGAGCAGCCTGCCGCATGCCCAACCCTCCTTAGTCACTTTATATGACGTGACTGACAGATTAAAGTATTGTTCCTTTTTGGGGCTCTGGTAATACACAGACAATGCAATAGCTTACATACAGTTCTACCTTCAAAGGCATGTAATCTTGTCACTCTATCAACAAAATAATGACATGAAATCAATGGATTTGTATAAAATTCAGATTATTTTTCAATACGTGTATGAAATTCAGTTTATTGTACAATACCTGTATCAAATTTAGTATAATTTACAATACCTGTATCAAATTTAGTATAATTTACAATACCTGTATCAAATTTAGTATAATTTACAATACCTGTATCAAATTTAGTATAATTTACAATACCTGTATCAAATTTAGTATAATTTACAATACCTGTATCACATTTAGTATAATTTACAATACCTGTATCAAATTTAGTATAATTTACAATACCTGTATTAAATTTAGTATAATTTACAATACCTGTATCAAATTTAGTATAATTTACAATACCTGTATCAAATTTAGTATAATTTACAATACCTGTATCAAATTTAGTATAATTTACAATACCTGTATCAAATTTAGTATAATTTACAATACCTGTATCAAATTTAGTATAATTTACAATACCTGTATCAAATTTAGTATAATTTACAATACCTGTATCAAATTTAGTATAATTTACAATACCTGTATCAAATTTAGTATAATTTACAATACCTGTATCAAATTTAGTATAATTTACAATACCTGTATCAAATTTAGTATAATTTACAATGCCTGTATCAAATTTAGTATAATTTACAATGCCTGTATCAAATTTAGTATAATTTACAATACCTGTATCAAATTTAGTATAATTTACAATACCTGTATCAAATTTAGTATAATTTACAATACCTGTATCAAATTTAGTATAATTTACAATACCTGTATCAAATTTAGTATAATTTACAATACCTGTATCAAATTTAGTATAATTTACAATACCTGTATCAAATTTAGTATAATTTACAATACCTGTATCAAATTTAGTATAATTTACAATACCTGTATCAAATTTAGTATAATTTACAATGCCTGTATCAAATTTAGTATAATTTACAATGCCTGTATCAAATTTAGTATAATTTACAATACCTGTATCAAATTTAGTATAATTTACAATACCTGTATCAAATTTAGTATAATTTACAATGCCTGTATCAAATTTAGTATAATTTACAATGCCTGAATCAAATTTAGTATAATTTACAATACCTGTATCAAATTTAGTATAATTTACAATACCTGTATCAAATTTAGTATAATTTACAATGCCTGTATCAAATTTAGTATAATTTACAATGCCTGTATCAAATTTAGTATAATTTACAATACCTGTATCAAATTTAGTATAATTTACAATACCTGTATCAAATTTAGTATAATTTACAATGCCTGTATCAAATTTAGTATAATTTACAATACCTGTATCAAATTTAGTATAATTTACAATACCTGTATCAAATTTAGTATAATTTACAATACCTGTATCAAATTTAGTATAATTTACAATGCCTGTGTAAAGTTCACCTTATTTTACAATCAATCAATAAAAGCCTCGTCGCTCCTCTCGATGCATGCATAGGCCATTAAAAATATCCTACCAGCATATTTTACATATTCCTGTATAAAATTATTTTTATCATACAATACATGTATAAAATTACCTTTATACTACAATACCTATAGAAAATTATCTTTATCATACAATACTTGTAGAAAATTACCGTTATCGTACACCTGTAGAAAATCCCTTTATTTTTCAAAACCTGTATAAAGTTTCCTTTATTTTACAATACCCGTATAATATTCAGTTTATCTTACAATACCCGTATAAAATTCACTTTATCTTACAATACCCGTATAAAATTCACTTTATCTTACAATACCTGTATCAAATTCTCCTTATTTGAAATACCTGTTTCAAATTCTCATCTTACAATATCTCTCATCTCCACACACACACAAAATCAAGTTTAGGATGTGTTGTTGATTCATTTTCATTTCTATTCCTGCAAGCTGTGCATGTTTCCCGTAATGCTTGCCTTATCTAACCCATGTATACATTTATCAGACCTCTGTTCTTTATGATTTTGTTTGTGTGCGCCAACTGACCTCAGCATCCCCATTTTTTATTTTTATTTTGTGGGTCTCCTTGTTGTATTATGTGTCATGTCTTATCTGTCAGTGGTGTGGCAAGTACACACATGTCATCTGGTGCTGGCTACTTGCTCTTGTGTTTGGTTCATACACTGTATTGTACATGTTTCTTTGACCATAGTGGGTTTAGCTATTACAAGCTGGGCTAATATATCTTCTTTGTTCAAACTGAGTGTCTGGATTGTATTTGTATACCATATCAGTTTCATAGAACATATATATGTCATCACAACACTTATTATCACAACACGTGTCATCACAGTATATGTCATCACAACACATGTCATCATAACTCATATCACAACACAACTAATATCACAACATATGTCATCACAACTAATATCACAATATATGTCATCACAACATATGTCATCACAACACATGTCATCATAACTCATGTCATCATAACTCATATCACAACACAACTAATATCACAACATATGTCATCACAACTAATATCACAATATATGTCATCACAACATATGTCATCACAACACATGTCATCATAACTCATATCACAACACAACTAATATCACAACATATGTCATCACAACTAATATCACAATATATGTCATCACAACATATGTCATCACAATATATGTCATCACAACTAATATCACAATATATGTCATCACAATATATGTCATCACAACTAATATCACAATATATGTCATCACAACACATGTCATCACATATCTTCATAGCATATGTCTTCACAATACATATCTTCAACATGTATTACTACAACACACACATCTCTACAACACATATGTCTAACCTCAGACTTAACTTAACTAAACGTATTTATACTGGTTTAGAAGACCCTGCAGAGTCTGTATACAATCAGTTACATTTACATCACCTTGCTCTAAAAGCTATGCTCATCCAATTTATTCTTAAATGCATTAACTGTCCCTGCATCCACTACCTCCCCTGGCAATGCATTCCAAGCAGTCACCACTCTCTGACTAAAAAAATATTTCCTAATATCTAATCTGGACCTCTCTTTAGTCAGCTTGTAGCTATGCCCTCTTGTTATTGTGGGTGGCTTTATTTTTATAAACTTGTTATATTCTAATTTATCCATTCCTCTGATCTTCTTTTAAACCTGTATTAAGTCACCATGAATTCTTCTCTCTTCTAGACACTGTAGGCCGGTTTTTCTGAGTCTTTCCTCATAACTGTAATTCTGGAATCCCACTATCATCTTTGTCGCTCTTTTTTGTATTCTTTCCAGCATGTTTATATCACCTCTATGATAAGGACTCCACACCTGTACACAGTACTCCAATCTAGGTCTAACTAATGCTTTATACAGTTTGACTATCACTTCCTTGCTCCTATGTTTAATATTTCTTTTTATCATACCTAACATTGCATTTGCCTTTTTCACTGCTATCTTAACTTGCTCACTCACCTTACCTGTATGATCTATTATAAGCCCTAGGTCCCTTTCCTTATCTATCTTTCTAATATTGTTCTCTCCCATTCTGTAATTATGTTCCTTATTGGATCTACTCATGTGGATGACTGTACATTATTTATCTACATTAACTCCATTTGCCAGTTTACAGACCATTCTTGAATTTTATCTAAATCCGACCTCAATATATCCACTTCCGCTTTAGATGAGACACTACTGCATAGTTTTGTGTGATCAGCAAATTTTGCAATCATGGATCCCATCAAATGTCCAAATCATTTATATATATCAAGAACAAAATTGGTCCCAAAACCGAGCTTTGTGGCACACCATTTTTCACTTTACACCACTCAGAGTACTCCTTATTGATGCCCACCCTCTGCCTTCTTCCCGTTAACCAATTTTCAATCCATTTGGTAACTTCCCCACCTATTCCATGTGATTTTAACTTTCGAAATAATCATTGGTGAGGTACTCTATCAAAGGCCTTTGCAAAATCTAGATAAATAACGTCCACTGGCTCCCCTTTATCTATCATTTTGGTAACCTCCTCCATGAATTCTAATAGATTTGTTAAGCATGATTTCCTTCTAGTAAACCCATGCTGACTATTTCTAATTAGATTAAATTTGTCTAAATGCATTACAATGTTTTCTTTGATTATTGACTCTAACAATTTACAGACTATGCTCATTAAACTCACCGGTCTATAATTCGCTGGATCTGATTTTTTGCCCTTTTTGAATAAGGGGATCACTCCTGCATCTTTCCAATCCCGTGGAACAATCCCTTTTGAAAGTGATTGAGAACACAATATAGCCAATGGTTTTGCTAGTTGGTCTCTAATTTCAAACAGCAATTTTGGATGAATACCATCTTGACATGGACATTTATCCACTTTCAACCTCTCCAATTTTTTAAAAACCATTTCCTCTGTAATACAGATTGATCTTAATCCCGCTGTATCCATGTCTCTTTGAAAAATATCTCTAGGATCTTGGAGCAGTCCTCTTTTGTGTAGACTGTGCCAAAGTACTGATTAAGTAGATTAGCCTGCCTCCCTATTCTCACTTATTATTTTCCCTGTACTGTCTGTGAGAGGGCCTACTTTGTCTTTCGTTCTTTGTTTATTTCTAACATAAGAGAAGAAGCTTTTACTGTCAGTCTTGATCCTCTGAACAAGTTTTTTTTTTTAAGTCTATTTTTGCTGTTTTATTCGCTTTCTGAGATATGTTCTGCTTGTCCAAATATTTTACATATGTTTCTTTTGATTTACCTGCCTCTATATATTTTTTCCATGCTTTATTTTTCGCTCTTCTACATTTCACTACAAATCTAGTTATCCACTTTTTACGCTTGGGGTTTACCTCCCTACATGGAACACATTCCTCTTTTAGCATTTCTAGAACTGTTTTAAAACTCCCACTCCTGTTCAACATCTGTTGAACGAGTCAGTGGACCCTCTCAACCTGTACCATCAGAACATAGACATGTCCCACCAAGACTGAGAATACCAGTTTGACCTTTTGACCCACTAGAACGACATCATCATCAGGTGCCCTGCCGGTTGGCATTGGAGATCATGGACCTCCATCCATTTCTATCACATGTTTCGTTTACCAACTCTGTTGTTGATTGTCACACATGCGATTCTCTCAGGCTGTACAACATCTTCTCTCTCTGCCTTCCTCTGTCTCTATTTCCTGCTATCTTTTCTGTTGTCACAATATGCTCCAAGCCGCCTCTTCTCATAACATGCCAAAAAAAGGATGACTATCTTGTTCTGATCCTTGCAATGAATTGTCTTTGTGTTTGTGCCTCTTCGAGTATTGTATCATTAGTCTTCTTTAAAGTCCATGGGACCAGCAGCATTCTTCTGTAAAACTACATCTCAGTTGCTTCCAAAGATCTATGCGCTTGCATGCTGATTATCCATGATTCACTGTCATATGTCAGTACTAGTTCCACGTACCATCCAAGGACTTTTTATCAGTTCCAGCGACAAGAATTTGTTGCACAATATTCCTTCCATGGTCTGGAAGATCAATTTTGCTTGGCTATTCTGCATTTTATTTCATAATTGCATCTTCCATCTGATGTTATGTATGTGCCCAGGTGTTTTAATGTGTTAACTTGTATTAATTCTGTCCCCTTCACTTTGACGCAGCATGTTGGAGAGTCCGGTCTCTAAGTCACTACCATCACCTCAGATTTCTTTTTATTTAAACTGAGGCCTTTGTGTTCACTTTTCTGAAGTACCGTGTTTACCATTTCCTGCAAGTCGGTTTCATTCTGGGCTATCAATACAATATCATCAGCATATTGTAGATTGTTAATGTTCTGTCCGCCAATTGACATTCCTGGCATTGTCTCTATGTGTCTCAAGATGAACTCGCTGTATGTCGAGAACAGTTCGGGGGACAGAACACAACCTTGCCTCACTCCTCTTTGTATCTGTTTATATTTTCCCTCCCACTTGATTGTCAGTTCTTAGAGCCGCAGCCTTCCCCAATACATATTTTGAATGATCATGAGAATCTTCCCATCGATATACAAAGTTTTCAGTATTTGGGTAATTTCCATATGTTTCACCCTGTCAAACGCTTCAGCATAATCTATGAAACACAGATATACATCGACTTTCATCACAATGACTCTCTCGATTATTGTTCTTCTTATATGTATATAATATAGAAAGTAAGTAGCATGCCCTTTGCAGAAAGTCACTTCTTACGACCGCCAACCTATTTGGCTGTTATAAGTTTCTTGGCAGGTGTGCAGAACGGTAGATTGCCATTACTTTCCGTACATGAGATACAGACCACAAATATGGGACACATACCATAAATATGGGACACATACCATAAATATGGCACACATACCATAAATAGGGGACACATACCATAAATATGGGACACATACCATAAATAGGAGACACATACCATAACTATGGGACACTTATCATAAATATGGCACACATACCACAAATATGGGACACATACCACAAATATGGAACTCATACCATAAATATGTGTTACTGGCCACAAATATGAGTTTAGAATCCACACCACAACTATGAGTAACAGACCACAGATATGAGTTAGAATACACAAATATGAACTACAGACCAAAAATATTTTTGTTTATGTTCGCCTTATATCTCTATTCCCCAAAGCTTATTCGTTGTACAATGTTTTTATTTTGCACCTGGATGTTGGCCCAGTGCATCCGACTTCAGCATGCATTTTATGTAAGGGTCTGCTTCCTCCTGCATTTTCTAAGCATTTGCTTCCCCGGGGTAACGGCAGGTGCTGTGATTGGTGAGCAAACCCAGCATCTTCAGGTTGTAAGCCGTGTCACTTAACCGCTAGACCATGTCATCCCCTTGACCACAAATATGAGTTAGAATCCACAAATATGAGTTATAGACCACAAATGTAAGTTACAGACCACAAATATCAGTTATGCAGATATGAGAATCATACCATAAATATGAGAAATAGACCATAAATATAAGAAATAGATCCCTGTTCAATCTTCTGTATTTTATAATTATTTATAACCATTATTTTACAATGCTAACTGAAATTACCTGACCTATTTTTATGGTTTGTGTGTATTGGAACTTTTTATACAAACATGTTTCTTGTACAAGCCACTTTTTTTTTACTTTTTTTTTTTTTTTCTTTTTTTTTTCTTTTTTTGTGTTCGCCTTATTTCTTGAATCCCCCAAGGCGGTGTGCGTTGCACTGTGATTTTTATTTTGCTCTTGTTGGCCCAGTGAATCCGACTTCAGCATGCATTTCTTCTTTTATACAAAGGCGCACTAAATGAGGTGGGCCTGGCTTACCCAGGCTGTAGTGCAAAGCTAAACTTCTCAACAGGCTCGGTGCAATGAGGATCATGTCAATCCCCACCAAAGATCAGACTGCTGTATCATAGCCTGTTTCCAGGTGCACTGCATGATGGGTTCTTGGTCAGTATGTTTCATCCGACATGATGTGTAATCTTGGTCAGTATATTTCACCTGATTCTGAAATAAGGTAGATTCTTGGTCAGTATGTTTTGCCTGATTCTGAAATAAAGGGGAGGGATTCTTGGTCAGTATGTTTCACCTGATTCTGAAATAAAGGGGATTCTTGGTCAGTATGTTTTGCCTGATTCTGACATGAGGTGTAGCGGAGCCTCAGTCAATATGGCTCACCTGACCCTGACATGAAGTTGGGTCTTTATCAGCATGATTCACCCGACCCTGACATATGGTTGTATCTTGGCCAGTATCTTTCACCTGACCCTTACATGAAGTAGAGTCTTTATCAGCATGATTCACCTCATCCTGACATGATCTTGGATCTTTGCCAGTATCTTTCCCCTGACTCTAACATGAGTGACATGATACATTTGTTCTTTTTTTTTTTTTAAATTTAAGCCACCAATGTGTATAAATATATATAGTGTCTATTTTGTGATGTATTGTTCTGTAAGGTACAGATTTGTGTAAATTCATTTGATATCTTAATGCTCTTACAACTTGTAGGCAACTGTGTAGCATGACAAATATGAGTTAGACTAGAGACACACGTGGTTCAAACTCATGCCTACTTGCTTACAATGTTTGAAATGCAGATAATTTATTGCAAACAAATACAGGATAAAGTTGTTTTTTAGTGAAACTTAATCATTTTTATATCCAAAGTTAAATTGCATTGGCCACTCAAGTATTAAGTTTTAAAAATTGTGTCTGGGTGACAAAAAGCTATATCCCTGAGCTCAGAAGGTTACTGTTTCAAGGAGTAGGGTTAGATGGGAACATTTAATCAAAGTGGATTAAAAGCTGGATATGGGTGGGGGAAATTAAGGCGGGATAGTTTAAAAGATGGGATTAAGTGAAGGACATTAGGTCTGGAGGAGGGGACATGTTAAAGGTTAGGTTTGGGTGGAGGACATTAAGGCAGTGTATTTTAAAGAATGGGGGGGGGGGAGAATTAGGTCAGGGTAGTTTAAAGGATGGGGGAGACATTAGGTCAGGGTAGTTTAAAGGATGGGGGGGCATTAGGTCAGGGTAGTTCAAAGGATTGGGGGGGGGGGGGGGGCATTAGGTCAGGGTAGTTTAAAGGATTGGGGGGGGGGCATTAGGTCAGGGTAGTTTAAAGGATGGGATTAAGTGAAGGACATTAGATCAGGGTGGTTCAAATTTAGGTTGGGATGGGGACATTAGGTTCGGGTAGTTTAAAGGCTGTAATTGGATGGGAGACGTTAGGTCATGTGGGTCAACGGTTAGGTTTGGGCTAGGTGCATTAAAGCAGGATGTGGTAAAGGTAAGAGTTAGGAGGGAGATATTAGGTCAAAGGTTAGGTTGGGATGGGGACATTAGGCCAGGATAGGTCAAAGGCTATATTTGGGCTGGTACCTTTAAGTCAGGGTGGGTTAATGTTTAGGGTTAGGTTGGAGACATTTTTGTCATGGGTGTTGGGCATTTAGTCAGGATGTGTTAAGGTTAGGTGGGGGACATTAAGTCAAAGTGGGCCAAAGGTTAGGATTAGTATGGGCTAGGTGAGAGACTTTAAGTCGTGGTGGGTTAGGCGGGGAAATTAAATCAGAGGTTTGGGTTAGATGGCGGTCATTAAGTAAGGGTATGTCAAAGGTTAGGTTCAAGTCAGGGATATTAAATCAGGGTAGATCAAAAGTTCTAGTTGGGAGATATTAAATCAGGGTGAGTTAATGTTTAAGGTTAGATAGGACATTAAGTCAGGGTAGGTCAACAGTTCTAGTTGGGAGATATTAAATCAGGGTGAGTTAATCTTTAAGGTTAGATAGGACATTAAGTCAGGGTAGGTCAACAGTTCTAGTTGGGAGATATTAAATCAGGGTGAGTTAATCTTTAAGGTTAGATAGGACATTAAGTCAGGGTAGATCAAAAGTTCTAGTTGGGAGATATTAAATCAGGGTGGGTTAATGTTTAAGGTTAGATAGGACATTAAGTCAGGGTAGATCAAAAGTTCTAGTTGGGAGATATTAAATCAGGGTGAGTTAATGTTTAAGGTTAGATAGGACATTAAGTCAGGGTAGGTTAACAGTTCTAGTTGGGAGATATTAAATCAGGGTGGGTTAATGTTTAAGGTTAGATAGGACATTAAGTCAGGGTAGATCAAAAGTTCTAGTTGGGAGATATTAAATCAGGGTGGGTTAATGTTTAAGGTTAGATAGGACATTAAGTCAGGGTAGATCAAAAGTTCTAGTTGGGAGATATTAAATCAGGGTGAGTTAATGTTTAAGGTTAGATAGGACATTAAGTCAGGGTAGGTCAACAGTTATGGTTAGGTGATGTTCAGTTTAAGGTTAATACAAGATGAAGTACATTAGGTCAAGGTGAGTCAAAGGTTACGTGAAATTCATTAAGTCAATGTGGGGGCATAGATTAACGTCAGAGGGAGGACAAGAAGTAAAAATAGGTCAATGGTTAAGGCCAGGTAAGGTACATTAATTAAGGGTGGGCCATAGGTTAGTGTTAGGTGGGGGACATTAAGACTGGGTGGTGTAAAGGTTTGGTTTAGGTGGGAGTCATTAGGTCAGGATAAGTCAAAGGTTAAGGTTTGAGGAGTTGGGGGGGGCATTAAGTCAGGTGATTCAAAGGCTATGTTTATGTAGGGGACATTAAATCAGGGTGGGACAAAGGTCAGTGTTGGGTGGGTGACATTAGGTCAGGGTGGGTTAATAAGTTATTGTTGGACCACACCTTCCCCAGGTCTAGGAAGCTATAGGAAGGAAACCACCCAGAAACTTATTACTTAATAGTCATCAAATGTGGGTCCAAAAGACAAACCTGGGAAGACAGGGCGGTCCCTTCTAATGACTCACCAGATGGATTTTCCTAACAAAATGATAGCTTTTGGCTACTTGGCATCAGACACTGGTTGAATGCCAGGATTCTTACTCCAGAAACTTTGTGGGGGAAGAGAGATACCCTCACAGGTCCAACTGTCTACACCAGCCTTGAACGTGAAGAAGTGAAGAGTGTAATTCTAGTGACAGACAGTACAGTTTCTGTTGGGACCAAAATTGTCAAGATAATTCTGTGCCATCTGGGATAAAGTGTTTGTTGTAAGGCGTCTCAGCTATTAACTTGTCTGTTACCTGGGCCTGACAGGTGAACAATGAATAGCAACACTGCAACATGCTAGTCATGATATAAGAGGTGGCTAAGGAGGGTTGTGCATGGGGCCGGCTACCACATCCTATAGTCTGTAAGTAAGTAAAGATTCCGTCACACCATGTGGTGTATAGGAAATATAGTGTTGGACAAATATTATTTTGTGACCTGTGGCACATAGTGAATGATGTGGTCAGCATCATGTCAGCTGCCTTTACTTCACAGATTTTTTTCTTGTACCCAATTTCTGTGACTGGGTCGTCCACAGGAGTCTATTTGCGATCAGATACAAATTCTGTACCAACTGGAAACCAAATCCCAACTACCTGGCTGGAAGCCAGAGACCTCTACACCCAGTGATAGAAGACCTCTACACTCCATGATAGAAGACCTGTACACTCCATGATAGAAGACCTCTACACCCCATGATAGAAGACCTCTACACTCCATGATAGAAGACCTCTACATCCCATGATAGAAGACCTCTACACTCCATGATAGAAGACCTCTACACCCCATGATAGAAGACCTCTACACTCCATGATAGAAGACCTCTACACTCCATGATAGAAGACCTCTACACCCAGTGATAGAAGACCTCTACACTCCATGATAGAATACCTCTACACCCAGTGATAGAAGACCTCTACACTCCATGATAGAAGACCTCTACACCCAGTGATAGAAGACCTCTACACTCCATGATAGAAGACCTCTACACCCAGTGATAGAAGACCTCTACACTCCATGATAGAAGACCTCTACACCCAGTGATAGAAGACCTCTACACTCCATAATAGAATAGGAGTGACTAGATCATCCCAGCTTTTTTACCAAGGTGGACATGACAGTTTCCATTCTTGTCTTCGCTATCTGTAGCCAGGTTAACTGGAGTGTGTTGAGACTTGGGATTGAACCCCTTCAGTTAGCCACATGAGAGAAGTGAGCTAACAACACTGCCACAGTCAGAATAACCAAATCCAGATAACTTTTTTCTAAGCCAAGTTGAAAGCACTTTGTAATCCACATTGTGAGCACTTTCTAATCCACATTGTGAGCATTTTCTAATCCACACTGTGAGCCCTTTCTAATCCACATCTTGAGCACTTTCTAACCCACATTGTGAACCCTTTCTAACCCACATTGTGAGCACTTTGTAATCCACATTGTGAGCACTTTGTAATCCACATTGTGAGCACTTTCTAATCCATATTGTGGGCATCTGTTGCCTGCTTTATGTCTCTCTCTAACTTGTTCATCGCTTGCTTCTTTTGTTTCCTTATATTTCACTTGTCCACTATTACTTTAAGAGAAGAGGATTATAGGGAGAGCAGGCAGGTAGGCTAACGTCTAGATGCATGTCTCAGCATGTCATATGGCCAGCAAACAGGTCACGAAACATACTTGTCTCATAATGTTGTCTACCTGAAGCAGTTTATTTCTCATATTTGTGCATACAAGAACTTTTTTATGTTTGATTTACATTTTAAAATTGTCCTTCATTCATTTCACATGTTGTCTTTACATCACAGATTCAAATTATTTCATTATAGTGTTCACTCACAGCCTGGTCATTTTAAATGTTTAATAATAGTTGCCTATCGCAAGCGAAGATGGTGACAGCACCTGATTTGTGTACTCATATGAGACAGCTTAGGACTGTGCAGTCCGATCTAAGCACAACAAACTTTATCACACTTGGGGCACACTTTGATAAACAGCATGATTTGTGCACTCTGCTCAAATTTGCATGCGATTACAAACTAATCTAAACATTTCAGTTTATTTGATCCATCTGTGATACTAACACCATCTATATCTGTTTCTTGCTTGTTCCAAATCCACAGTGTAAGGCCTGCTTATTTATCAATGTCATTAGCTGTCCTGTTATTCAGTGGAAATCCTTGTATCTGTAAGCTGGGGCTTTGTTAATCATGATAACCCAGTGTTTGGAAATAATAGGTTCCACTGTGCTGCCGAAGACGGATGTGTCGAATCGAAAGGTGCAAATAAACTAGCGACACAACGCATTCTGTTCTTCAGACTACATTCTGCTATTTGCAAAGCCCTGTTCAGGGCTTGGTATCGGGAGATTGAGAACGAACGCAGAAGAAGAGAAGGTTCCACTAGGAGTTAATATCATTTTGTCAAAGGTGCTCACTAAATATTCATGTACATACATCTTCACATGGTTGAAAGTGTACACTTAAAACCCATGTACATTCTCTTTCGCTGTCTATCACCCAGGAGTGCATAGGCCATCAATCAACCCTCGCAAAGCAGCTCTGTCCTTTGCAATTTTTTCCACTTCCTTCCAGCTTTTTCCTTTACTTCCGCCTTCAGATCTCGTCTCCCTGTAGTCCTTGGTCTGCCGACGCCTCTCCTTCCCTGGGGGTTTCAGGACGGATTGCCTGATGATACTGGCCTGGGGCTTTCTTAATGTATGACCCATTCATCTCTTTTTTCTTTCTAAGATTTCCTGTTCCAATTTACCTTGCCCGCTCTCTCCCACAGTCTGTCGTTTGTAACTTTGTCAAACTATTTTATACCAAGATATTTCTCAGGCATCTGATGACAAACCCTGCAGTCTCCTGTCATTGCCTTTAGTCATCCTCCAGGTTTCCGCTCCATTCAGCAGAACTGGCTTCACATTTGAATTGAAAATACTTATTGTTGGCTTCCTTCTTATTTCCTTGGAGTTCCATATGGGTTTTAACATTCCGAATGCAGCTCGTGCTTTTTGTATCCTTGTTTTTACATCCTCATCTGTCCCTCCTTCCTTGTTGATGATACTTCCTAGGTATGTAAATACCTCTACCTCTTCCAGTGGCATTCCTCTCAGCCTGATTGGTTCTATGTTTGCTGCACTGGCCCTAATTATTTTTATCTTTTCCTCATGGATCTTCAAACTGACTTGTTTAGAAATATAATTCAGTTTCCTTTGCATTTGGCTTCGGCTGTGGGACAGAAGGGCAATACCATCCTCAACATGCAGGTCCTCCAGCTGTTTATTCAAGGTCTACTGGATTCCATTTGTCTCATTTGTTGTTACTTCCATAATCCAGTCCACTGCCAGGATGAACAGGAAAGGCGACAGTAGGCAACCCTGTCGTACCCCTGATTTAATTTTGAATGGCTCTGTGAGTTGTCCTTCGTGTATAACTCTACATTGCATACTTTCATACGTCTGTCTAATTATGTTTGTGAGCTTTTGTGGAATTCCATAGCGCCTCAGTAGTTTCCAGAGGATATCTTTGTCCTAACTGTCGAAAGCCTTTTCATAATCAACTAATTTAATTTACAAACTCGAATTCCATTCCAATTATTGCTCCACTTCTTCTTCTTCTGCATTCGTTCTCAATCTTCTGCAACCAAGCCCTAAACAGGGCTTTTCAAGTAGCTTACAACAATAGCTTCACTAACTGATGACAAAAACTCCACAAACTGACGACAAAAACTCCACAAACTGACGACAAAAATTCCACAAACTGATGACAAAAACTCCACAAACTGATAATAAATCCACAAACTGACAATAGCTCCACAAACTGTAGTTGTAGAACAATGTATGCAGGATACAAGAGTGGCTGAAGAACTAGACTATGTACTGTTCTTGCAGAAGACGATTGAAAAGCGAACAGCTCAGTTGAGAATTTATGAGAGCAGAGCCCATTTTTGTTCTGTCTGTTGGTATTTTCAGTCATTTTTACTGAGTTCATTCCTTTGGATGCATTTTCTCTGGTATCAAGTTACAGTAGCTCTCCTGACATCCTGGGGCATACTGAAGAAGATGGACCTGTGTCCTCGCTGTAATGCAATTTTAGGCTTATCAGTAGGTTCACCACTACACGGGTTAGTATCCCCCACTTTGTAGTCCAGGCTGCTACAGTGTTTAGAAAAGAGAAGTATTCAAGGTGACTTATTGCAGCTTTATAAGATATTCAAAGGAACGGATAAAATTAGACTTTTAACAAGTTTTTTTCAAAATACAATGGAAAAAAAAAAGGAAAAAAATTGTAAAAGTTGATTGAGGTTGAGTTTAATCAACATTTTTTAATGGGTATGGTCAGATACCGCACCAAGACGAGAACACAAACAAAACCTACGTTATGACCAATAGGCCTTCATCAGGAACAACAATACTGAACTAAAAAATCAACATATAAGGAAAAATACAACCACCCACAAGAGGGCATAACTACAAATTAACTAAAGAAAGGTCCAGATAGATATTAGGAAATATTTTTTTAGTCAGAGAGTGGTGAATGCGTGGAATGTATTGCCACAGGAGGTAGTGGAGGCAGGGACAGTTAATGCATTTAAGAATAGATTGGATGCACATAGCTTTTAGAGCAAGGTAATGCAAATGAAACTGGGTGTTTACAAACTCTGTAGAGTCTTCTAAACCAGAATAAAGATGTTAAGTTAGTACACACCCATTCTCAAGTGCATGCCATGGACATGAGATGGGGAACCTTCATCGGTATGTTGCTGCTAGTTCTAACAGCCTAATTCCTTGATTTAAACAATTTGATGTGACTGAGATGGTCCACAACGTGTTTGTGATACAAACAAGCTAACACCTTGTTTCATCTATACTTTATTTATTAAAGTTTGTGTGTACATTTGTCTCAAGATGCTATAACTCACCAAAAGAAAGACATATTGAGCTAATATTATGACTGATTTCTAGATCAACGCAACTTATTTTAAGAAGCTATGTCGTTGTCTTCACAAGCTATGAGAATATGATAATATGAAGAAAAATTGTGAGAAAGTTGTTAATAACACCATACCTTGCGAATGGGATGAAATATCAAGCTGAGATTTTGATTGAACATTCTATGGCTGATTTTTATATCAATGCAACTTATTTCAAGTTATGTTGTTCCTTTCATGAGTTATGGGCATATGATTATATTGTTGCACCAAAAATATTGTTTACAGGCAAATACTGACATGATGAACAGATAACGTAACCGATTATGACAACAGCAACATTTCCTTCTGTTTATTATATGAAAATGTTTTGTTTCACTTGAATTTGCTGCCAAATTGTGTGTATTAAACAAATTGTTATTTTCCTGGCAAAGCCGGGCACTAAAGCTAGTCTCTCATATTGCAGGCAGAAGAATTGTGAAGAGATAGAGACATTACTCAAGATATTCCATGACCAGGTAAAACACTAACTCCTTACTCATGACTGCAACTATAACCTTGTGCGTATGAGTGGGGATCTGTGAAAAAAATCAATTTCTTAAAGTTGTAGTTTTTAGGAGTGGCAAGCCATATTTTCCAGTTCATCAACAAATCCCTGAAAAAGATTTCTGCAGTGGTTTGACAAGGTTACAAACGAAAGCTTATGGGAGGAGACCAGTACAAAGTCAGGTGGAACAGAAAATCTTAGGAAGAAGGTGGCTCTGGATAGACTAAACACTGAGAAAGCCCCAAGTCAGTATCACCAGGCAATCTCTGTCATGGAACTCACATAAGGAAAAGGGACAATGGAAATGCCAAGGAACACATAGAAAGATGGTCTAGAGGTCAATGCAAGAAAGATGTGAAGCTGGAGAAAGCACAACAGGTCTGGTCTGCTTGGAGAGTGTTGACTGGTGGTCTGTACACCCCAAGGTGATAAGGGTGAGGTGAAAGGGTTAGTTGATGGTCTATGCACCCCAAGGTGATGACAAAGTGAAAGGTTTAGTTGATGGTCTATGCACCCCAAGGTGATGACAAAGTGAAAGGTTTGGTTGATGGTCTATGCACACCAAGGTGATAAGGACGAAGAAGGAGATGTTGCAGAACACACATTAATTAGGGAGGCATCTCGTCTGGGGTTTTTCTTCTATCTATTTTTGTCATTTTGTTTCGAACATAAGATACCTTGTGCCTTGGTTGACAGTTGGCCTACGATATATGCGCCTTTCACTTTCATTTGGACATCCACTTTCAGTTAGAGGTCTGTTTTTAGCTAGACATCTACTTTCAGCAAGTCATGTTATCCAGGCAAACACTTCCTAATCTGACTGTCCCCAGACTACCTACAAGATGGCAGGTAGTTTGGAATCACAAATGTTACTTTTTCTAGATACTGACCAGCACATCAGTGTCAGGCACAATACACTGACCAAGACCACAATCTCTCTTCCATGTAGCGTTCCCTGGAAACAAGCTGTTTTCAACACAGCCAAGCTGATGAGATATGGATAAATGTGATACCCGTAGTAGTGAAAGCCATGCAGATAAAGCCAAGCATAGCAAAACCACCTGGAGGACAGTGGTCCACCTTCATCAGCATGCTCGAGATGTGAGGAAAGCTACTACAACCTGCCACTAAACATCCTTTTCAGGGCGCACAAAAGAGTAACCTTACTCAGTGTGGACATTAAACAACAACCACTTCTCCTAGACCAATTAGTGTTTTAGAGTGACAGAGACTTGCACCTTGTTTCTCCTGATGTGACCTAGACCAATTAGTGTTTTAGAGTGACAGAGACTTGCACCTTGTTTCTCCTGATGTGACCTAGACCAATTAGTGTTTTAGAGTGACAGAGACTTGCACCTTGTTTCTCCTGATGTGACCTAGACCAATTAGTGTTTTAGAGTGACAGAGACTTGCACCTTGTTTCTCCTGATGTGACCTAGACCAATTAGTGTTTTAGAGTGACAGAGACTTGCACCTTGTTTCTCCTGATGTGACCTAGACCAATTAGTGTTTTAGAGTGACAGAGACTTGCACCTTGTTTCTCCTGATGTGACCTAGACCAATTAGTGTTTTAGAGTGACAGAGATTTGCACCTTGTTTCTCCTGATGTGACCTAGACCAATTAGTGTTTTAGAGTGACAGAGACTTGCACCTTGTTTCTCCTGATGTGACCTAGACCAGTTAGTGTTTTAGAGTGACAGAGACTTGCACCTTGTTTCTCCTGATATGAGTAGGAACAGTCCTACCACTAGCAGGTGGGTATTTGTTGTCAGAAGGTGTTATTTGTTTCTTGGAAGCAATTTATCAGACCTAAGAGCCCATTCTCAACATCTACTACAAATATGGTGTCATTTGGTTGGACATTTACTGCATAGAGTGGCAAACACATGACCAGACATACTTTTGGTTTCTCAGTACAGATCTGCTACATGCCAAGTTCATGTTGTCATTTGATTGTGTATGCCATTGATCTGCTACACATCTTTGACCTTAGAAGTACACTTATACTTATGGGGATGTCACATTCTGCTTTACTTTTGTATTGACTATTAAAATATCTTATATTACTTCTTCTACGGTCTTCGTATGCTGTCAGACGTCAACTGAATTTGTTCGAAGAAAGCAGCAGTCCTCCTGAGGCTGTTGACACAGCCATTGAGCTTGTCTAGTGTTGGCACTGGTGATGGCCACATGTGCTTTCTCTGGTAATCGTATGTCGGGCAATTTTGTCCCAAGATGTTCAGGGGTCATTTCCCAAGTACCACAGGTGCATTCATCAGTAGCACCTATCTTCAGTTTATTGAATCGATGGTACCTCAGTCTGATGTGGCCTGTACGGAGTCTGAAGACCACGACCTGCTCTCTTCTGTTCAACTGGTAATAAGCATCATTTTTTGTGTAGCCAGTATGCTCTGTTTCCCATTTGGCCCTAATAAACCTTTTGGACTCTTTGCAGGTCACACTAGAATCTGGTTGTGGTAACCTTCCACCTTCTTTTGCCAGTCTGTCTGCCTCCTCGTTGCCTTAAATGTTACAGTGGGATGGAACCCACTGTACCACAACTCTTTTTGGTGTGGACTGCTGGCATAGTTGACAGAGTACTGCTCTTAAGTCATTTAGTGCTGTAACCATGGACAGGGCATCTGTAAACAGGACTATCTGGCTTTCATTGCTTTCGCCTTTCAGCAATGCTTCTACTGCAGCTTTCAATGCCTCTGCTCTGAAATTACTTGAGAATTTTCCAGCTGCCACTGACAGTGTTATCTTTCTACCGTTTGTTAGACTCAGGAATGCCCCTCACCCTCCATTTTCTGTTGCGTTTCAGAACCATCAGTGTATGCAGGGGCCCAGTCTGTGCGTTGGTAGTTTTCCTCTATGTACTTCAGGGTTGTCTTCTCTTTCCTTTTCAGTCTGGCTGTTCTCGTATCCGATACCTGGTATATTTAAATATCTTATACAACTGTTTATATTGACCACATTTATGTTTTGTGACCGTTTATGTCCACATTTATTTATAGATATATAATTATTTTTTTTTGCATTCGCCATATTTCTCTATCCCCCAAGATGGTGTGCGTTGCACTGTGGTTTTTATTTTGCGCCTGTCGACCTACTGCATCCGACTTGAATACATTTTGTGTGTCCGCTTCCTCCTGCATTTTCTAAGGGCTTGCTTCCCCGGGGTAACGGCCGGTGCTGTGATGGGGATCGAACCCAGCACCTTCTTGTTGTGAGCCATGTCACTTAACCACTAGCCTACGCCGTCCCCATTTATGTTTTGTGACTGTTTATAATTTCCACATTTATTATGTAACTTTTTATAATGTCCATATATATATATATCTCATGTTGGTGTGAATGTTTAATGAGGTCAACATCTATCATGTTTCTGCGACCGTTTGTTTTGCCTCAATTTGAATGTTTATTTCCCATCTCCCAGGTGACAGTGGACGAGTGTATGACAGCCCTGGAGAGCACACAGTGGGATGTGACCAAGGCAACCAAATATCTGCAGCTGAAGAAGCTGTTGTCACTGGGTGTGGCAGACGTTCACAAATGTAAGGAGGCCCTCTGTGTCAGTGGATGGGATCTTCAGTGTGCTGCTGAAACATTGCTAGAATCATCTAGGATGGCAGGAATTTCATCTTCATCTCCGTCTTCCTTGTCATCGTCGTATAGAGGCCCACCAGCAAGACCTGGTATTATCACACCCCATAACCGACCTGCCACTCCAGAGATTTTAGATGTTTAAGCTCGCCAATCTTCTCGATGATATTCGTCTGTTGTATTCTGGCCTCAGGTTTTGTTGATAATTTTGTCAGCTAGAATTGTGAGATTAATAGAGTTGTGAGAATAATCTCATAGTTTAACTTTTGGGTACAATACTGTAATATAATTGTGAGAATAATCTCATAGTTTAACTTTTGGGCAACAGAATTAGTTTAGTTTAGTCAAAGAATCAACGTCATTGCACACGGTTTAACCCATAGGTGTTTCTTCAACCTCCACGGCCAGAAACATGGAACACTTTGTATGGCACTAGACAACAGCTGATAAACACGTGCAGATACCATTACATGGCATTGGGCGAGAGCTCAGATGCTGCTGAATCCGTAATAACAACAACCCATAAGTGTTCTGTTCTTGTCCATATTTTTGAAGAATCTCAGCACAATGCACGAACTGCCTAGCACCGGCGAAGATCCCGTAATAGATAGGGTAGATTTTTAACATAAGTTTGAATTTTGCCCTGGCAGTAATTGTTAAGCTTAGTTTTTTCTATTTCTAATGTGCGCCACACTACACACATGCGTCCGATCTCTACTACCCAGGGATTTGGGGAAATATAAGAAAGTTCACGTGAAAAAAATCCCAGTCTCCACCGTGATTTGAACCCGCGACTTCCAGCACCCGATGCCAACGTCTTAAGGTAATAGAATTGTGAGAATAATCTTAGTCGACCTGTACTTCTACAGGAGCAAAGACCCCTGTGCAGGTCCCAGTTCTGGTTTGTAGCCGCGAGAAGGGTTTCCTGCTTAGCAGGCTAGGCTTGAGCAACTTAATACTCTGCTGTGTTGGGACAAGCGCTTACGGAGGGTGGTTAACCTATGTGCGAGTCCATCTTAATAGACTCAAACACTAGAGCAAAGTAGACCCTCAGCCTGTTAGGCGCCGTCTGTGTTGCTCTAAATAAACCACCTAACCATGGCCAGTGTTATGCTATGTTATTACTAAACAGTGTGTATGCGGACCACTAGTCTGCCGTTGGTCAAGAATAATATAGGCCTAACACCATACAGGCATGTTAATGGTATCTTTACTTCTGTACACGGACACACATAAAATGTCACATCGCTGATATAGATATCCCAATGATACTCAACTCAGCCAGTATGTAGTCTTCTCTTCGTGTTCAGCGATGAGACGTTTTTGTTGTTTAACTGTATATATCAGATTTAAAAATGAAGGGTGTTCTTGGTCTTAGTCGACCTGTACGTCTGCTGGGATGGATGCCCCTTGTGCAGGTCCCAACTCTAACCTGAGCTGGATGTAGCCGGGAGGAGGATTTCCTGTTTAGTGGGCTAGGCTTGAGCTGCTTATTACTTCGCTGCGTTGGAACAAGTGCCGCAGAGGGTGGTTAACCGATGTGCGAGTCCATCGTACTAGACTAAAATACTAGAGCAAAGTAGACCCACAGCCTGTTAGGCGCCATCTGTGCTGCTTAATAAATCACCTAACCATGGCCAGTGTTATGTCATGTCACACAGTTGCCTCTTACGACATGCTCTCTGTAGAGCAGTGGTGATATTCTTGTCCTTGTCATACACAAAGACTCCACCAGACCGCTCGGGACTCCTGGCTGGAACTGATAAAGAAATGGAAACTATGTCAGATGTACTACAAGTTTTTTTGCGGACTGACATGACAAGCATCCACACAACTCTTCAAATTTAGCTTAGATGTTGTCTGCATCTCAGATGAGCGGCTTCCAAGAAAATATTTTATGGCGAGCTTGAGTCAGGCAAGCGAGCTCACGGTGGCCAAATAAAACATTACAAAGACACTGAAAGCCTCACTTTAGAACTGGGACACTGACCCTGATAATTGGGAGAACATCGCTGCTGATATCTCATCTTGCACAACACATATGAAGTAGACAAGAATTAAGGAAGCTGCATGGAGACGAGCGGCCTCCGTCTGACGGTCAGATGTTGCTTCTCTGCTCTCAGTATGACAGATGCTTTCGAACTCGGATTGATTTGATCAGCCACCTGCGAACCCACTCCAGGATTGACAGATGACAATGCGGTCCTCTTTGGAAACGATGGACAAACAAACAAAAATTGTCCTATTTTCTTTGTTTATATCCAAAATAATTTGATTGTAAAACATCCAACACCGAATGCAAGATTGAAGGATGAAGTGTTAAAAGACTTTATTATACATCAATCAATCAGATCCTTTTTGCTCCTGTGAAGCAAGGGCTTCAACAAATACAGACTCTTCTTTCCATCCATTGAAGCTAATCCGTCTTCCCCATTTCCTTGTCTTAAGCTTCCTTCTCCATGTGCCTGCCTCTACTACTTTGACTTGGGGATTCCAGCAGAGGCGGTCTTGTAGTACTACCAGCCGATTTCCATTATGTGTGCCCTATCAAACGCCAGTATCTTCTACTCAATCATGTTCCACTGATATCTGTCTCATTCTTCCCAACAGTTCCACATTAGTGATCTTATATCATTTCAATTGCTCTATTCTATGAAAGCACATATTGATTCAAGTTGCTCTATTCTACGAAAGCACATATTGATTCAAGTCTGTACCTTTTTATTTCTCCATGTTTCAGATCCATACAGTAGAATAGACTTTACATTTAAGTTCGATTGTATATTTTTGTTGGACTTCACTTGGGGGGAGGGGGTGTCGAGGTAGGAACGTGAGTAGTGTGCTGGCTTCCCATCCGAGCTATCGTTTGGTGACTGTAGGGAGAGGTGACCTCTAGGGTTTGGTGACTGTAGGGAGAGGTAACCTTTAGGGTTTGGTGACTGTAGGGAGAGGTAATCTTTAGGGTTTGGTGACTAGGGAGAGGTAACCTCTAGGGTTTGGTGACTGTAGGGAGAGGTAACCTCTAGGGTTTGGTGACTATAGGGAAAGGTAACCTCTAGGGTTTGGTGACTAGGGAGAGGTAACCTCTAGGGTTTGGTGACTGTAGGGAGAGGTAACCTTTAGGGTTTGGTGACTGTAGGGAGAGTTGAGTAGGGTAAAGACAATACTGTTGTTGCCAATGCCACTCGTACTTGAGTTAGCTAAGCTACTCTTGATGACTTTCTTTGGTGGTGGGTTACAGTAGCTCTCCTCACATACTGAGAAGGTGGACCTCTTGGCTGTAGGAATTGCTACTAATTGCTACTAAAGTTAGCCTAGACATTTTCTCCCAAATGTTCACCACTACAGCTGATCTCATAAAGGGAGTATGTGAGCAGTTGTGGTTTCACCTAGCAATGGTCCATGATGAACTTACTAACTATGCACCAACTCTCTGTAGTCATCTTTTTTGTGTATGCTTGGAATTGTTACAATAGGTACCATCTCGGATCACTAAAATGGTGAATCGTGAACACATTATCTTGTCATCTCCTGCTTGAGGATATAGAGGGGAAAATAAAGATAATAGGTGAACAGTAAAGTGAGGGTTCAGTGTTGATAGTAGGGGATTCAATTTTGAGGGAGGTTGGCCAATAACTCTTCTAAACCAAGTTAGTTTGACCAAACAAGTAGAGCTGCTAATAACATACATTTTGTATGTTGTTTATTTCTCATGAAAGGTATCCAAATGCTCTTTCTGGTGCTATCTGTAAATATTTTGTGCACAATCAAAGATGGTTTCCTTTGGTTGCCATGTACATAAAGTTACTTTTCTTCCCTTCCATTTGATGAAATCACAATTCAGTGATTTTTTTTTTTTACTGCCAACAGCCAATTTGCGGTTGTCCATAGGAAGACCGATTCCTTTTGTTTTATACATTCAAGAAGTATTGATGAATGATACTGGATCCCTCCTGCCATGTATTTTCTGGTAGCAGGTTTGCGTTCATCCTGGAGGTGGTCAGGATGCTCCAACACGCCAATTTTTTTTTTTTGGGGGGGGGGGGGGGGGGGGCTTGTCTGTCTGTCTAGAGAGAGAGAGGGAAATGTCTATCTAGGTCAGTATATTTCATTGACATCACATTAGATAAGGGTCATTAGTGTGTTTCAGCAGAGCTGGGCTTGAAATACTTGTTCACTTGGAGAACAAATCTAGGACATGGTGTATGACAGGGTGGTTAGTTCTACCCTACCTTTCCTTCGGTATAAGTAAGCTAGGAAGGAACTCATTTACAGCTGGATTGTCAACCCCAGTACCTTTGCAATGAAGCAAATATTCTACCATTTTGGGTGAAGTACTAGAAGAAAAAAATCATTTTCCCCAAATAATATATGTTGTATAATAGCACAATTGGGTTTTTTTTTGTTCTCCAATTAAAAACAAATATAAAGCAACAAAATGTGTGTGTCAGACTTCAATTATTTTCTTAATATTTGGTATTTCTTCAAAATTCAGCAAATACACAAACTATTTTGACATCATTTCCTGTCAACTTACTTTACTCCCTCATTCATTATAATGTACATTTTGCTACAATTCACATAACTATTTCCTTTTCTATGTGAAATAGCAAACAAGAATTTGAATTTACTGTGCTAAAATATGAATTTATAAATGTGAATATCATGCATAGACAGGACAAGTTGAGCAACACCTAAAACAAGCCTTTATAAACTTTATTTACATATACTAGTATCAATAATATATATTTATATTGTAAACATTCTCCAGGTGGACAGGCCTCTGTATTGGAAGTAAACTTTTAGTGAGATGATATATATTGTATTCTTGTCCCTCTTTCTTTCACCACAGCCAGAGTACAGAACCACCACCTTACAGTTGGTCCTCCTTTAGGGAAGCTGCAGAAAAGCACTAAGTAATTACAGAATGGACAAGAACAATATTAGAAAGATAGATAAGGAAAGGGACCTAGGGGTTATAATAGATCATACATGTAAAGTGCTTGAGCAAGTCCAGGTAGCAGTGAAAAAGGCAAATGCAATGTTAGGTATGATAAAAATAAATATTAAACATAGGAGCAAGGAAGTGATAGTCAAACTGTATAAAGCATTAGTTAGACCTAGATTGGAGTACTGTGCACAGGTGTGGAGTCCTTATTGTAGAAGGGATATAAACATGCTGGATATGATACAAAAACAGCGACAAAGCTGATAGTGGGATTCCAGAATTACAGTTGTGAGCAAGGACTCAGAAGAATCGGCCTACAGTGTCTAGAAAAGAGAAGAATTTGATGTGACAATACAGGTTTATAAGATAATCAAAGGAACGGATAAATTATAATATAACAAGTTTTTTTCAAAATCAACCACCTACAAGAACAAGAGGGCATAGGTACAAATTAACTAAGGAAAGGTCCAGATTAGATATTAGAAAATATTGTTTTTAGTCAGAGAGAGGAGATTGCTTGGAATGCATTACCACAAGAAGTAGTGGTGGCAGGGACAGTTAATGTATTTAAAAATAGATTGGATGAGCATAGCTTTTAGAGCAAGGAAATGTAAATGAATCTGGTTGTATGCAGAGTCTTCTAAACCAGTATAAAGATGTTAAGTTATTTCCTAGTGGCTGTTTCTGTAGCAACTTTATTTACATGATGAGATTGCTAGTTCCATACACAACTCTCTTTAGTCATTTTTTACAACATCCAAAGAGGTACAGTTGTTCTATTCTTTCCTCCACCTTAAGGTAGTCATGGGTTCACACAGGGAAAAATCTTATAACACTAACTACAAAACTAAAAACAACACCCCCATAAATTTCATAACACAAAAGTGCATTCCTTTCAAACTCACCACCAATATCTAGTGTCTTGTTGACCAGGGTCTGATGCAACATACTGACTAAGACATCCCCCCCCCCCCCCCCCAATGTACCTATAAACAGGTTGATTTCATCACTGTGATCCCTGTAGTGATGACCCTGTTTAGAAGCCCAGCATAGCACTACAGCGAGAAGGACCCAGGTTCACCTTCTTCAGTGCAGATAAGAATAAAAGATGGGCCACTACAAATCCACTACCAGCTCTGCATAGCAGTACAGCGAGAAGGACCCAGGTTCACCTTCTTCAGTGCAGATAAGAATAAAAGATGGGCCACTACAAATCCACTACCAGAAAAAATTCGTACAATAGCAATAATCAGTTGGTGAAATAAAGAGAGGAATGATAATGATCAAAAGACCAGTGTCCCAGACTATAAAGCAGACCAGTGTCCCAGACTATATAAAGCAGACCAGTGTCCCAGACTATATAAAGCAGACCAGTGTCCCAGACTATATAAAGCAGACCAGTGTCCCAGACTATATAAAGCAGACCAGTGTCCCAGACTATATAAAGCAGACCAGTGTCCCAGACTATATAAAGCAGACCAGTGTCCCAGACTATATAAAGCAGACCAGTGTCCCAGACTATATAAAGCAGACCAGTGTCCCAGACTATATAAAGCAGACCAGTGTCCCAGACTATATAAAGCAGACCAGTGTCCCAGACTATATAAAGCAGACCAGTGTCCCAGACTATATAAAGCAGACCAGTGTCCCAGACTATATAAAGCAGACCAGTGTCCCAGACTATATAAAGCAGACCAGTGTCCCAGACTATATAAAGCAGACCAGTGTCCCAGACTATATAAAGCAGACCAGTGTCCCAGACTATAAAGCAGACCAGTGTCCCAGACTATATAAAGCAGACCAGTGTCCCAGACTATATAAAGCAGACCAGTGTCCCAGACTATATAAAGCAGACCAGTGTCCCAGACTATATAAAGCAGACCAGTGTCCCAGACTATATAAAGCAGACCAGTGTCCCAGACTATATAAAGCAGACCAGTGTCCCAGACTATATAAAGCAGACCAGTGTCCCAAACTATATAAAGCAGACCAGTGTCCCAGACTATAAAGCAGACCAGTGTCCCAGACTATATAAAGCAGACCAGTGTCCCAGACTATATAAAGCAGACCAGTGTCCCAGACTATATAAAGCAGACCAGTGTCCCAGACTATATAAAGCAGACCAGTGTCCCAGACTATATAAAGCAGACCAGTGTCCCAGACTATATAAAGCAGACCAGTGTCCCAGACTATATAAAGCAGACCAGTGTCCCAAACTATATAAAGCAGACCAGTGTCCCAGACTATATAAAGCAGACCAGTGTCCCAGACTATATAAAGCAGACCAGTGTCCCAGACTATATAAAGCAGACCAGTGTCCCAGACTATATAAAGCAGACCAGTGTCCCAGACTATATAAAGCAGACCAGTGTCCCAAACTATATAAAGCAGACCAGTGTCCCAGACTATATAAAGCAGACCAGTGTCCCAGACTATATAAAGCAGACCAGTGTCCCAGACTATATAAAGCAGACCAGTGTCCCAGACTATATAAAGCAGAACAGTGTCCCAGACTATATAAAGCAGACCAGTGTCCCAGACTATATAAAGCAGACCAGTGTCCCAGACTATATAAAGCAGACTACTGACCCAGACTATATAAAGCAGACCAGTGTCCCAGACTATATAAAGCAAACTAATGACCCACACTATATAAAGCAAACTAATGACCCAGACTATATAAAGTAGACCAATGACCCAGACTATATAAAGCAAACTAATGACCCAGACTATATAAAGTAGACCAATGACCCAGACTATATAAAGCAAACTAATGACCCAGACTATATAAAGCTATATAAATATGTTCATGTTATCACAGAAGGTATCAGTACAATGTCTAGAACATTCAGATTCAGCAAGTCGGCTCAGAAATGGCTCTATCCACAATTTGTAAACACCAAACTTCAGTGCCTTTGCTATATCAACTTTATGAAGATAGGGTGCACTCTGGCTCTCCGTCAGCAACAACAAAACATCCCAGTCTGGCGAAATCTGGTCATGAAGGCAGTAGACCTACCACTAGGTATGTGGAGACATGCCATAATCCTCGGGGTGACCGTCATCAGTATTGCTGGTGCTCACATGTCGTCCCCACCTTTCACACTTGGGACAAGGTAAGCTCTCCGTCATGCATGTCTTGTGGTAAACTGCTTTACACGTTTTACACTGTAAAATAAAAGTAAGACAGCTAAACAATGCAGCAAGCAAACCTTTACAAGAGTGACTATAGGCAAACTATGACGGCTCTTCAGATGCAAACCTTATGTTTGTGACAGGAATGTCAAACATTGTGTCATTGTCATATAAGTTGGCAGGAATCAAGATGCTGAGCAGCGCATGAGCTGCAGTGGTCAGCGACCCATAGCTGACTGCTGGTGTCAGGGCCAGCGAACCATAGCTGCCAAGACCCTTCTACACCTCCACGCGGTGATCCTGGATAACGGGCTGCAGCAGGGCAGACTGGCTAAGGAGAAGGGATCGAAGAGGGAATGCTAACCCGGTACTCAAAAAATGCTTGCTGAAGTCAGATGTGTTGGACCGAAAGGTGCAAATATCGCAGCCAAGCTGTAAACTACAACACAACGCATTCCGTTCTCTGGACTACATTCTGCTACTTACCCTTTCAGGGTTTGGTAGCGGGAGATTGAGAAGAAGATATAAGTTGGTAGTATCGCTGCTAGGACTTGAAGAGTGTCCTGATGGTGGCATCACAGTATTGTTGCTAGGACTTGAAGAGTGTCCTGTTGGTGGCATCACAGTATTGTTGCTAGGACTTGCGAGTATCCTGTTGGTGGCATCACAGTATTGTTGCTAAGAACTTCAAGAGTATCTACTACATAATTGAGATGATGACACGTTGATGCCTGACAAGAACTTTTCTAGTGCTTCGAAGCAGAAGGTGAAGGTTTCCTAGCAAGAATATATTTGCCAAGTCAAGTCCCTCCTATTTATGACATAAATGAGAGCAGTAAAGACCACATGAAAAAAGGTCAAACTTCCATTACAATGTTGATTACCATTTCTGAGGCTCTGTTAGGGGGGTGATTTGTAGGGTTGAGGAATAAAGGTCACTTGTCCCTGTATTCACCTATGAACATGTAGGTTAGATTCGTATTTCATTTAATTATTATTTCACTAGATGTTTATGGTATAAGATGGAGTGAGATTAGATGGGATGAGATGGAGGAGATGAGATGGTAAGAGATGAGATGGTAGGAGATGAGATGGAAGTAGATGAGATGAGATGAGGTGGTAAGAGATGAGATGGTAGGAGATGAGACGGCAGGAGATTAGACGGTAGGAGATGAGACGGTAGGAGATGAGACGGTAGGAGATGAGATGGTAGGAGATGAGATGGCAGGAGATGAGACGGTAGGAGATGAGATGAGATGGAAGTAGATGATATGAGATGGCAGGAGATGAGATGAGGTGGTAGGAGATGAGATGAGATGGTAGGATATGCTATGAGGTGGTAGAAGATGAAATGAGATGGAAGTAGATGAGATGAGATAGTAGATGAGATGGCAGGAGATGAGATGGTAGGAAATGAGACGGTAGGAGATGAGATGGTAGGAGATGAGATGGCAGGAGATGAGATGGTAGGAGATGAGATGGTAGGAGGAGATGGTGATAGATGAGATGGTAGGAGATGAGATGGTGGTAGGTAGATGAGATGGTAGGAGATGAGATGGTGGTAGGTAGATGAGATGGTAGGAGATGAGATGGTAGGAGGAGATGGTGATAGATGAGATGGTAGGAGATGAGATGGCAGGAGATGAGATGGTAGGAGATGAGATGGCAGGAGATGAGATGGCAGGAGATGAGATGGTAGGAAATGAGACGGTAGGAGATGAGATGGTAGGAGATGAGATGGCAGGAGATGAGATGGTAGGAGATGAGATGGTAGGAGATGAGATGGTAGGAGATGAGATGGCAGGAGATGAGACGGTAGGAGATGAGATGAGATGGAAGTAGATGATATGAGATGGCAGGAGATGAGATGAGGTGGTAGGAGATGAGATGAGATGGTAGGATATGCTATGAGGTGGTAGAAGATGAAATGAGATGGAAGTAGATGAGATGAGATAGTAGATGAGATGGCAGGAGATGAGATGGTAGGAAATGAGACGGTAGGAGATGAGATGGTAGGAGATGAGATGGCAGGAGATGAGATGGTAGGAGATGAGATGGTAGGAGGAGATGGTGATAGATGAGATGGTAGGAGATGAGATGGTGGTAGGTAGATGAGATGGTAGGAGATGAGATGGTGGTAGGTAGATGAGATGGTAGGAGATGAGATGGTAGGAGGAGATGGTGATAGATGAGATGGTAGGAGATGAGATGGCAGGAGATGAGATGGTAGGAGATGAGATGGCAGGAGATGAGATGGCAGGAGATGAGATGGTAGGAAATGAGACGGTAGGAGATGAGATGGTAGGAGATGAGATGGCAGGAGATGAGATGGTAGGAGATGAGATGGTAGGAGATGAGATGGTGGTAGGTAGATGAGATGGTAGGAGATGAGATGGTAGGAGGAGATGGTGATAGATGAGATGGTAGGAGATGAGATGGTGGTAGATGAGATGGTAGGAGATGAGATGGTAAGAGATGAGTTGGTTGTAGATGAGATGGTAGGAGAAGATGGTGGTAGATGAGATGGTAGGAGATGAGATGGTGGTAGATGAGATGGTGGTAGATGAGATGGTAGGAGATGAGATGGTAGAAGATGAGATGGTAGGAGATGATGTGGTAGGAGATGAGATGGTAGGAGATGAGATGTGATGGTGGGAGATGAGATGAGATTGTGGTAGATGAGATGGTGGTAGATGAGAAGGAGGTAGATGAGATGGTAGGGGATAAGATGAGATGATAGGGGATAAGATGGTGGTAGATGAGATGGTAGGAGATGAGATGTGATGGTGATAGATGAGATAAGATGGTGGTAGATGAGATGGTAGGAGATGAGATGGTAGGAGATGAGATGTGATGGTGGTAGATGAGATAAGATGGTGGTAGATCAGATGGTGGTAGATGAAATGGTGGTAGATGAGATGGTGGTGGATAAGATGACATGAGATGAAATGGTAGGAGATGATGTGATAGGAGATTAGGTGGTATGAGATGAGATGGTAGGAGATGAGATGGAATGGTAGAAAATGAGATAAGATTAGATGAGATGATAAGAGATTAGATGAGAAGGCAGACAGAACATGAAGTCTCCTAAATTACAGAAGCTCAACTTACTCTAATAGTTGTGTCCACCTCAAATGGGTAAATAACCTGGGGTTTTCTGCAGATCTCACACACGAAGCCCTTCAGACTGCACATGGCACAATCATAGACATGCTGAGACGAAAACTTGACTAGATCCTTGATCAACCTCTGCAGGCTCCCAGACTGCACTTGAAGGAAATCCTGGGGATATATTTTATTCATTTTTCCAAGCTAAACTAAAGGTTTAGCCACTAATGGCAAACAAGGAAAAAGAAGAAATCTATTCATTTGAATATGTGAATTAAAATGAGAATATGTGGACATGTTTCTGTACCTTCCACATGGTAGGCCTCGTACTGGGGAGGAAACAATAGGACCACTGCTCCAAAATATGGGTGTCATGAAGTGTGACTAAGATGGATTGGTTGTGGATGGGGATGGCCATGTCATTTGTTCTGTTCTGTTAAGAATTAATGTCACTGCACTTCAGAGAGACCTATAGGAGCTCAGTCTCTATCAACAAATGATGTGCGGCTTGCTGTTTGTACACACTCATGCTCCATTCACTCAAGTGTCCATCTCTGCTGGGACCATGTATGATTTCAAAACCTTGCAATCTGTACATTACCAGTTCATCTATTGCAGTATCTTCACTTAAGAGTTGGTCATTGATCAACTTCAAAATGTCCCCTCTATAAACTGCCAATATCTCCCAATGTGGGTGCCCTCTGAAGCCAGAATGTCAGCTCTTTCATTCCTGCCAAGCCCAGCATGGCCAGGACAGTGGATTCACACAAAATCATAAAGGTTTGGGGCCTCTATGACTGCTATCCACTCATACCACAGCCAGCCATTTTGTACCTTCCGAAAATGAGCAGCAAATATGGCGCCCTACCGGCTGTGGGTCTACATTGCTCTGGTATGTTAGTACATTATGGATGGCATCCAGGCCAACAGATTTCACAATAGTTGACAACTTAAATTTGTGTCCACGGAAACATGTCGTTTTCCATTTGGACTGGTTAATCCGTTCGTTTTGTTCCTTTCGATTATCCTGGCCTGGACATCATCTATACAAATTAGCACTACACTTAAACCTGTGTCATAGAGAGTGATGCCCTTCACAATAGTTGCATTTAGCTTCAGTTTTGGTGTAACTATGTCATTTAGACGACTATAATGGACTAGAACACAGCTGGGGAGAGATGCCCCTGCCACCTTTTGCTGTTATGGAAAAGGCACGACACATAACGATAGATGTCCTACCCCTCCGCTGCCTTACGGGATACCCGTTACCGGGAAAGGCTTCAGGAGTAAAACCTGAGGAAAAACCTACATCCTGTGCTATCTCCAGTTGTCTTGATAAAAAACAAATCTTGCCAAAAGTAGCTCAGGCGTAGTTTCTTCATCACTTTTGATCCAAATCACATCACAAGTCACCCATTTCAGCAGGCACAGCAAGAGAAAAGACTGTCCACACGACTGAACAAAGAGAGTGGTCTTCATCACATTTAATGGACGAACATCCTCACCTTCCGATTAGATGTCAGAGATGATTACAGCACTCGTTAACAAGGGCTCATATAGCTTCCCAAAAGTCGAAGTCATTGCCTCGACCTCCATTCTCATACTGGAGGTTGCTGTCATGTACACACAGCTCCGCTCAGCAACGACCCTAGCACTTCTTCTAGCAGAGAAGTCTCCACCAGTTTTCTCACTCCGCAGCACAGATCCATCAGTACTTATGACAGCACCAACATTAGTTGCTTAGCCTCATCACATTAAACTAAGCACCACAGAAACCTCTACAGTTGGAGGACATACAGATTTTTGTACAGGCTTCCTGTGAGGAGGGTATTTATAGTGATGGGCCTACTGGAAAGTAGAAGGGCGAAAGTAAAGAAAGAGACATGACCTAACTCACCACAACATTTGATGCTTCTTTCCCACCAAAAGCCCAAAACATCAAAATCTTTACAGAATCATTATCTGCCTTTCAAGCTCTGGAAGATGGTAGTCACTGTAGGCATGAACCCAAATATCCCTAGATGCCAACCAACTTCTCAGTCAGAATGAAGTCAGAATAGTTATACAATGGATCCCTGGTCACTCAAATACACCTGGCAGTGACAATGCAGACAAATTGGCTAAGAAGGGGTAAAGTCAAGAACAATAATACACACCAACAACCCTACAGACGGTCAAACAACTACTGAAGACTGAACAAAGAGGTCTGGTTGAATAGATGGGCAATGGGAAATACTGGAAGAGAAATCTACAAACACATGGCTATCCCAAAGACAACATCAACTTCCTGAAAAAGAGAGACCAAAGCACCATTTTCTGACTTGAATGAATCCAACCAGAACATACTCCAGAGCGCTAACTGTGCACAAATCCCTATGAAACTGTTGAACATTATCTTTTTCAATGTCCGGTGCTTGCCGGTGTTAGAAAAGAGCTTATTCCTCTGAGGCCAGACAAATGGAACCCTTTGTACGGAACTGAATAACAGCTTACAAACACTTGCAGATACCACTATATCGCTTTGGGACAAAGGGCAGGAGTCCATAGGCCGCTGGATGAATAACCAACCAACTCACCACAATAGAGTAGAGATCTCTCCTGTCATACAGGTGCTCCCTAGGCCACACCCTTTGTCTCAGGGACTCTGCCACTTTCTGAGAGCAGGTAAAAAGGTACGACTTGAGGTAACATAGCTGCTGTCGAAGTAACTGTTGAATAAAGGAAGTTTGGAATTATTACTATATCCCGACACATTTCTGTCTGTTATCGCTAAACAGAGCTTCTAACAATGGATGATCCAACTATTTCAACCGTCAATGGCCACTAGCTTACTCTGTTCTCCTGGTATTATATAATCTGGCATAACAAGTAACAAAATGTTTTAAATCATTTCGGTTTTTTGCAGGTCAGATCATCCTGTAACAGGTGAGGTCATTGGGGCACCCATGAAGACACCTCCACAACCACTCTCTGTCAGCGGCCGCTGCCTTTGCCTCCTCTCGTTAGAGATTGATCCATTATTTTATGTTGTCATCCAACCTCTTTTTGGAACGACCTCCTCATCGCCCATCTTGCACCATATTGTGCGTCTTTAAAAGGCCCTATTGCTGTTCTAATTCTTTCTTGTATTTCCTCATTTCTAACTCTTTGTACGTCACGTTTAGAAGTCTTCAGAAACATCTCATCTCTAATGCCTGTGTCCTCCAATGCAGGACAGCTGTAATTATCCATGTCTCACAAGCATAGAGGAACATTGACAGGACCAATGTATGCATTAATCTCATATTCGTGCACATGGCTAACGGTTTGTCTTGCCAGATTTTTGCCTTGGAGTAGTCTAAAAACCAAGGATTTCACTCAGACCATCTCCAACTAATTGGTTGATGTCCAAGCGGATGTTTAAAGTTGTATGGCCAAAAGGATGTCAATTTTCATGTCCATCTGTTGTCAGTAATACTCACCATATGCCTGGCCTATCTGCATTTTCTTAACAATGCAGTATCCACGACGATATTGAAGGTGATTTGGTGCCTGATTTACACACTAAATATGAGGGAAAGTCAATAAATATGTCACAAATGGATATATTTATTATTGTACTTACATTATCCCTTATTTCTCAACATAATTGCCACCAACATTTATACACTTATCTCATCGCTTTATCATTGCACCAAAACCTGCAGCATAGAAGTATTTGGTCTGCCGTCTCAGCCATATTCGCACTTCATAATTAACTTCTTCATCATTCATGAACTTCTACCGACAAGGTGGGTTTTTAGTGCACTAAACAGGTGGAAATCACTCTGTGCTAAGTCAGGGCTGTAAGGTGAATGTTCATGAGATTGCAACCCTAGTTGGTCAATTTTCACCTGGGTTAATATCAAACCATATGTTGTACCATTGTCATGATGGAGTACTACTCCTCTAGCCAGGAGGCCTGGATGTTTTCTTCCAATTGCATCTACAGAGCTTCACAGTACGATATAGTATTCACATTGTCCCCTTCCTTCTGGAAATTGATTAACAGCACTCTGTGAGAATGTTAAAACACTGTAAGCATAACCTCCTCTGCTGATAGTGTAACCTTGAATTTCTTGGCAGAAGGTGAAGAAAGATGTTCATTGTATTGGAGTACGCTTTGATTCGGGTTGGATCCCGCACGCTTTGATTCGGGTTGGAGTACGCTTTGATTCGGGTTGGAGCCCGCACGCTTTGATTTGGGTTGGAGCACGCTTTGATTTGGGTTGGAGTACGCTTTGATTTGGGTTGGAGTACGCTTTGATTTGGGTTGGAGTACGCTTTAATTCGGGTTGGTAGTGATGCACCAATAATTTGTTCCCAGAAAAAATCCTGTTTAGCGTGTCTTTTCATTCACCTGCAATCGACAGAGATGCTGCAAGTACATGTAGCTAAATTCGGTTTGCTTCGTGTTAGTAAGTCAGTTAACCCACTTTCTGGAAATCCAATCAATCATGCATTATGCTGTAGGCTAAACCATGCATACATCCTATTGCAGTTGCTACACTGTCTATCGTTACTATTCTGTCAGCGTGAATCATCTACCCCAAAATGTATCGACCCAGTTGTGCACCAATTTACGCAACAAACACTTCTCACCATAAGCAGTAAGCAATTCCTTATGAATATCCTTTGCAGAAAGTCCTTTTGTGACCAAAAAAACGCACAACAGTACACTCTTCTTTGATTGTACACTCCGTGAGCACGGATATCATTCTGTATCTGAGCTGTGTACATGCAAGCAACACCTAGCGTTTGCTACCTACAGTAATCGCAAAACTGGATGCTGATGGAAGCATCCAGTTTTGTGATTACTGTAGGTAGCAGACGCCACTGCCACCTAATAACACCTTCAAAAACTACCAACTACATTTTCCAGCTATCCCATATCAGTTTGTGACTTACAATGATGATGACGACAATGGTGGTTGTGATGATGACGACAATAAAGTAGTAGAAGTAGCCCATTATTCAGACATGTCTGACTATAGGTTGCTGCAACCTTGGAGTAGCCCCATCTCAGTCATGTCTGACTATAGGTTGCTGCAACCTTGGAGTAGCCCCATCTCAGTCATGTCTGACTATAGGTTTCTGCAACCTTGGAGTAGCCCCATCTCAGTCATGTCTGACTATAGGTTGCTGCAACCTTGGAGTAGCCCCATCTCAGACATGTCTGACTATAGGTTGCTGCAACCTTGGAGTAGCCCCATCTCAGTCATGTCTGACTATAGGTTGCTGCAACCTTGGAGTAGCCCCATCTCAGTCATGTCTGACTATAGGTTGCTGCAACCTTGGAGTAGCCCCATCTCAGTCATGTCTGACTATAGGTTTCTGCAACCTTGGAGTAGCCCCATCTCAGACATGTCTGACTATAGGTTGCTGCAACCTTGGAGTAGCAACTCTCTACTTAGTTTTTGGTTTTCCTTTTCCTTTTGACGTTGTCTCTTCACTTCCCTTTGTTGCATGAGCTTATTTTCGCACAGCCTAAGGTGGCTCTTCAGGTTATATCTCCATTTGGATCAGCCTGAAACTATGTCTTCCTAAGATGTCAGATCCATATCTAAAGCCTTCATGTCCCGGTTACGTACATCTTTGAACCGCAGCTGTGATCGGCCAGCTGTTCTTTTTACCACACGCCAGCTGTCGATAGAGAATATTTTTGGGGATGCGACCGTCTTCCATGCAACAAACATGACCAAGCCATAACAGTCTTTGTTGATAATAAAGATAATAATTGTAAACAGTCAAATTGTATACCAGGAGGTCATGAAGCTCTGGCACATGGCTGTAGAGTTTAGGGTTGAGTTCCTCCACATCGTACAGGGCCTGCTCCTCTAGATCTTGCAGGAACTTGTAGTTCTCCTGACAGACTGAAAGAACATAGAACATGTCTGTGTGTTCACAAAGTGGAGAAAATCTCAGAGATTCGGTGACTATTTAGGCTGCAACACTTTTTTTCTTTTTTTTTTGCGTTTGCCTTATTTTCTTTAATTTCCAAGGCGTTGTGCGTTGCACTGTGGTTTTTATTTTGCACCTGTCGGCCCAGTGCATCCGACTTCAACATGCATTTTATATAAGGGTCTGCTTCCTCCTGCATTTTCTAAGGGTTTGTTGCTTCCCCGGGGTAACGGCCGGAGCTGTGACGGGGATCCAACCCAGCACCTTTGGTTTGTGAGCCGTGCCACTTAACCACTAGACCACGCCATCCCCGCTGCAACACCTAAAACTGCAGACTCAGATATTATCTATCAGCTTTCTTTCCCTCCCTCGAGTTTGTTACCTGAAATGCTCAGGGAGCTTGCATGTCTCAATGACCACAGGAGCTAAGCCAGCAAAAACTTCCAGAAGCATCACCCAATTTGGATATGTCATTTGAGAGGGAATAGACTAAACATGGACAACTCAGAGTATAATAGAATTGGTTAGGGCCACCACCGAAAACTATAAAAAATTTGTGGGTTATGAAAACATTGACAACAAAGCAAAAGCAAACGGCCTTGAGAAAGGAAGGGCCTTTGGAAATGAGAAGAATGATGCAGTAGAGTGAAAGCCGCAAGGAATCTCCACGACTGACTACCTTGTGAATACCAAGAAGAAAATCAGTATACGTGAGAAGGAACTAAAATTAGATGATTATACCTGGAGAAACATAGAAAGAGCAGCCCAGGACCGTGTATGCTGGCAAGATGTTGTCAATGACCTATGCACTGAGAAGGAGCGATGGGCTTTGCTTGATTGATTGATTGATTGATTAAGCTTTCTTTCCACTTATGTTGTTAGTGTCGTGGAAACCTCAAGTCTTGCGCCAAAGTGCGTTGTGTCAGTCGTTGTGAGCCTGTGTCATTACCTAACCATTCATCTATCCACCTGCCTGCCTGATGAGGGTGGATTCTCATTGGATAAGCAAAACAGAAGTTTTTGTGTTCTTGGGAATATATTTTGCACAGGACATTGTGCATTGTTATATTTTGAATATCTTCGTTTCGCAGACGTCGTTTCTGGTAACACCGATGACCTTTCTAAAACACTTAATTTCACACGTCAAAATTCTGCTCTTACATGCTTTGGACAACAAGTATGTTTGTTCAACAGATTATTCTAGATCTTATTGAACAAGAATATGCAAAAAATATCTGTGTGTTGCAAAGGTTTCAAAGTGGGGCAAAAAATATATGTTACAGAGGCTTCTAAGTGGAGCAAAAAATATGTGTGTTAGAGGTTTCAAAGTGAGGCAAAAAATATGTGTGTGTTAGAGGTTTCAAAGTGAGGCAAAAAATATGTGTGTGTTAGAGGTTTCAAAGTGAGGCAAAAAATATGTGTGTGTTAGAGGTTTCAAAGTGAGGCAAAAAATATGTGTGTTGGAGGTTTCCAAGTGAGGTAAAAAATATGTATATGTCTGTTACAGAAGTTTCTAAGTGAGACAAAAATATGAACACTTTACTTGTAAAAGGATACAAACAGCAACAAAACTGATAGTGGGCTCCCAGAATTACAGTTATGAGAAAAACCTGCCTACAGTATCTAGAAAAGAGAAGAATTTGATGTGACAATACAGGTTTATAAGATAATCAACAGAAAGGATAAATTAGACTATAATAAGTGTTTCAGAATACAACTACCTACAAGAACAAGAGGGCATAGCTAAAAATTAACTAAAAAGGGTTCTGATTAGATATTTGAAAATATTTTTGGAGAGTGGAGAATGCTTGGAATGCATTGCCACAGGAAGTAGTGGAGGTAGGGAAATTAATGCATTTAAGAAAAGATTGGATGCGCATAGCTTTTAGAGCAAGGAAATTTCAATGAGTCAGGTTGTATACACTCTGCAGAGTCTTCTAAACCAGTATAAAAACGTTAAAGTTAATTTATATTCTATTGGGCGTTTCTGTAGCAACTTTATTTACATGATGAGATTGCTAGTTCCATACACAACTCTCTTTAGTCATCTTTTACAACATCCAAAGAGGTACAGTTGTTCTATTCTTTCCTCCACCTTAAGGTAGCCATGGGTTCACACAGGGAAAAGTCTTATAACACTAACTACAAAACTAAAAACCACACCCCCATAAATTTCATAACACAAAAGTGCATTCTTTTTAAATTCGCCACCAATATCTAGTGTCTTGTTGACGGGAGCAAAATCATTCAAACCAGCATCTAGCCAAGACTCCCATCTCGCATCCACCCATTGTACCTGTGAACAGGTTGATTTACAGCAGCATGGCCACCAAGGTGGGATCATCACTGGTCCAGATTAGATTTTAGAAAATATTTTGTTCATCATAGAGTGGTAAATGCTTGGAATCCATTGTCACAGGAAGCAGTAGAGGCAGGGTTGATTAAAGCATTCAAAAATAGATTGGATGCGCATAGGTATTTTAAAATAAAGTGAATGTAAAAGAAACTGGTTGTACAAGGGCCGTTCAAGTCAAATTGCGACTTTTTTTGTAAGGAAAACAAATTATTTTTTAAGCAGTCAAAATGCTATTTATTTTTTGACATAATCTCCTGCAACGTTTATGCACTTATCCCAGCATTTAAGTAATATTTTAAAAGCTTCAGGGTAGAAAGATTTGTCAGTATGTCTCAACCAATCCAGAACAGCCTGTTTCACTTCATCATCAGTGCTGAAATGCTGACCTTCTAGAAATTCATTTAGGGGTCCAAACAGGTGGAAATCGTTTGGAGCAAGATCTGGGCTATAAGGTGGATGTGGCAAAACCTCCTAGTCGGGTTGCTGAAGATGGCACAGATGGTGAGCTGTATGGGGTTGAGCCTATCTTGCAGGAGCAGGATGCCATTTGTGATGAAACCAGGCCGTTTTATAAGGTGGATGTAGCAAAACCTCCTAGTCGGGTTGCTGAAGATGGCACAGATGGTGAGCTGTATGGGGTTGAGCCTATCTTGCAGGAGCAGGATGCCATTTGTGATGAAACCAGGCCGTTTTTACACATTCGATTATGCAAATCACTCAAAATGCATATGTACTGATCAACTGTTGATAGTGGCATCCCAGGGTAGAAAATCAACATGACTGATGTCAAGTTTGTCCCAGAAAACGCTCGCCATCACTTTACCTGCAGACACATTTGTCCTAAATTGCTTGCGTGATGGTGATTGTATATGCTTCCACTGCTTGAATGCTTGTTTCGATTCAGGAGCACAATGATGCGCCAAGGTTTTGTCACATGTAAAGATGTGCCCAAGTTTCATCACATGTAAAGATGTGCCCAAGTTTCATCACATGTAATGATGCACCAAAGTTTCATCACATGTAATGATGCACCAAAGTTTCATCACATGTAATGATGCACCCAAGTTTCGTCACATGTAAAGATGTGCCCAAGTTTCATCACATGTAATGATGCACCAAAGTTTCATCACATGTAATGATGCACCAAAGTTTCATCACATGTAATGATGCACCCAAGTTTCGTCACATGTAAAGATGCGCCCAAGTTTCATCACATGTAATGATGCACCCAAGTTTCGTCACATGTAAAGATGCGCCCAAGTTTCATCACATGTAATGATGCACCAAAGTTTCATCACATGTAATGATGCACCAAAGTTTCATCACATGTAATGATGCACCCAAGTTTCGTCACATGTAAAGATGCGCCCAAGTTTCATCACATGTAATGATGCACCCAAGTTTCGTCACATGTAAAGATGTGCCCAAGTTTCATCACATGTAATGATGCACCAAAGTTTCATCACATGTAATGATGCACCCAAGTTTCGTCACATGTAAAGATGTGCCCAAGTTTCATCACATGTAATCTTCTTCTTCTTCTTCATACGCTGTCAGACATCAACTTGAATTTGTTCGAAGAAAGCAGCTGTCATCCTGAGGCTGTCGACACTGCCATAGAACTTGTCTAGTGTTGGCACTGGTGATGGCCACATGTGCTTTCTCTGGTCCTCGTATGTCGGGCAATTTTGCAGCAGATGTTCAGCTGTCATTTTCCCTGTACCACAGGTGCATTCATCAGTGCCACCTATCTTCAGTTTATTAAATAGATGGTACCTCAGTCTGTTGTGGCCTGTGCGGAGTCTGAAGACCACGACCTGCTCTCTTCTGTTCAACTGGTAATAGGCATCATTTTTTTGTGTAGCCAGTATGTTCTATTTCCCATTTGGCCATGTATCTGGCCCTAATAAACCTTTTGGACTCTTCGTAGATCACACTAGAATCTGGTTGTGGTAATCTTGCACCTTCTTTTGCCAGTCTGTCTTCCTCCTCGTTGCCTTGAATGTTACAGTGGGATGGAACCCACTGTACCACTACTCTTTTTGGTGCGGATTGCTGGCATAGATGACGGAGTACTGCTCTTAAATCATTAAGTTCTGTATTTTTCTGGCTTTTTAGTGCTGTAACATGGACACGGCATCTGTAAACAGGACTATCTGGCTTTCATTGCTTTTGTCTGTCAGTATTGCTTCTACTGCAGCCTTCAGTGCCTCTGCCTCTGAAATTGCTTGAGAATTTTCCAGTTGCCACTGACAGTGTTATTTTTCTACCATTTGTTAGGCTCAGGAATACCCCTCCCCCTCCATTTTGTGTTGTGTTTGTTACAGAACCGTCGGCAATGATGCACCCAAGTTTTGTCACATGTAATGAAGCGATCTAAAAAGTCATGCCCTTCCATGTCAAAACGTTCCTTCAACTCAGTGCAGGCTTGAACTCTTTTCTGCCGGTCAAAAGTGGAAATCTGTCTTCGCACCCAACGTGCACTAACCTTCAGAAAATGCAAATGTTCATGAATAATAGTGCTCACCGTACCCAGAGAAAGACTTGCCTCTTGTGCAATTTCGCGACACATTGTGCATCGATTTTCCAGGATAAGGCGTTCCACAATCTGGATATTCACAGGAATTACTGTGGTGTTTTAAGAGCCACCACGGCCGGGATCATCACTCTCGGATGTGCGGCCTTCTCAAAAACGTTTACACCATTCAGATGTCTTACTGCAGCTGAGTGTCTCATCACCATATTGTGATTGCAGTCTTCTGTAGCTTTCCGCACGTTTCACGCCTTCTTTCATATGAAACTTCATCACAACATGCTGTTCCATGCAAGCACTAACAGTATTGTCCACAATTTTTATTTATGTCACGTGACTGGCCCATAGTAAGTGGGCCACCTAGCAGTAATAGAACACAAGTGCCCCTAACTAATGATAGTAGTTTCAGGATGCTTTAACCCATTAAGATATAACTACAACAAAAAGTCCAGGTTAGATTTGAACGCCCCTCATATACAGACTCTGCAGTCTTCTAATACAGTAGAAAGACGTTAAGCAGAGTTAAGGTAAAAAAAAAAAAAAAAAATACCATTACAAAGTACAGAGTTGTTCCTATTGATGGGGATCACAGTTCGGATTTATAGTGTTCGAAAATAAAGGCTGCTTGCTTTCACAGTGTGCATGCTATGTTTTTGTTTCACCTCAAATAGAACAAATTAGAAAACCAGAATTTCAAACCAGTGGCTCCAAACTACAAGATGAATTGACTTAGTCACCCTCTTCTACCCTGTTGTGTGAATTTTCCTTGCTTATGGTTTAGTTTCTACAAGATCAAGTGGCAGGCCCCATGCCCAAACCTTACTTGCGCTTTACAGTTTACCTTGCAGGTTACAGTGTTACTATTCTTCACTCCTCTTTCAGGCCCCGGTAACACAGATTAAGAGACCATAAACTTAACTTGCTTTGCCTGCCAAACTCTCAAAAATCTAACAATATGGTTCACTATTACCATTCTAATGTTCACGATATTAATTTAGAGCTGACCTTTCTTCTTTCTGAAGTCCCAGTCATACAAAATTGATGACGGAATGTATGCTTCATTGTTCTCATGGCAGCCGTAGCAATAGAGGCCTCCATCAAACTCACACAGACGAGGTGGGCCGTAAACTTGGGAAAGTACAACCAAAAACTTATTCACACAAATTCACGTTTTACATGCATAAAAAGAATCATGAATGTATTAAGATGTTCATACATGCTACATCATCATCATTGGCATCTCAGTCTCTGTAGACCATGCGCGTGGCATCCTGTGAGTTTTGTCCAACTTGTTGCCTGTATTTTGACACTGTCTGCTATGACTGTAAAGGTCGGTCCACGAGCGACAGTCCCTGCACAGATTGTACAACTATGCTGAGGAGTCTTTCTCTTTTCTCTGCAGCCAGAAGGTCTCTGCAGGCATTTGAAGCTAATATGCCAATTCCAACTGACTGTCTCCAAACAACTCGATTCTGAGAAATCATTTCCCAGCCTTCAGATGGGATGTCGCATGACTTCATGTCCGTCTTGTATACTTCCTGGAATCGCAGTGTGGGACGACTGATTTTCCAGCTGTCGATAGAGGATATCATTTGGCAGCCCGTCATCATCCATAACAGCCCTGTAACAGCCAGTACATACTGGGAGTGCTTGCTCGCTATAAAATCCCAATATGTGGCACTCTCTCTTGCCACCCAATCCTCAATATACATTAGAGGCATCTCATATGATGGGTGTTGAGTCACTGCTTCTGCTTAGTGTAAGATACCAGCTACACAGATCATTTCAATCATTAATGTATGCTCAAATAAATAAAAATCACACATAAAATCATTAACGTATTAAACTAACATATAAAATAATTTAAATGTTATTTTTTTATTTTTTGCTTTTGCCTTATTTCTCTAATCCCCAAGGCAGTGTGCGTTGCACTGTGGTTTTTATTTTGCGCCTGTCGGCCCAGTGCATCCGACTTCAGCATGCATTTTATGTAAGGGTCTGCTTCCTCCTGCATTTTCTAAGGGTGCTGTGATGGGGATCAAACCCAGCACCTTCGGATTGTGAGCCGTGCCACTTAACCACTAGGCCACTCCGTCCCCTAAAATAATTAACATAAATATGTTAACATATAAAATCAATAATGTATACACAGATTCTTCTTCTTCCTCATTCGTTTTCAGACCTCGACTTCAATGACTCTAACGAAGGCAGAAGTCGACTCAAGGCTCTGTATGCTTCCGCACAGCTTCTCGTGGAAGGACACTGGCTGTTGCCAAATGCTACTTCTTTTGTCAGTATACAGTGCACAGGACTGCAAAATATGTTCTGACTTCATTGGGGCTGTGCCGCAGGCACAAATGTCTGTAGTGCCAATCTTGAACTTCTTGTACAGATGACATCTAAGTCTGTTGTGACCTGTGCGTAGCCGGAGAATTATCACCTGGTCTCGCCTGGAGAGTTGATGGTAAGGCATCATTTTCTATGTGGCCAGGGTGATTTCTTTCCATTTTGCACTGTACGTTGCCCTGATGAATGCTTTTGTGATTTCTGTATCACTCTGCTGCAGCATTCCTCGCTCTCTGGCGAGTCTGTCTGCCTCCTCGTTGCCTGGAATGTTGCAATGGGCTGGTATCCACTGGACTGTGCTTTTTTTTAAACACTGGGACAGGCGTTCGAGCGAGTCTGCCAGAGCACCGAGATCATTTTTGTGCTGGTTCTTGAGCGCCATTAACACTGTGAGAGCGTCTGTGAGAATGACCACTTGCTTTTCTGACACACAGATTGAGTATCTATTTTCCAAAAATTCTCAAACTAAAACTTGCTAAATCCAAAATTATGTTTCAAGTGCCTACATAAAGTCTTCTTCTTTTTAGTGACCCCTCATTATTCCTAGGAGTGTACAGGTTCTTTTTTTGCATATATGTGCAAAAAAAACAGGTGATTGGTCTGTTGTGTCTTTCCATAATGGAGGGGCTGCTTCTTTTTGGATGCTATGTAGAGCACTACTAGGTAGGAATGTTTTGTTACCTTTAGAATCTTTGCTCAGGCGGCAGCTATACCCTGCTCTTTTATATTTTCAACTGCCAATGGTCTTTTTGAGGAGCAGCAAAGATGGTGCAAAGATGCTCTTCTGATTTAGTTCATTATAAATGCCGCCAGACCATGCATTTGTCGGGAATTCACACTAGTGGACAACTTACACTTGTGTTCATGGAACTGGTTAATTCGTTCGTTTTGTGTGTTTTCTACAGTCCGTTTATCCTGGAATGGACATCAGCTATATGAATAGCAATACGCTTAAACATGTGTCATATTTCACGGTCTAGTTCACACGGCTGAGCTTCATGAGATTTGTGCGCTTCGCCCTAGCTGAAGACAGTGTCAGCTTTGTTGTATGAAATTTAGACACAACTATAATGAGCTGCCACTTAGAGAGAGATGGGTTCCATCAGGTGTGTATTGGCCCAAGACACACTGTTGTTGTATGGCTGGAGTTGGTACTACAAACTGCAATAACGGTGCCTCAACGACCTTCTAGGTTATGGAACTGATGATGATGATGAATGGTCTCTTTAAGTGCACACAGGACCTCTGAGTTTATCATCCATCTCCAATATGACTAGGCACCAATCTTACCTCTCTTGAGACCAAGGAACACTTGTAACTTGCAGAAATCGAACACACACAGTTTCACACTTTCATTCATTCATTTCTTGAGAGATGAGTGCCTTACCTAGCAGCTAGAGAAACCCAGCCAACATGAAGTCACAAATAAAAACTTACTAAGTGTTTTATGTTTTTTCTTTGCTATGTTGTGTGAGAATGATTGTGAACAATTCTGCTAAAAAGCCTCTCAACATAACAGTAACAATAAAACAAAACAAACATTTTTATTTATCTATAGAAATAAGTCGAATTATATGAGAAACTGGACAGTGGTTTAAGTGTGATGTGTCTTACAGAGAAGTGAGGTGTTGGAATGACAACTGGACAGCAGTGTAAGTGTGAGGTGTCTTACAGAGAAGTGAGGTGTTGGAATGACAACTGGACAACAGTGTAAGTGTGAGGTGTCTTACAGAGAAGTGAGGTGTTGGAATGACAACTGGACAGCAGTGTAAGTGTGAGGTGTCTTACAGAGAAGTGAGGTGTTGGAATGACAACTGGACAGCGGTGTGTGAGGTGTCTTACAGAGAAGTGAGGTGTTGGAATGACAACTGGACAGCGGTGTAAGTGTAAGGTGTCTTACAGAGAAGTGAGGTGTTGGAATGACAACTGGATAGTGGTGAAAGTGTGACGTGTCTTACAGAGAAGTGAGGTGTTGGAATGACAGCCATCTATGGTCTGAAAAACAGAAGTGTCATTAGACTTCTGTGCTCTCAATGAGATTCCTAACCATCTGCAAAACTAAATCATCTTCCTGACTTCCAGTGACTTTCTTGTATGTTTGCTGATTGTCCATGATAATTTCCAACTAACGGTACTGAATAATACTTTTTATATTTGTGTTTTTCATTCGCCTCATTTCGTAAGGCGCAGTGCATTGTAATGTGTTTTGCGCTGTATGATTCAAGACATCCATCTTAAGCACGCATTTCTTTTTAATGCCTTTACTTCCAATTAGGCACTACCTTGCTGAATCCGACCACATACATGTTTGATCTGTGAGCCTTGTCACTAACCACTTAACTAGGCAATGTGTCGTCTTTGAACTCTTCTATGTAAATTTATTTATGTCATCATCACTTTTTGGCTGTGACATTTCGATAAATATACTTCGACCCGTTGCTCCAGTCACCCACCTGTTCATTCAGATTTCACTGGTGTTATTCTCAATAAACAGTTTTACTGTGTGGTTACTGCAGGGTCTATCAAATTGTTACGGGAGGCTCCTGTTTCTGCCAATTTGCCAGCCATCTCATTTCCTGGTTGCCTGCTTTGTCCAGGGATCCATTGCAAGGTGACATTAATCCCGCAGGCAGTAATAATGTTGTTTATCGCCCTACCCACCAAAAATATCTCCTTTTTGTTGTATGGTGTGTGCTTCAGCGCCTCCAGAGCCAACTTGCATGGAGTTACTAAAAATCAGTGTGTCTATCGGCATCCTGTACAGGCTTCCTGTAAGGGGGGTCATCTATAGTGGAGGCCCTACGCTTCATAATGAGCCAAATGGCAAAGAAATAAACTTCTGACAGCAACTTCAGCTATTAATTGAAAACCAGTCTGGCCTTACTTATTCCAATTGGCCGAAAGCATCCTTTACAGGAAAAATTCTGGTGACTCAGCCCATGCTCACGTGGCACATGGAAGAGGAAGTACATCCGAGAACTCTGGAAATAGTCAATAATAAGTACAAAAAATATTTACAATAATCAACAGAGTTTAGTCAGAAAATAATGACCACATACATCCTTCTAGTTTAGTGAGAAAACAATTATCACAATAATCAATATAGTTTATTCCAATAACAATTTGGCAAGAATTAATAGAGTGTAATGAGAAAATAATGTTTGCAAGAATTAATAGTTTAATCAGAAAATAATGTTTACACGAATTAAGTTTAATGAGAAAATATTATTTACAGCAATTAATAGTTTAATGAGAAAATAATGGTTACAGGAATTAATAGTTTAATGAGAAAATAATGGTTACAGGAATTAATAGTTTAATGAGAATATAGTGTTTACATGAGTTAATAGTTTAATGAGAAAATAATGGCTACAGGAATTAATAGTTTCATGAGAATATAATGTTTACATGAATTAAGTTTAATGAGAAAATAATATTTACAGCAATTAATAGTTTAATGAGAAAATAATGGCTACAAGAATTAATAGTTTAATGAGAAAATAATGTTTTACAGGAAATAATAGCTTAATGAGAACATAATGTTCACAAAAATTAATTGATAGTTGGACTGCTATACTGACACCTTTCGACCCAGATCAGCCACTTTTCTATTTGGGTTAACTATTCCAAGCCTTCAGTTTTAACTAAACTATGAACAAGGCAGAAGCTGGATTAACGTCAGTTTTCTTTTCCGAGATGAATTATCACATATATGGTGTATACAACGTATTCTGGTACTATGGTGTCAGAGACTCGCACTTCACCCCCTTCTTCCTGTTGGAACAGTCCCACTATGAGAAGGGCAGGACTCGGGATGTTGCTGTCATAGACAATGTGCTGTACATGACTTGTGAACATTTAGTTAGAATTGGCTTGGCTTCGTTTGTTCTCAATCTCATGCTTCCAAACCCTAAAAGGGCTTAAGTAGCAGAATGTAGTCCAGAGAACGGAATGCATTGTGTCGTAGTTTACAGCTTGACTGCGATATTTGCACATTTGGTCCAACACATTCGACTTCAGCAAGCATTTTTTGAGTACCGGGTTAGCATTCCCTCTTCGATCCCTTCTCCTTAGCCAGTCTGCCCAGCTGCAGTCTGTTATCCAGGATCACCGAGTGGAGGTGTAGAAGGGTCTTGGCAGCTCTGTTTCGCTGGCCCTGACGCTAGCAGTCAGCTATGGGTCGCTGACCACTGCAGCTCATGCGCTGCTCAGCATCTTGATCTCCTGTTAGTTAGAATTGAGAGCTTATCCCTTACCCTCAGTTCCACTCCCCCAAATGACAGCATTTTAGACAGACTAAAATCAAGAGTTTAACTAACAATAATGATCACAATAATAGATTAGTAGGTGGTGTGGTGGAGAGAGTCTAATGATTAGTGGCATGGCTTACAAACCAAACTTATATGTGTTTGGATTCATGAACCAGCAAGCTCATGCCCCTATGGAAAGTTGACTCATTAAAAATTGTGTGTCGGAAGTCGGACGCACTTGGCTGTAAGGCACAATACAGAGCACAATGCACTCCATCTTAGGGAACAAGGTGAACGACAAACAAAAAGAGACAAAAATTAAGATTAATGAAAAATTAATCATAATCAATCAAGTTTAACCCATTACACTCTAATATTATTGATATGTTTTGTTTGATCAACAAGTTTAACCCATTAAACTCTATAACATTTGTGGTATGTTTTGTTTGATGAAGTTTAACACATTACACTCTAAAATACCTGACACATTTTGTTTGATCAAGTTTGTTTTATTTTTTTTTGTTTTTTTGGGGGGGTTCGCCTTATTTCTCTTATCCCCAAGGCGGTGTGCGTTGAACTGTGGTTTTTATTATTCGCCTGTCGGCCCAGTGCATCCGACTTCAGCATGCATTTTATGTAAGGGTCTGCTTCCTCCTGCATTTTCTAAGGGTTTGCTTCCCCGGGGTAACGGCCGGTGCTGTGATGGGGATAGAACCCAGCACCTTCCAGTTGTGAGCCGTGCCACTTAACCACTAGGTCCCGCCGTTCCCTGTTTGATCAAGTTTAACACATTACACTCTAACATTCCTGACACATTTTGTTTGATCAAGTTTAACACATTACACTCTATAACATTTGTGGTATGTTTTGTTTGATCAAGTTTAACACATTACACTCTATAACATTTGTGGTATGTTTTGTTTGATCAAGTTTAACACATTACACTCTATAACATTTGTGGTATGTTTTGTTTGATCAAGTTTAACACATTACACTCTAACATTCCTGACACATTTTGTTTGATCAAGTTTAACACATTACACTCTAACATTCCTGACACATTTTGTTTGATCAAGTTTAACACATTACACTCTAACATTCCTGACACATTTTGTTTGATCAATGTTAACCCAAGACATGCTAACATTCCTGATACGTTTTTATTGACCGTTTTACATATTACACTCTATAACATTTGTGGTATATTTTGTTTGATCAAGTTTAACACATTACACTAACATTCCTGACACATTTTGTTTGATCAATGTTAACCCAAGACATGCTAACATTCCTGATACGTTTTGATTGATCGTTTAACACATTACACTCTAATATTCCTGATATGTTCCATTTGATCAAGTTTAACCAATTACACTAACATACCTAATACATTTTGTTTGATCAAGTTTAACCCATTACACTAACATACCTGATACATTTTGTTTGATCAAGTTTAACCCATTACACTAACATACCTGATACGTTTTGTTTGATCAAGTTTAACACATTATATTCTAACATAACTGATACATTTTGTCTGATCAAGTTTAACCCATTGCACTCTAGCCTACCTGATACGCTTATTATTCTGTCAAGTGTAATCTTTCACTTCTGTGTTATAATAGACTAACACTTAACACCTTATTTGTAAACAAAAGGTCTATGAGTGAGGCAAAGAAGTATCTCCCTGCTCTTATTAATTTATATTTCCTGTTCCTGGAGGGCTTATACAAAATCATGACTAAGAATCACATTTAGAAAAGCAAAAACAATAATCAAAAGCGTTTAGTCAGAAAATAATTAGAACATTGACTACAAGCAAGAAAATTAGAAGTTTTCTGAGACAACAATGAGCACAATAATCAACAGCGTTTAGTCAGAAAATAATTAGAACATTGACTACAAGCAAGAAAATTAGAAGTTTTCTGAGACAACAATGAGCACAATAATCAACAGCGTTTAGTCAGAAAATAATTAGAACATTGACTACAAGCAAGAAAATTAGAAGTTTTCTGAGACAACAATGAGCACAATAATCAACAGCGTTTAGTCAGAAAATAATTAGAACATCGAGTACAATCAATAAACATTGGAGTATAAACATCAAAACAGATTTCAATTATCATGACTGCAGTAAAGAGTATGAAAATGGTTCTTATAGGGCTTGAGGAATAAAGGTCACTTGGGTCTACAGTTACCACAGTGTGCCGGCTAGTTTTTATTTCATCCCTAATAGAAAAAAAACACTGTGCCTTACTGGAGTATTGAGCCCTTGTCTTACTGGTCAGGAGATAGGTATCCAAGTTGCTCGGCCACCCAACCAACCACCATCTTCAGCTAGTCCACACAAAAGACCACCCACTTGCCCACAAAAAGGGCCACCCACTCATCCATACATTTCGCCACCCTTGTCAGCCACTTACCTGACCATCCCCTTTGGTCACCCACTCCTCCCAGCTCAAAACGACCCAAAATAAGAATCATCGGAGAGCATGCGTTATAGAGTTATGCTCCAAGGGGAGCCAGACGGATCAAGTCAGGTGATGAATATGTGGGAATAGGTACGTGCAAGCATGCATTGTATTGTTCTTCCATAAGACAGAATGTCAGAACCACACAGTAACTTGATTTAAGTACTAACAGAACTGCCTGTTTACATTCACTAAATATATTTGTGTAGATATGAGATATCCTAAACATTATTCCAATATTTTTTGTTGATATGAGAATGTCACATCTTCTTCTTCTTCGTTCGTTCTCAATCTCCCACTACCAAACCCTGAAAGGGCTTAAGTAGCAGAATGTAGTCCAGAGAACGGAATGCATTGTGTCGTAGTTTACAGCTTGGCTGTAATATTTGCACCTTTCGGTCCAACACATCCGACTTCAGCAAGCATTTTTTTAGTACCGGGTTAGCATTCCCTCTTCGATCCCTTCTCCTTAGCTAGTCTGCCCTGATGCAGCCTGTTATCCAGGATCACCGCGTGGAGGTGTAGAAGGGTCTTGGCAGCTCTGGTTCGCTGGCCCTGACGCTAGCAGTCAGCTATGGGTCGCTGACCACTGCAGCTCTTGCGCTGCTCAGCATCTTGATCCCGAATGTCACATCTGAAACATTATTGCGATAGCATTATCCCTTGTATCACACAAGGTGCTCTGATCGTGGATTGTTATATCATTGCTGAATATCTGAGAAAGGGAGCTGTCCAAAAGAACAGACCTTGCTGTGATGACCACAGCAGACTTGTCACATGTGTCAAAAGTGCGACAGAGGCTGCCGTGCCATGAAATCACATGTCATGGCACAAGTTGAATGATGTTGCCATCTTTGTGTGTGCTAGGCGCTAGTATTATTAGGAGACAATCAGTGTACTGACACACTAGCTAATTGACTCTACCAATCTAGCATCAGCCACCTTTGTTCATTTAGTCATGTATAGTGGTTTTGTTTCCTGAGCTTTCTTTTCAATCATGAAAATTACTTCATATACTGCAGACTTTCGGCTTGAGTGTGCAATCCCATGAGTTGGAGAGTATTCTACACTAGAGTTGCTAGACGATACTGTTATAACATGCTCTCAGTGAGATTGTAGCCCTATTCTCATCTCTGCTACATGATAAATCCACTCAGACAAACTGAAGTTCAGTTCAGCTGTCTGTCCCTGTGAGCATGCGTGCAGCCCAAGGTGGTTAAGTTATCTTTCTTGGACTAAGTATGTTGTGATGAACATTGGAGACCTGTGCTGCTGAAGGATTACTCTTATGTTATCTTCTTCAAAGTTTCCATAGTGACCTGTAAACTAAAGTACAGTCTACAAATGCCTTACTAGCTTCACAGACTTTCTACATTATCAACTTAATAAACCCTTGAAAAACCATTTTGTTAATCATTCTAAAATAACATTATAGAGCATTCTAATATGGTGCAGATGACAAGATCTACTTCTACAACCAACAACAACAAAACAAACATACAAACTACACATGCATCTAATTGCTAACGTTGACAAGACTTTTATCTGTGTGAATGGTGATATGTGAAAAGTTGAAGGGGCTTCTAGCCTTCAGGTGTTTAATCATTCATTAAATTGGTTACAACTATTATGTTGTTTGGTTTTTTTTATTTTAGAGGAGAGGTGTTGTGCGGGAGGTCGTGCGTTTCCAGCTATTCCCTCCAACATCTCCAGCTATTCCCTCCAACATCTCCAGCTATTCCCTCCAACATCTCCAGCTATTCCCTCCAACATCTCCAGCTATTCCCTCCAACATCTCCAGCTATTCCCTCCAACATCTCCAGCTATTCCCTCCAACATCTCCAGCTATTCCCTCCAACATCTCCAGCTATTCCCTCCAACATCTCCAGCTATTCCCTCCAACATCTCCAGCTATTCCCTCCAACATCTCCAGCTATTCCCTCCAACATCTCCAGCTATTCCCTCCAACATCTCCAGCTATTCCCTCCAACATCTCCAGCTATTTCTCCCAACATTTCCAGTTATTCCTCCAACATTTCCAGCTATTTTTTCCAAAAATGTTCAGCTATCCCTCCAACATTTCCAGGTATGCCCCCAACATTCCCAGCTATTTTTTCTAACATTTCCAGCAATTTCTCCCAACATTTCCAGCTAATTCTCCAAACATTTCCAGCAATTTCTCCCAACATTCCCAGCTATTTGTTCCAATATTTCCAGCAATTTCTCCCAACATTTCCAGCTAATTCTCCAAACATTTCCAGCCATTTCTCCCAACATTTCCAGCTATTTCTCCAAACATTTCCAGCTAATTCTCCAAACATTTCCAGCCATTTCTCCCAACATTTCCAGCTATTTCTCCCAACATTTCCAGCTATTTCTCCCAACATTTCCAGCTAATTCTCCAAACATTTCCAGCCATTTCTCCCAACATTTCCAGCTAATTCTCCCAACATTTCCAGCTATCCCTCCAACATCCCCAGCTATTTTTCCCAACATCCCCAGCTATTTCTTCCAACATCCCCAGCTATTTCTTCCAACATCCCCAGCTATTTCTCCCAACATTTCCAGCTATTTCTCCAAACATTTGCATCTATTCCTCCCCACATTTCAATTGCCTTTATTACCTTGTATTCTGCTTTGAATTCCCAACACTTGTATTGTTAGTGCTAAAAACAATGAACTGTATTTTCTTCTAATATATCAACTCAATATTCTGGTTTCTCACACTCTTAAACATTGACACTTTATACCTCTGGCAGCTACTTAGTTGACTTAATGGTAGAATGGGCCCTGCACATATGCGACCTATTAACATACATGGTTTCGTCAACTAATAGGAAAACAGTCAAGTCAACTTAACATAGCAGGTGACAGTGCGTGTAACGAAAAATGAAAGCGGTTAGACTGTTCACGTTTGTTGCTGAACTTTAGGTCACTTTAGATGTGTGTACATAGAATATACAGCTGAGGTCCTCAACCATTGGGGAAATAAATCCCTCATGAGAGAATTTAGTTGATAAAAACATATATAGGTAATGGTTCAATGAGCGCTCTAAGACAAAAACAAAATGACGCCTATGTTATGAAAATAAGGCCTTCTTCAGGGACAAATAATTAACAAAAACAACTAACAATCACAACAACAAAAAAGGTGTAAAATGAGCGATTTAAGCTAGAGAAAAAAAGTTTATATTTTTAGTTTCAAGGAGGAATTATCCTTTGATTTAATCTGTCAAGTAATTAGTTATGAATGCATTTCTTCTTCGTCTTCTTCGCTCATCCTGAGATCAAGGTCCCGGTTTCTCTTACAAAGGACATCGTTGTTTATAAGGGTGTTTATCTCCATACAGTTATTGTCTGCCTCGAGAGGCCAGTATTGTTCTCTCTTTTCCTGCTTGAGCATGCAGTTTTGTAGGATGTATTCCACAATCATGGTATGCTCCCCACATGGACACCTGTTATCTATCCCAATCCTCATTGGTTGTAAAGATGACCCTTGAGTCTGTTATGTCCAGTTCTCAGTCTTCTTCTTCTTCTTCTGCGTACGCAGTCAGACAGTAACCATTATTTTTTCGAAAAAAGCGGCGGTCATCCTGAGGCTGTCGCCACTGCCATAGAGCTTGTCTTGCAGTTCCACTGGTGATGGCCACATCTGCTCTCTCTGATCCTCGTATGTCGGGCAGTTCTGCAGCAAATGTTCAGCGGTCATTTTACCAGTACCGCACGGGCATTCGTCGGTACATCCTATCTTCAATTTGTTGAATAGGTGGTACCTCAGTCTATTGTGGCCAGTGCGAAGTCTGAAGACAACGATCTGCTCTCTTCGGTTCAACTGGTAATAGGCATCGTTTTTGGTGTAACCAGTATGTTCGGTTTCCCATTTGGTCATGTATCTGGCTTTGATAAGCCGTTTTGACTCTTCGTACGTCATACTAGTATCTGTTTGTGGTAGTCTTGCACCTTCTTTTGCCAGTCTGTCTGCCTCCTCGTTGCCTTGGATGTTGCAGTGTGATGGGACCCACAGTACCACTACCCTTTTTGGTGCGGACTGCTGGCACAGTTTGCAGAGTGCTGCTCTTAAGTCATTAAGCTCAGTGTTTTTCTGGCTTTTTAGCGCTGTGACTACGGCGAGAGCATCTGTCAGCAGGACTATATGGCTTTCATTTTCACTGTGTGTCACCATTTCTTCCACTGCCGCCCTCAGTGCCTCTGCCTCCGCTCTGAAATTGCTTGTGTACTTACCAGTAGCGAATGACAGTGTTATTTTTCTGCCATTTGGTAGGTTCAGGAATGCTCCTGCCCCTCCGTTCTGTGTTGTGTTTGTTACAGAACCGTCGGTGCATGCATGGGTCCAGTCAATGCTTGGGTAGCTTTTCGTTATGAAGCTTAGGGTAGTATCTCTCCTTTCTTTTTCAGTCTGGCAGTTTTTGTTTGCAATACCTGGTATATTTTCTACCACCTCTGGAAATATATCCTGCCTCCAGGTAGGTTTTCGTACAGTAGTGATGGGTTTTGGTGTTGTTAGTGCGTTTATGGGATCTTCGTGCATCTTTGCTTTGGCTATTTCTGCAAAGTTTCTCCGCTTTAGTTTCCCATTTCCCTGACTGCAGCTGGGCTCTGCAGTCTCTTCTATCGGTCATGGATTGTAGTTTTGTAATCTTTTCAAGTTCTGCAATTGGCGTTGACTTCATGCCTCCTGTTATAATTCTCATGGCTTGGTTTTGAAGTTTGTTAACTTTATCGAAGTTCGCCTTCGCTGCTGTTGTCCATGCCGCAATGCCATACTCGAGAACTGGTCTCACTCTTCCAGTGTACAGTTTCTTTAGTATGCCTTCGTCTGCTCCCCAGCTAGTGCCAGCAAGTTTCCTCATGATTGCCATTCTTTCTCTGGCTTTCATTCGGTTTCTCTCAATCTGACTTTTCCATGTCATGCGCCGATCAAATGTGACTCCCAGATAGGTTGGGTTGTCGTTTGGCTGCAGGAATTTGCCATTTAGACTTAATTTGGTACTTTTGGGTTTTAATGAAAGCGAGACTATTGTGCATGTGGTTTTCTCCTCGTTTATTTTGACCAGCCATGAGTTCGCCCACTCTTCCAGCGATGTTAGGGCCGTCTGCATCCGATTTCTTGCTATGGTGAGATTCTTTTCAGAGGTCCACATAGCCAGATCGTCTGCAAACATTGAGCTATGGACTCTTCTTGGTATATTCTCTGTAATATCGTTTATATATACCAGGAAGAGTGTGGGTGACAGTACTCCCCTTGGGGTACTCCCTGCTCGAGTGTCACCTTTTTGCTCATCTGCCCTTGTACTTGGACTCTGGCCGTTCTTTGTTTGAGGTAGTGGTTTATCCACTTGTACATCTTCCCACAAACATCACTTCTTCTTAGCTTGACTCTAAGTCCATCTTTCCAGACTTTGTCAAATGCCTTTCCCAGATCCACCCAAACAGCTACTGTGTGTTTCTGTGCCTGGTAGGCATCTTCTATCTCCTGGGCTATGAGGATGACCTGGTCCTCAGTGGATCTGTGCTGTCTAAAGCCGGCTTGCTGTGGAATTAGTATTCGTTTTTCTTCCAGATGCCACATCAGTCTGGTGTTTATCATCCGTTCCATCAGCTTGCCGACACAGCTCAGTAGGCTTATGGGCCTGTATCCATTTGGATCTGTTTTGTCCTTTCCTGTTTTTGGTACTGGTACCAGTATTGCGTCTTTCCATGCCTGTGGTACAATTTCCCTTTTCCAGCTTTGGTTCAGGACCGATAGCAGTTTCCTCTTCGCTGTTTGGCCCAGCCCCATCAGCATTTCGTTTGTTATCCCGTCTTTTCCGGGAGATTTCCTTTTCTTTAGTGTTCTCATACAGTTCTCAGTCTGAAGATGATGACTTGCTCTTCTCTAGTTAAGTTAAAATAGTTTTATTTTCGGAAGACGGGGTGATGTTCTGCTCATTTTACACTGAAGATGGCTTTAATGATGGCCTTGGCCTCATTATACGTGATGCTCAGGTCTGCTTGTTGGGATGCTCCTCCACACTTTGCTAGTTTATCTGTAGCTTCATTGCCTTCAATATTGCAGTGGGATGGGATCTACTGATGAATATATTTTAAAACTACTTTCATTCAAAGTTTTAAAATTCATCAACATTTTCTGCTGATATCCAATTTATAAAACACTGTACAAATAATCCAAGTAAATGTATATGTAATAATATAGACACAATAACAGATTTTCAATATTGTATACATATTATTTCTAATGATCCTTTTGAGTCAGACAATCTTGGAAAGGTGGGAATGATATTCTGATATTTGACGGGGGTTTACAACAACAAAAATTTCGTTCAGTACCCCTGGGTTAGAGCATCTGAGTAGTTAAGGTTATTGTTTCTCAAGGCAAGGGTACAGAGTTCAATTCTCCTCCTCTACGTGTTCCGGCCTATCCAGTTATAACGGTGCAAAGTTTCTCGTATGATGTGTAATATGCTGACCAAGACCCCCAACTCAGCCCCACCCCATGCATCTGGAGGCAGGCTTATTACAGCAGCCTGGCAAATGAGGTGGGGAACAACAGTACCTGCAGTAATTAGCCTGCTGAGATGTCATGCATTGCACTACAGCCTAGAGGGCTCTGATCATTTTCTTCAGTACACGCTTATTTAATAAGATCCAATACGAACCACTAGCAGAGAAAATTCATCAAGAATTAAGAATTTGGTACGAGCAGCTTCGAATGATCATGTCATAAATGAGTGAGTATTTGATACTCCTATAACATGTGGAATCATTCATAGGTATGTTGTAGTAATGCAGACAAAGAAGGTTCAGATAAAGATATAAAAAAATACGAATACAAAAGGTGAGAGTAGCCTTCATTACATAAGGGAACTTACGGAAATCAAAAGAAATTAAGTCCAGCACAAAAAGTTTAAATTGTCAACTTTAATGTAAATTCCATTCAATTGTATGGTTCTTAAACATGGAGAACAACAAAAACAACAATAAAAAAGATACAGACGATCCTAAATGGGGTCCTGTGCGGAACAGAGAGATTGAAATGGTATAAGATCACTAATGTGGAACTGTTGGAAAGAACCAGACAGATATCAGTGAAACATGACGTGAGCAGAAGGCATGGGCATTGGATAGGGCCGACATTATGGAAACAAGCTGATAGCATTACATGACAGTCTCTGTTCTGGAATCCCCCAAAAAAGAGAAGTAGACGATGACTAAAACATAGGTGAAGAAGAGAACTCAAGACATATAAAAAGGAAACAGGAAAGACATGGAACATCAGGACAGGAGGACTTGGTATGTATTTGTTGAAACCCTGTGCTCCATAGGGAGCTGAAAGGTTTTGATTTGCTTGAGAGAGGAACCGGACCTCTTACCAGACATGTCAGCTGGTTGGTTAATAACTTAATGGGCTCCATATTTGGAAATTAGCTGTCAATATCCATTGTGCGATTGTGGAGCACCCAAACAAACACCAGAACATACTCTGCAGGACTATGCAGACCAAAGAGAGGCAGTCTAGCACAGGGGAGCGACCATGCTCAAAAAGCTGTGGGGAACCGGCGAAGACCTGAAACGCAGTCTCCTTCGAGAACCTCACCAAGCTTTTTTACTTCAAAACCCAGCTTATACTGACTTGAGTGTAGCAATCTCAACTTTGGTGGTTTAGTCATGTCCGCAGAATTAAAGAAGAGCGGCTACCATTTCTGTCATGTCAAGCAAAGAGCTAAGGATCCAGACCCCCAGGACGACCAAAACAGGCCTGCCAAGTATCCAGACCCCCAAGATGACCCAAACAGTCATGCCAAGTATCCAGATCCCCAGGACAACCCAAACAGTCATGCCAAGCAGAGTCAAGCAACCAGACCCCCAAGATGCCCCAAACAGTCATGCCAAGTATCCAGATCTCCAGGACAACCTAAACAGTCATGCTAAGTATCCAGACCCCCAGAATGACCCAAACAGCTATACAAAGCAAAGAACCAAGTATCCAGACCCCTAGGACAACAGGCTGCTGCTGCTTACCCTGGCAGTAGCTAAACAGCATGCAGGCTATGTTTTATTTCGCCCTAGGTAGAATAAAAATACCTGTTTCATTCTTATTTGAAAAGAGATATTCTAGCTGCTCTGCTTCGCATTTCGAAAAGGGGTTAAAATTTTGAAATAATGTCTTGGTAGGTTATATGAGCTGGTTATTTCAAATGTTAAAAATACAAATAATTCATGCACAATACCTCACAACATAACAAAGAAAAAGGGTCCAAGCAAAATTACAAGACTAGAACTAAACCAAACCAGAAATCAACAATAATAAACAATTCTCATGTTATGGCTATAAACACTTTTTTGGGGTCAATGTTTATGAACGTATGAGTCTAATACTCTATTTGAAGTCTTCCATATGACAAAGGCAAGTCCAACATGAGTAATAAGGTATATTGATATTTTTCAATAACATATGAGCCTTGTGCTCTAAATTCTTCCAGATGACAAAGGCAAGTCCACCGTGAGTAATAATGTGCATTTTGTTAAATGTTCATGAACATAGACCTTTGTACTCTTGAGTTCTTCCATATAACAAAGGCAGGCCCATCATGAGTAATAAGATGCATTTTTGTAATGTTCATAAAAATACGAGTCTTGCTCACAATTTGATGACAGGTCCGTCATATATTAAATAAAATCATTTGTTAAATGGATATGAGCATATGAGTTTTGTACTCTATCTGAGGCCACATATATGAGAAAAGCAAGTCCATTATGAGTAACAAGGTGCATTTCTTTTAAATATTTGAATAACTGATATCCATGATCGCAAGCAAGACCACAATTGTTCTTTCCATCACGTCGGCTAGTATCCAGCTCCCTAGCCATGGGTTGACTCCAGATTTCCTCAAACAGTACATCTTTGTTCTAAATTCAACCTTGTTATATGCATCCTCCAAGTTGAGAGCCACAGCAATCTGTTTCATGCTCAAATTGTATATCCTCATACGTTAATGTCCTGTGTCTCCTTCATTGGCCAGTAACTGTCCAGAGTAGAGGAGCGCGTGGATCTACTGTCCTGGCCACGCTGGGGTTTAGAATGGAAGATGACCAGCTGAACATATAACTTACCTTAACGTCGTTATAATGGTTTAGAAGACTGCAGAGTCCATATACAGTTTCTTTTACATTCACTTGATCTAAAAATAACTATGCGCATAAAATCTATTTTTGAATGCATTAATTTACCTTGCCTCCAGTATTTCCTGTGGCAATGCATTCCAAGCATTCACCACTCTGTGACTAAAAAATAATTTATTGGTATCTAATCTGGACCTTTCTTTAATTAATTTGTGGCCATGCCCTCTTGTTCTTGCAGGCGTCTGTATTTTGAAAAACTTGTTATGGTCAAATTTATTCTTTCTGTTAATTATCTTTAAAACATGTATTAAATCATCTCGATTTCTTCTCTTTCTCATCACTATGGGCCAGTTTATCCTCATAACTATAATTCTGGAATCCCACAATCAGTTTTGTCATTCTTCTTTGTATCCTCTCCAGCATGTTCAGCTTGTTACTGACCTTTCCAGCACACATCAGTGAATGGACTGATACTTGGCAGCAGCTTGTTTCCTTCCACTAGAAACTGTATGGAAACATCTGGAATCTTTAGCTGACTGGTGCCTTTATTAGTCATAAATGTTTGAAGTTTGAAGGAAAATTAAGAAAACTAATTCAAAAGCTGGCATCCTGGCCTCAAGGGCATCCATGTTTGGGAAATTTTATATGGACAGGAGTGATATTTTAAAGCCAATCACAAGGGCATCCATTTTGGGCAAATTTTATATGTATCCTCATTATCATGAAGCATGTCCTTTGCAGAACATCACTCTCATGAAAGTCGCTCTGTAAGACATTCGATCTATGGTCAGTTCTCTCAGCTCCATCTGTCATCTTCAAAACATCTTTTACATCATGTTTCCATGTTGCCCCGCTTTCCAGGTCATTTTTTTTATTAAGTTATTGCCCATCGCAAGCAATGATGGCAACAACATCAGACGGTTTTGTCTTAATAATGTGATGTGCGCTGTAGTTAGATTATAGTGAGGAAGAAGCTGCACTGGTCATCAATCTCACTCTCTTTTCCCGAGTTACCTTGGATCAGTCGCAAGACTATTGGTCGAGATGACTGGAGGTAACTTGGGATGCAGGTACTCTGGTCTTACCTCCCGAGAGACCAGGGTCTCTTGAAACTTGCAAGAATTGATCGCCCACCGTTTTCGTTCATCACTGCGAGTTAACTACAGCAACCCCCTTTTATGTCACCAACATATTTCCGTTTCCTAGATGTAATGCTGTTAATGAGCTAATATTGTTCAAGATCCAGCTCCTTTAGGATGTCTGTGTTTTTATTTGCTGCTGTCTTGTAGAATTTTAGTACGAAACATTCAATTTTCTTCTCCAAAAAGTCAATAATGCTATTAATAGATGGACAAATACATTTAGAAAAAACAGACAATACAAAATACCACAAAAAAAAGTGTAGTCAACATTAATCGAGCAAGCTCACAGAAACAATGACAACGTTGCAAATAAGGACACAATTATCAATATAAAAAAACTACACTTAAGAAAATAACAATTTCGTCAAGCTGTTCAGGGAAAAAAAATAGTTTACAAGAAACACCAAACACCGCAAGCAAATGTGTGGCCAACCCACAATGCATTAAAATGTGTAGAGAACTCACGTTAGCCTCTACCTGGCCACAAAAGAACTCTGACGGTGACTTGAGCACTTCAAAGTTCTCCAGACCCAACTCCTCCCACTGTATTAATATTAACAAAACATAATGACAATGTGGACATTCAATTCCTGTCATTGTAGTTATTGTTGCTGAATTCGAGCTTCTGAGTTGTTTGCTCTATAGTATGGAATCCCAAGTTTCTTTAGCATATATATCATGTTTTCTTGTGGCTTTCCTGTCCTTCTATAGGTTGCTGAGTTGGGATCACAAGCCCAGTTACCGTATTTCAGAGATTTCATCCCATCTCTGAATATCATCTGAAGTCCCCGTCTCGGCATGCCATCTAAGTTCCCGTTCTTGCCTCTCAGCATGTCATCTGAAGGCAGCTCCAAGCAAGCCATCTGAAGTCCTTGTCTCAACATGTCCACTGAATCTCTCGTTGCCTTCTGACAACCCTGTCTTAGCATGTCATCTGAAAAACCGGTCTTATATTAGGTTTACATAAGGGGAACGAGGTGGCATATTATGCGTTCCAAACCATTTGAGGATTCTTCAGATGTGAAGAGCTAAATTACTACACCCTGGTTCTTGATTCTCCAAAGGAATTGTCACGTCCTGCACACAATCACTTTCCAACTCTCTTACCCAGTCTTATCTAACCACTACTGAGTTCTCCCTAATGCATCCATCCTGGAATACCTTTGGGATAGGGCTGGGAGCCAATGTTATTCCACAGACTAGATGTGCTATGATGAGTACTCAACATATTACACCACGAGGGGAATCCCAATTCTGGGCTGGTGTCACGATTACTCAATCCCCTAAAATTTATCAGGCAGTTCTAGCACTAGGAGATGGCTTTTTTCCGGTATGCAGAATATGGAAAAGTTCAGCGTCAGGATGTCTAACCCTTGAACTCACACATTAACATGACAAATTCCTTAGCATCCCAACTCAGGCAATAAAGTGCTAACAATCTGATCTGGTAGAAGGTAGATTCAGTGTTAAAGAATGAATGTGTCCATCGCGCACTAAATCCCTGTATAATGAACAAACAAACCTGCCAAACTCTTATAATGAAAACATGTGTGCAGCTCCAATCAGAAACTTTTGAAAACAATACATAAATAATCTTATGAGAAAAAAATATATTCATAAATTATACAAGATCAGGGGTTTGAAAAACACAAAAGAAACATTGTTTTTATTAACACACACACACCCACATATATTTTATTTGAGACACTCTCATGTGTGTGTGTGTATATATATAAACCATAATTCCTTTTTGTCAAAATTTACTAAGAAAATGTTGCACACAATTGGTTAATTTTTTATGTAGTCTACATTTTGTTGGATACAAATTCCCACAGCACGAGCATAGTGTACAGAACCAACGTCTCCTGGCAGTCGCTAGCTTCCCCTACCTCGAGTACCATCACTAGAGAGGTGAATATCGACTGTGAGATCAATAACGGTATTTCTAAGGCGAACTCTGCCTTTGGGAGGCTCCAAGCAAATGTCTGGAAACTACAATGCATCAGTGTCGCCACCAAGGTAAAAGTGTACTGTTCTGTTGTGTTATCCATTCTGCTGCATGCCTGTAAAACATGCACAGTGTTTAACAGACATGCCAGATAGTTAAATCGTTTTCACTTGAGATGTCTGCGCAGGCTACTCAGGATCAGGTGGGGAGACATTCATCTTCGGCAGGACCGAACTCTGAAATTCTTAGTAAGACTAACATGTTCAGCATCCATACACGTCTGCAAAAAGACCAGGTAAGGTAGATGAGACATGCTGTTCCCATGTCCGAACGCGTCCTTAAGTAGCTGTTTTACGGTGAGCTTACAACAGGTAGACACTCACCAGGTGGGCAGAAGAAACGATAGAGACTCCTTGAAAATGTCTCTGTAAAGCTTCAACATTGATGTAACATGTCACCTCCTAGAAACTTGTACAGAACCATTCCACCTGGGCTGGTACGTTCGTTAGCATCACAACAGTGCTCAGATCACAGAGTGAAACTTTATCACGGAGGCTCAGAGCATGTGTGCCATCCAAAAGAGCAGGACACATGACAACTCCACAACCAACTCCTTACATGAGTGTCCCAGGTGGGAGAAAGTCTGCAGTGCCAGGATTGGTCTCTTTAGCCATATTGGAACACATCTCACAGCACATGTCTGATGATGTTGCCACCTTCGCTTGCAATGGGCAACTTTTATTATTATTACATGGTGTATGGATACCTCTAGAATAAACGTCTTTTAGTCAAGTGTGTAGCCACTCAGGTACCAGATGCTGCACCTATTCATCGGACCTCAACCTTTTCCTCACATCACCTCTTTGAGTGATCGAAGGAGGTGGATGGTAATCACTTGAAGCAAGGTCTGGCGAGACAGACAGATGCAGAAGACACTCAAAGTGCAGGTTCTTGATTGTTGCAACTGTTGCATAAACAGTATGATGTCCAGCATCATCATGTTGCATCCAGATAGCTGTTACTCAAAAGTCCAAGTGGGGCTGATGACAGCACAGGGAATGAGCTGACAGCATCAGGGCCAGAAAACCAGAGCTGACCAAGACCCTATTTCATCTCCAAGCTGAGGGAAGAAGACTAACATCTGGTCAGGCAAAAAATACTGACCAAGACCCTCACCTCGACTTCCTAGCAGCCTTCCCTGGAAACGGGTTGTTTATATGGCAGCCTGGCTAACAAGGTGAGGGATCGACGTGTTCCCGGTTGTAGTGACTGACATGCAGATGAAGCCATGCATAGCACAACCATCTGGAGGACCCCAATCCACCTTCATCAGCATGCTTGGGATTTGAGGAAAGCTACTGCAACCCACCAGTTAACGTCCTTTTCAAGGCACACAAAAAAGTAACCTACTCATTGTGGGCATTCGCAAACAACAACCTTCTGCTGGGGTTAAGACCCAACCTTTGGTAAGATCACTGTGTATAACAGGGTCCACCAACGTTTAGGTAAGATAGACTTTGGCAGGAAAGGTTCTGTATTGTGCTTCACTGTCCCATTTGGTCCCCAGAAATAATTATGATAATGATAAAATAAGATATGGCCTACAAATCAACTGGATGTAGCCTGACTCTTCCCAATAATAATAATAAAGTCAAAAACAAAAATGAAGGAGAGCATAAGACAGAAATACAAGGGTCAAAAAGTTACCTTAATATTTTGTTATGAACAGAATATGTTATATTTAGGTTGCATTTTGACTCTACCTCGTAGAACAGAAAAGAATTATTTCAGCGTTCTCGGAGTACAGCCCCTTTTAATGCAGTGTTTTTTTAATGTTGCTCAACAGTTTAGGCCCTGATGGGACCTATTTAGTGATGGTCTGTATGCCCTGATACCCGAGTGGTTCCCAAGACAAAGAGAACAACTGTTTCCTTAACTACATATTATAATAGGTGACTAAAGAATGTTGTGCATGGGGTTAGCAATGTCACCTATGAAAAACCATTGCTATAAAACCACACTGTAAGTGACTGGAATCAGATTTTGGTAAATGCTGGTTAGGTAAGCTAAATCCAGTGCTTGACCTATACTTCAACAATTAACTGGAATCAGATTTTGGTAAATGCTGGTTAGGTAAGCTAAATCCAGTGCTTGACCTATACTTCAACAAATAACTGGAATCAGATTTTGGTAAATGCTGGTTAGGTAAGCTAAATCCAGTGCTTGACCTATACTTCAACAAATAACTGGAATCAGATTTTGGTAAATGCTGGTTAGGTAAGCTAAATCCAGTGCTTGACCTATACTTCAACAAATAACTGGAATCAGATTTTGGTAAATGCTGGTTAGGTAAGATAAATCCAGTGCTTGACCTATACTTCAACAAATAACTGGAATCAGATTTTGGTAAATGCTGGTTAGGTAAGCTAAATCCAGTGCTTGACCTATACTTCAACAAATAACTGGAATCAGATTTTGGTAAATGCTGGTTAGGTAAGCTAAATCCAGTGCTTGACCTATACTTCAACAAATAACTGGAATCAGATTTTGGTAAATGCTGGTTAGGTAAGCTAAATCCAGTGCTTGACCTATACTTCAACAAATAACTGGAATCAGATTTTGGTAAATGTTGGTTAGGTAAGCTAAATCCAGTGCTTGACCTATACTTCAACAAATAACTGGAATCAGATTTTGGTAAATGCTGGTTAGGTAAGCTAAATCCAGTGCTTGACCTATACTTCAACAAATAACTGGAATCAGATTTTGGTAAATGCTGGTTAGGTAAGCTAAATCCAGTGCTTGACCTATACTTCAACAAATAACTGGAATCAGATTTTCCTAAAAGCTGATTCCAAAAGCTGTGTTAGACCTATAATAGCTATCCGTCATTGTTGATGAGGACCGCCGACATCATCCTTGTCACAGATTTCCATGTTGGGTGTGGGTGCGTATGTGGCTGAACAGACCAATGTGTGCACGAAAACATCTGCTACATAACGGGCACACAAGGTTTTTAGAAGGTGATTGTGTTCCAGCTGTTCGGGATTTCCGGGTTCGCGTCTGCTCTGGGCTTTCACAGCACGGTGGTCTTCGCTGGTAGGTACACCCGCTTTGACTGCGCTTCTCCAGTCAGATCTGTTTTGAGCAAGACATTCCCAGGTGTCGATGTCTATCTGGCAACTTTTCAGTGAGTCCCTCAGACCATCTTTAAAACGTTTCTTTGGGCGCCCTCTCTCAGCTCGCCGTAGAGACGTTTCTTTGGGAGCCACTCGTCTGAGATACAGACAAGGTGTCCAACCCATCCTATTCGTACTTTTTCTAACAGTGCATGCATGCTGGGCATGTTAGCCCTCAAGAGAACCTTAATGTCGGTGACACGATTTTTCCATCGGATGTGGAATATTCGCCTCAGGCAACCTGTGTGGAAGTGGTTTAACCTCCTTGCATGTCCAGAGTAAACAGTCTAGCTTTCACAGGCGTATAGTTGGGTTGGAATGATGGTCGGACCTATACTTTAACAAATGACTGGAATCTGATCTTCCTAAAAGCTGGTTAAGGGAGTTGAATCCAGTGCTGGGCCTATGCTTCAACAAATAACTGGAATCAGTCATTCCTAAAAGCTGGTTACGGTAAGCCAAATGCAGTGTGGGACATATGCTTCAATAGATGGAGCAGCGAAGAAAGTAACATATTTGGATATTATCAAAATAGCCCTGAGCGTAAGGAGAATACTTTCTTTAAAAAAAGGTTTAACTTTGATATCATTATTAAATTTCATTCGATGAAGTCATAGATACCGCATTGTTAAGTGTGAATACAGATGGGCAGAGCATGTGCCTGATAATTGATGGGCGAGAAAAGTGACATTCTTAACTTAACATCTTTATACTGGCTTAGAAGACTCTGCAGTATGTATACAACCAGTTTCTTCTACATTCACTTGATCTAAAAATACCGTTACGTTATCCAATCTATTCTTGAATACATTAATTGATGCTGCCGCCATTATTTCCTGTGGCAATGTATTCCAAGCATTGACCACTCTCTGGTGGCACTTCCTATATAAGTATCCACTCTGTTACCCACCAATGGCATGTAGAGATGGACAGAGCAAAACCTTTGTGCTGATGTCCAGGGCAAAATGGTGAAATAAACTCAAAAAGCTTTCGGTTACCTGGCATTATGCTCGAGTTCACCTACCTGATTTTTTTAAATTGTTTTTCTTGTTCAACTTGCACCCTTAAGGCACAGTGTTTTGTATTCAGTTTTGCACCTTACATTCCAGTCTATCTGGCCTCTGCACATACTTTTTTTGAATGAGTTAACTTTCCATAAGGGTACGATTTTGTTTGTTTATGAAGCTGAACACATGCAAGTTTGGTTTGCAAGTCATGCTGTTAACCAGCAAGCAAAGCTATACTGTCCCCCAACCTGCCAGATTGAATACCAGGATTCCTGTGTTTATTGTAAATACACAAAGAGAGAAAGAAAAGAACAACCAAATTGGATGATGACCTACCTGAATATCTTCTGCACTTCTGGTTGGGGAGACATCACCTGACCTTCGATCCCCATCTGAACTGTCACCTTCCGTTTCACAGGGTAATGCCTCAATGACCTCATCCAGTGTCACACCTGGCGATGGCTGGGATAGTGCTGGAGTGTAGGTGTGCAGCATGCTGGCAAAACTTTCAGCTAATGGGAAAAATGAACAGAAAAACTTAACCATTTATTCTGGTTTGGAAGACTCTGCAGTCTGTATACAACCAGTTTCTTTACATTCACTTGATCTAAAAATACATATGTGCATCCAATTTATTCTTGAATGCATTAATTGACCCTGCATCCACTATTTCCTGTGGCAATGCACTCCAAGCATTCACCACTCTCTGACTAAAAAAAATATTTCCTGATATCTAATCTAGACCTTTCTTTAATTAATTTATGGATGTGCCCTCTTGTTCTTGGAGGCGGCTGTATTTTTAAATACTTGTTATAGTCTAATTTATTCTTTCTATTGATTATCTTATAAGCCTGTATTAAGACACCTGAAATTCTTCTCCTATATAGACACTGTAAGCTGGTTTTTCTGATTCCTTCCTCGTAACTGTAATTCTGGAATCCCACTATCAGCTTTGTCGCTCTTTTTTTTGTATCCTTTCTAGCATGTTTATATCCAATCTACAATAAGGGCTCCACACATGTATGCAGTACTCCAATTTAGGACTAACTAATGCTTTACACAGTTTGACTATCACTTCCATGCTCCTATGTTGAGTCCATTTCTCATGCAAAATGTTAAGTCCAAAAAGCAAACAAGTGAAGACACAAGATGGCACTTTCTAAAGACCGACCAGATGAATTTGTGAACCAGAAGAATAGCTTCTGGCTACCTGGTCAAAAGCTATTGGCTATCTGACATCAGGAAGACACAAAAGGACCTCCAAATAGATTGTAATTAACACAACAATTGGGCGTCTCTTGAAAATAACTTTTCAGTCATCCAATCATTTCACTATCACAGGATCATGGATCATTATAAAGGCCTCCTGTTCTGCAGAAGACGGATGTGTCACACCGAAATGTGAAAATATCACAGTCAAGCTGTAAACTAGCAACAGAACGCATTTCGTTCTCAGGATTACACCATGCCACTTGGAAAGCTCATACTTGGTAGCGAAAGTTTGAGATCAATCAACATCAACAAAACACAAGACTCAGACTACCTGATGTTTTGGCCCCAGACCTTCTGGAAACCTGCAGTGTGGATGGTATGTTGATGGGGAATAGCAGGATAATCCACATGGCCAAACATTGGAAAGATGATGTCTGACGTGGTGCCCAGACAAGAAAAGTTCATAAGTACATGGCATCAGGCACTGATCTGTCTAATCAAAACAAATATTCCAGTATATAAAAGTATCCAATATGTGGTATTTGAGTAAGAAGAAATAATAGGGTCACTATGGCCATCAAAGCATATCATAAAAGTTGTGCACTAAGCTAGAAACCTCACCATGCTAAATTCAATGCTAGAGAAACCACAGTAATTTGTACATAAGTGCCTTGATACAGACTTCCTGTAAGGAGGTATATTAAAGTAGTGCCCTATGCTTCATATGTGATAACAATCAGACAAGAAGAAGAATGCTAGAGTGTGTCCCCATGAGTTGGAGAGTCTTCTAGTATAGAGGGTTTGGAAAGCAGTTATTCATTTCTTATGACGTGCTCTCAGTGTGGAAGTGGCCCTATGCTCATTTGTGTACCAGACAAAACTCTTGCAAAAACCATCCGAACATAAAAGGTGGCTAAATAAGGTTGTGTATGGGACTAGCAATATGATCATGTAAAACTACATTGGCTACAGAAGCCATCACTGTAAAAGAGCATGAAAATGCCTTGGTATTTGAAGGAGTAAGTTGCACTGGTTGTTCTATCATACAGAGCCAAGAAATTCTCAAGCTATTTCAGGACAGAGGCACTGAAAGCTGCAGTAAAACCAATGCTGACAGGCAAAAGCAATGAAAGCCAGATAGTCTTTTTTTACAGATGCCATGTCCGTAGTTACAGCACTAAAAAGCCAGAAAATGCAGAACTTAATGATTTAAGATCAGTACTATGCCAGCAGTCCATACCCAAATGAGTCGTGGTACAGTGGGTTCCATCCCACTGTAACATTCAAAGCAATGAGGAGGCAGACATACTGGCAAAAGAAGGTGGAAGGTTACCACAACCAGATTCTAGTGTGACCTATGAAGAGTCCAAAAGGTTTATTAGGGCAAGATACATGGGCAAATGGAAAACAGAGCATACTGGCTACACTAAAAATTTGGCATATTACCAGTTGAACAGAAGAGAGCAGGTGGTGGTCTTCAGACTCCGCACAGGCCATAACAGACTGGGGTACCATCTATTCAATAAACTGAAGATAGGTGCTAATGACGAATGCACCTGTGGTACTGAGAAAATGGCCGCTGAACATCTGCTGCAAAATTGCCAGACACACGAGGACCAGAGAAAGCACATGTGGCCATCACCAGTGCCAACACTAGACAAGTTCTATGACAATGTCAACTGCCTCAGGATGACCGCTGCTTTCTTTAAACAAATTCAAGTTGACGTCTGAGAGCATACGAAGAAGAAGATATGGAGCAAAGAAAGGGTCAAATAGGTAGAAATAAAAGTATGAGCATTCAAGTGGCCACTTTCTTCTGCAATATTAGACCACAGGTGTGGAAAGACCACAGTAGCAACCAATGCAGCAATAGAATGGGGATATGTATTCATCTCTTCTTCCATGATGTGTCTAACTTATGTATGTATTGCCTGTTGGCCCTGAAGAAGGCCATTTGCTAGTAACCTAGGTTACATGTTTTTAACATTTTATTTTAAATCACAGTACCATCACAGCCTCACCTTATTTTTATTGAATACAAATAATACAACTAGACCAATGTCATGAGATTAGATACAAACATACAATAACTAGTAAGAAACTAGTCACTCAAACATCAACTGAACAAGTTTCTGAATGAGCCATGTATCCTGATAAGGGACGAATAGGCCGTCCCAAAAAGAGATGGGAGGACAACATAAAAGAATCGGCCAGAAGAGTCACAGGCAGCGGCCGCTGACAGAGAAGGGTGGCGTGGTTTTGTAAGGATGTCTTCATGTGTGCCCCAATGACCTCACCGGTTACGGGATGACCTGATAAGGGACAATGATCCAATTATATGGTGGCAGACCAACACTTCCAGGTTGCCTATTCTCCAAATTTGTCAACAACAATATCTTGCAGTCCCTCCAACAACATCTTCTCAGCTTTGCTGCGATAACATTTCTGGACAAAAAGATGTCTTTTAGCAGAGAATGTTGAGACCCAATTTATTTTTCAGAGAATGTTGAGACCCAATTTATTTTTCAGAGAATGTTGAGACCCAATTTATTTTCCAGAGAATGTTGAGACCCAATTTATTTTCCAGAGAATGTTGAGACCCAATTTATTTTCCAGAGAATGTTGAGACCCAATTTATTTTTCAGAGAATGTTGAGACCCAATTTATTTTCCAGAGAATGTTGAGACCCAATTTATTTTCCAGAGAATGTTGAGACCCAATTTATTTTTCAGAGAATGTTGAGACCCAATTTATTTTTCAGAGAATGTTGAGACCCAATTTATTTTCCAGAGAATGTTGAGACCCAATTTATTTTCCAGAGAATGTTGAGACCCAATTTATTTTTCAGAGAATGTTGAGACCCAATTTATTTTTCAGAGAATGTTGAGACCCAATTTATTTTCCAGAGAATGTTGAGACCCAATTTATTTTTCAGAGAATGTTGAGACCCAATTTATTTTCCAGAGAATGTTGAGACCCAATTTATTTTCCAGAGAATGTTGAGACCCAATTTATTTTCCAGAGAATGTTGAGACCCAATTTATTTTTCAGAGAATGTTGAGACCCAATTTATTTTTCAGAGAATGTTGAGACCTAATTTATTTTCCAGAGAATGTTGAGACCCAATTTATTTTCCAGAGAATGTTGAGACCCAATTTATTTTTCAGAGAATGTTGAGACCCAATTTATTTTCCAGAGAATGTTGAGACCCAATTTATTTTCCAGAGAATGTTGAGACCCAATTTATTTTTCAGAGAATGTTGAGACCCAATTTATTTTTCAGAGAATGTTGAGACCCAATTTATTTTCCAGAGAATGTTGAGACCCAATTTATTTTCCAGAGAATGTTGAGACCCAATTTATTTTTCAGAGAATGTTGAGACCCAATTTATTTTTCAGAGAATGTTGAGACCCAATTTATTTTCCAGAGAATGTTGAGACCCAATTTATTTTTCAGAGAATGTTGAGACCCAATTTATTTTCCAGAGAATGTTGAGACCCAATTTATTTTCCAGAGAATGTTGAGACCCAATTTATTTTCCAGAGAATGTTGAGACCCAATTTATTTTCCAGAGAATGTTGAGACCCAATTTATTTTCCAGAGAATGTTGAGACCCAATTTATTTTTCAGAGAATGTTGAGACCCAATTTATTTTCCAGAGAATGTTGAGACCCAATTTATTTTCCAGAGAATGTTGAGACCCAATTTATTTTTCAGAGAATGTTGAGACCCAATTTATTTTCCAGAGAATGTTGAGACCCAATTTATTTTCCAGAGAATGTTGAGACCCCATTTATTTTCCAGAGAATGTTGAGACCCAATTTATTTTTCAGAGAATGTTGGGACCAAATTTATTTTTCAGAGAATGTTGAGACCCAATATATTTTCCAGAGAATGTTCAGACCCAATATATTTTCTAGAGAATGTTGAGACCCAATATATTTTTCAGAGAATCTTGAGACCCGACCCAATTTATTTTTCAGAAAATGTTGAGACTTAATTTAAATGTATTTTTCAGTGAATGCTTGTTTCATGTAGCAATGAGTGTAGGTTGGACTCAATTTTGGTGCAGTCCTTACTAAAAAAAATAATATGTGCACCGTAGAGTTCATTCAAGACTACACGTAGTTTGTTCAGTGGGCACTATTTATATTTTGAAAACAAATTTTTGAGACAAACAAAATGTTGAAATTAACATACTGGGTATTTAAAAGTGATTTTAACCATAAATGGTGAGACTTTCCTGAACATGCTAACTATATGGCTTCTGCCACAGCTGGAACATGACATTGCAGACTTTATCTTGCAGTTAGATGAAGCCCCATGCCCCTACAATCATAATGTAAAGGTCAGTCCTATGGCAACAATTGTGTTAGAGGATGAAGATAACTCTTCATGTACTAAGCAGCAGCCTATGTGAGTTCCCTTCCTTGCTGTTTATTCCTTCCCCAACTCATATGTTAGATACCCAATTACAGCTGGGTCGATTGAAGGAGCAGTCGTATCAGAAACAAACTCCACCCTGATTTTTGTCTGTCTGTCCGTGATTTTGAACCCTTGTGCGCTGTAATCCCAGTCTTAGCAAGCAAGCTCACTGTCGACTAAGCTACCCACTCCACATTATAATTAAAGAAACATCCTTAATGAGAGACTGTCACATCGATGGATAGGTCGTGTAAGTAACAGTGATCAACATCTTCTACACTGGCCACCAAGGTCACCAGACCTTTTTCTTATAAAAAAGACATTGTCTACAAACAACCACTCCCCCAAGATGTGCCTGAACTGCAAGATCGCATTACCGCTGCAGTGCAAACCATTGATGAAAACATGCTGCAACGCGTCTGGAAGATTACAGTACTGATATGTGTAGAGTAACAACAAAAGGAGCTCACATTGAACATTTGTGAGGTAACTTTGGGATAACCATTGGCAATTGAACGTTGACAGCTACATTATATTTGTGTGAAATTACATCTTAATTTAACAATTTATGAATAGAATATAGCAAGTTGAAGTCGTTCAAATCATTTTAAAATGCCCTGTATTTAATTATAAAACAAGTGCAAGCTCAACAATATTAAAGTTATGATGATATTTGTATATAAAAACACATGTAACACACACAAAATCAATCCTAAACAAGCTTAATTCAGATTTTGTTCAATGTTTTGTTTATTAAACTTTAACTCGGAATGATGATAAAAGAATTAAAACCTAAAGTATTGTTTTATTAAATTTTTGAATAAATATGAACAGTTGTGGTCAAACAATCGTGGATGTATACAACGGGGTTGATGTGCACCATAGCACCAGAGACCTTACAGTTCATTATAACTGCTGTAAAGGATCTTCCAAAACTGATCATGGAACTGCATTTTTAAAACTATTCCGTAGTTAGTAGTGTGACAGATTAAGTCTTGCCAGACAAATCGTGTCTCAGACTAGACAGTTTCTTAGTTTTGTCAGAGTTACGCTGCAAGCATAATTCAATTTTTAAAATAACGGATAGAATTAGGGATGGGAGTTTCTCCAGAACCTGTCCACACACAACGTCAGCAAATACTAAGGCCAGAGACGTGAAATAATCTAGGATGCACCAAAGCGGAAGTCAGGAAAAATGCAGGAAACAATGTCATCTTGAAATTAGGACCGGCGCAGGAAAACATAGTCCGTGTGTTATAAAAACCGGAAGCAAACCGAGAAATGGGCAGTTAGAGAAAACGCAGAGAGAGAGTGAATAGTAGTTTAGAGCTAACGTCAGACTGACCCAACAAGATTTTGACACACTGTAGTTGACAATAGAGTTACCATCCCTAGTTAACAGAAGAAAGGTAATGCAGATATTTTCCGTCAAAGTAATTGGAAGTTTGTCAGAGTCATCGTAGATTTGACAGCCATTATGCTGTAGGAGAGTGTGGCACTTCTTCAAGATTCACTTCGGCTAAGAGATATAATTTTGCCAGATTATTTGTAGCCAGCGAAAGCTACGTGGCCCAATAGCGCCATATTAGATTTTTGTCAGAGCCAGCTTAGATTTCAACATCCACCACGCAGATCGACAGTCATCGTAGAGAAACAGAGCCAAGGACGATCACCTGGGTTTAGACAACGAATTTACCAACAGTGCAAATACACGAAAGATACACGAAAGATACACGAAAGGCCAAGTTTGAGGAGTAGATTGATGACAATAGTTATATATTTAGCTTTAGTTAGAGTTTAAAGTGTTAGAAAGGCATTAAGTAGGAGTGTGTAGTAAGCTGTGTGTGATAGAAGAGTGAAGAGAAATTGTACCGTGTAGGAATAAAGAATGTGTTTTATTGTTTTGGCTTGGCTTCGTTCGTTCTCAATCTCCCACTACCAAACCCTTAAAGGGCTTAAGTAGCAGAATATAGTCCAGAGAACGGAATGCGTTGTGTCATACTTTACAGCTTGACTGCGATATTTGCACCTTTCAGTCCAACACATCCAACTTCAGCAAGCAATTTTTGAGTACCAGGTTAGCATTCCCTCGTCGACCCTTCTCCTAAGCCAGTCTGCCCTTCTGCAGCCTGTTATCCAGGATCACCGCGTGGAGGTGTAGAAGGGTCTTGGCAGCTCTGGTTTGCTGGCCCTGATGCTAGCAGTCAGCTATGGGTCGCTGACCGCTGCAGCTCATCCGCTGCTCAGCGTCTTGTTCCCGTTTTATTGTTTTGAAATAGTGTCTTTAGTTTATTGGAGTGAGTGTTAGTTGGAATGATAGATTGAGGAGTGTCGAAGTGGAGAGTAAAGGAGACTCTTCAGTGAGCCAGAAGAGCATCTTGATCCCAGAAGTGAGGTTGAGGCAGTGACTTCCACTCAGAGATGCTTATCTGAGGTGACTCTGGTAAAGGCAGTCATTGTACCAGATGCTTCAACATTGATTCTGAAGATGCAGAAGGGCTGGCTATGACATGAGTGGATAGCAGACAGAGAGGCATTGAACCTGAAAGGACAGAAAAGCAATGAACAACCAACAAGCTACAGGAACCATCAGTATCCACACCCTTCATCACTTGCTGAAATATCCTGAGCACCTGTGGGCTGCCCAGACTGCAGTGATGTCGACTCTTCGTAACAGATTAACAGCTGCACGCTTACCTAACAACCCCTCGACTACCCCAGCAATGGGAATAATAAAGTCTTCTGACATTTTTTTTTTTTTTTACTTACCTCTGTTTCTGTCCACCCCTGGATGTTTTCTCATGTCGCCCTTAGACTCAATTTCTGAAGACCACCCACTCATACTGTTCAGGCTGTTGCCAAAGCGAGATGGTGATATGCTCAGTTCAACTTCAGCCTCGATGATTTCTGCATGTTTGTCTTCCCGCAGTAAGTCGTTTGAACCCAGGACTTTGTTAGTAGCTTCTTCAGCAAGTTCTGTGATCTGTGAATCATGTTCACTCTTTGTGGCGTGTTCGAAAGCTGAATCATGTTCACTCTTTGTGACGTGGCTGAAAGCTGAATCCTGTTCAGTCTTTGTGACGTGGCTGAAAGCTGAATCCTGTTCACTCTTTGTGACGTGGCTGAAAGCCGAATCATGTTCACTCTTTGTGACGTGGCTGAAAGCCGAATCATGTTCACTCTTTGTGACGTGGCTGAAAGCTGAATCATGAGACTGTTTATGCCCTTGCGCATTCTTCTTGTCAATCTTTAACACATCACTTGCATGGACATCGCGTCTTTTTCTAGGGGTGGCCCCTCTTTCCTCAGCTGCCACAATGAGGACAGATTGTGCGTCTTTGGTGGCGAGCAAAGCTGGTGATTTCCCACTCTCTGTGCTATATATAAATGAGGCAACAGATTCAGGTAATGCGTAATGTCTGTGCTGCTGCTCTGAACTCTCTTGAGATGATATGTCATTTACAGTCATTTCAGCAGAACCTGATGTCTTGAAATCACTTGATTTGTCTCCAGAAGAATCTGAGGGATTTCCTTCCCTTTGTCTGTCTTTGTAAGCTCGACTATTCTCGTCTTTCTGTTTTTTTCTGAGCACTACTTCATTCTCAAGTGTCCCAGGAGAAGCAGTAGCATAGATTTCTCCCAAGACATTTGTTCTGGATTTGTTGTCATCACCTTCTGAACTTTGTGTTTGCTGTGTATCCTGCTGTTGTGACCGAAACATTAATTGTTCTTCACCAACTGTCTGATTAAATCCTGTACTTGTTTCTTGTGATATGAGAGAATTCTGAACAGTTTCTAAATGAAGAAGGTTGTTTCTATGTGGACTAGATGATTCACTGTGGACAATATTAAGGTTTTCCTCAGAAGGAACAGTAGCAGAGTGTGTCTCACTGGATCTCCACTGGCTGAAAGGAGGTGATGAACTGCTGGAAAATATATGATGGATGTCTTCCTCGTCCACTCTCCTGCTTTGGGGCAGAGAAGGAGATGTGGTAAAGACAAGCGGATCTGCTTCCTCTATGATGACATGTGATTTCTGATCACTTTCAACCGCATCATGCAATGGAAGAACCTCAGCTCTATGGTTTGATGTGCCATCTAAGCTGCCTTGCTCTCTGGGCTGTTCTTGGAGGTTTGCAAATGGTATGCTTACATTTTCTGGGAGATTGTCTATACCAGCTTGTGATGGTGACACAACAACCCTGTCTCTAGAACTTATTTCTAAGGAGTAAAGTTTAGCTTCGTTGGCTGCACCAACATCAGGATCTGGACAAGACACGTGAGATGAAGATGACCCTTCTGAAGCTGAGAGCGACAAACATGAATTACGATCACTTGTGGCAGCAGATTCCTTACAAAGGTCCACAACTTCCTGCATACTAGCAGACATGGCAGGAATCCCACCCCTGGAAATTGATTCAGCATGTTTAGGTGACATATTGGGATCATCTATTTTTTCCCCAATTTCCTGAGAATTCTTCTGGTGCGCAGAAACTAAACCTAAAAATAGAGAGGGAAAACAAAATGAATCAGAATTGCAATACTGACAATCTATTTTTTCTTGCATACTTTTTCAATATCATATCAATATGGCTTCCCAACACAGACAAGAAGAACACTTTTAGTTTATAAAAAGCAGAAAAACAAAAAAGTTAGGTTTTTATTTCCTTAGGTGGACTTCGTTGTTCTGTTTTGCACCTTACAAGCCAGTGCATTCAACTTCATCGCACATTTTTAAAATAGGTTCACTGGTAGCAAAGAATAATCTGGATTAGGCAAAACACTGATCAAGATCTCAATCTCACATCCTCGTTCAGGATGTCTCACAGCAGTCTGACCAACGAGGTTGAGATTAACACTGTAATCCTTATAGTTGTAAGTTTATAGATGAGCCTTGTGTTGCATTACAGCCAGGATAACATCAGTCCGCCTTCTCAATTATGCAACAAGGTGTAAGAAGAGCCACTATAACCAACTACTAAAGCAACATCGCTATGAGTTAACTCAATTCAGTTCGAGTAGCTTCGAACAACAATGGATCTGCTTCCAAAAGGAGCACGACCTTACTGAAACAAAACACATGCTTGTTTGTGTTGTGAGACTTGTCACAAACCACTTCCCTATGCCGTTCACCTATAAGGATAGCTGACTACATTGTTCTTTCCTGTTCTAGAAGACAGAGCACAACAAATTCAGAGCGCCATTTCAGCATGGCACCTACAAATGTTGCTGTAGCACATACATATCAGGACCAGTGTCTTATTTACTCACACCGCTGAAGTACACTTCATACAATAAAAAGAAGATATTCTTGGTGGGGATCGACAACATTATCACTGCCCACAGGATTAATGTCAGCTTGCAAATGGATCCCTGGACATAGCGGGCTATCAGGAAACGAGATGGCTGACAGACTGGCACAAACAGGAACCTCCAAATAACAATTGGATAGACCCTGCAGTAACCACAGTCAAACAAATTATTAAGAATAATACCAGGGAAATCTGGATAAACAGGTGGGCGACAGAAACAATGGGTCGCAGTGTATTTTGCTTAATATCAGTCAAAAAGTAATGATGACATAAATAAACTACAAAAATAAATAATCTAAGTCATCTTTCAGTTCCGAAAAGGACACACCAGAGTAAATTGCCACTTAAACCGTATCAATCCCCAACACCTGCCCTTGTGCAGACATGTCTGTCATCCTGATGAATCAGTTAGACACCTACCCATTGAGTGCAAGGCGATTGCGGACACAAGGAAAAATTCTCACAAGCACTGCCAACAATTTCCAACACACTGTACGAAGCAGTGAAACAACTGAAGAAGACCTGTATCTATATAATAATGGCATTGGGCTGCCAAGAGCAGGCTTGCTCAACAGCTATGGAATAACAACAACATTATTTACTCACAGTTTTCCCCCATGACTCATATCATCCTCAGTTTTAAGTTACACAGAATATTTTCCAACGTAATATTTATCAAGAGACACAACGGTCTTGAGAGGACGGTGATGGAAGGTATGGTGCCAGGCAAAAGAGGAAGGGGTAGACCAAGAAGACGATGGCACCAAGATATCCAGGAGTGCCTGAGTATGACAGTGGCGGAAGCTGGAGTTTTGGCAGGGGAACGAGTTTCTTTCAGACAGACTGTGATGGGAGCGACGTTCTACAAAGGACATGCTACATGATGATGATATTTATCTTCTCCTCCCACCAACTTTGAAGCCGTTGTGTAATGCAGTGAAGGCATAACATATGTTATGGAGTAGCAGAAACAGGTTAAGTATTACTTTTAAGAAAAAAATTGTTAGTGTCTACATGTAGAATTCATATTTTAAAGAGCAATCCACCCATACCTTACAGCATGTTACACGGCCTTATGAGGAACTTTTCATTTTTTACTTGGCTCCTAAACAACGTTGTCACCGCCTGCTAGAGGGAGTTGAATGGCAAAGTTAAAGAGCATTTCACTGGTCTCATAAAGGTGGAAGTAATGTCCTATCTTTTTGAACAGTCCAATAGGATCAGTGTTGGAAATAAGTTTATTTCTATGTCTGCATCCATCACTCTCATTTAGATTAGTTAGTTATTCTCAAATGTGTTGTCCTATGTCCTTTACAGAGTCCTTATGGTAGCTTTTCTTTATTTGTTTCTACACTAAGGCTGGTTAGTTAGACGTTTAAGTTTGGGGCTGGGGGCTTGGCTTGCTAAGTTAAGTTAAGTTAAGCTAGGCTAGGGGCTTGGCTTGCTAAGTTAAGTTAAGTTAAGCTAGGCTAGGCTAGGGTAGGCTAAGCTCAACTTCAGCTTCAGTTCAGTTCAGTTAGTTAGTCAGTCAGTCAGTTGGATCATCTTCAGCGTACTCGGTACAGACAACATGGACCATGACAAGACATCGCGGATCCTAACGGAGATTCTTTGCAAACCCCGGATTGGTAACAATTGCCATAGAGGATTTGTTTGTATCTGGACCTGGAATCCAGAGAGGTGATTATACTTTCACTAGTAACTACCAAATCTGAGATAACCTACCTGTTGGACCTCTCATAGTCTGTCCGATAGCTGGTGACGGAGCAAAGTGAGTGTCCATGACTCCAATGAGCTGTAACGTGGAGTTATTCCAGCGGTTGAGAACACTGGAGTTGTAGGATAACTTGAACTCCAAGCTCATTAGACCTTCAAAGACAAACATTTTCACAAGTTTTTATAGCACTGTTCAATGTATCTAGGTCGTTAAATTTATTTAGATTACAAGTTAAATTGATCAATGTCGTTAAATTTATTTAGGTAACTAAAGATGTAAGGTGGCTAAAGAAGATTGTGTTTGAGACTGACAACCTCATCATGTAAAGAAAATCTTGCCATCATAATCAGTCACTGCAAAAGCTCGGATACAGGTTTCCTGTAAAGGAATCAACTGCAATTATAACCTTTGCTTCACATTGGAGCGAAATGGTGAATGATGAATTAAGGACAAGTGACTAAGTTACAGAGTGGTGGAAGGCTCGCTTCTCATGGGAATAGCACACCTGGTTCGATTCCTGTTATAGACAATCTCACCAATCCTGCTGTAAATGGGTACATGTCTTACTGTTATGGAAGAAAAGGCGGCAATGAAGGGAACTGTTCGCAACATCTCATTTAAAAGTTGAAGCCTAGACACTAACACATCATCCCCGACAGCAATGTCAGCTATCGGACTACCTTTAGATCTAAAGACTTGGCAACAAAACACTAACCAATGGATAGTTTATTTATATCAACTCTTTCTTACCAGAGTCACTCTTGGTCTTTATCCAAAGCACAGGTGATCAAAATGAAAGCATGTGAAATGAAATATCGGAGAATAGCTATCAATGTCACCAGGAGAGATATGGTGAGAACAACAACCCCTTGCGCTGAATGTATAATAAGAGATAAAATCTAATGGTTCGGTCACATCTATTTTTTTAGTCAGAGAGTGGTGAATGCTTGGAATGCATTGCCATGCGAGGTAGTGGAGGCAGGGACAGTTAATGTATTTAAGAATAAATTGGATGCGCATAGCTTTTAGAGCAAGCCAATGTAAATGAAACTGGTTGTATACAGACTCTGCAGAGTCTTCTAAACCAGTATATAGATGTTAAGTTATAATATGAAAACAAGTAGAAATATGTAAACTAAATGTTAATGGGGCAGGGACATTGAAGTAGAACGTGTAGTATGTTCAATCAATCAATCAAAGCCTGCCGCTTCCCTCGGTGCATAGGCCATTGACAACATCTCGCCAGCATACACGGTTCTGGGATGCTCTTTCTGTCTCTCTTCGAGTGTAATCATTTGATCTTAGTTCCTTCTCACATTCTTTTCTTCAAGTATTTTTGGATCTACCTCTTCTCTCTTTTCCCTTGAGGATTCTATGTAAGAACCTGTCTGGCTATGTTAGACGGTGCCTTCCGTAGCGCTTGCCCTAGTCAGCTCCATTTTCTTCACTTAATTTGTTGTTCCAGTGAATGTTGTTGACTCCTTTCCCATAGGTCCTCATTTCTCACCATGTCCTGCCACTTTATGTTCATTATCCTTCATAGACATCTGTTAGTGAAGGACTGGAGTCTTTATCGTATGGCCTTGATCGCTCTCTATGTCTTCGCTTCATACAGAAAAACCGAATTCCCACTGGCATTGAATATTTTAACTTTGGTGTGCATTTTGATATCTCTGGATCTTCTGTTGTTGAGTGTCAGGAAAGCCCCCTCTAGCATATTGTAGTAACTTAAATGTATAGTTCTGTTCACATACCTATAATTTTCATAACACAACATGCACATTTCTTAACGAGGCAACTATGATAAACAGTGGATTGTTTTATCCATTAAATGTGTAACTTAAGGTGATTACAAAACTGTTGATAGCTACATATGAGGTGATAAACTGATATGGGATAGCTAAAAAAATGTAGTTGGTAGTTTCAAAACGTGTCATTAGGTGGCAACAACATCCAGCTTTGTATTTTCTATAGGTAGTAGGTGCTAGATGTCACATGCAAATGCGTAGCTCAGATACAAAATGTTATATTTTTATATTTTGTTATAGTCAAACGACTGGCAGTGGATTATGCTAAATTTGACATTGATTATTTTAGTAGACACTGAGGTTTAGAACTATGCTACCACATACACAAGATAGACTAGCAAAGATGTCACCATACCGGCTGCAGGTCTACATTGCTCTGGTGATTTGGTTCATTATGGATGCCACCAGGGCATGAATTTGCCTGGAATTCACACTGGTCAATGACTTACACTCGTGTTCAAGGAAACATGTCGTTGTTTTCCATTTCTAAGTTATTAGTCGGCCTGTATTTCTACAGGGCCAAATGCCACTGTGCAGGTCCCAGCTCTGGTATGAGCCGGATGTAGCTGAGAGAAGGGTTTCCTGCTTAGCGGGCTAGGCTCGATCAGCTTAATGCTCCGCTGCATTGGGACAAGCACTTACGGAGGGTGGTTAACGGCTGTGTGAGTCCATCTTAATAGACTCGAATACTAGAGCAAAGTAGACCCGCAGCCTGTTCGGTGTCATCTATGCTGCTCTAAACAAACCACCTAACTATGGCCGATATTATGCCATATCACACAGTTAGTCGCCTCTTACGACATGCTCTCTGTGAGGCAGTAGTACTATTCTTGTCATTGTCATACACAAAGACCCCGACAGACCACTCAGGCTCATCATGTAGAACAAATTGTTACAAAACCACCATTGCCAAAAACACACAAGGTGCTATGGTGCAGGGTTTCGAAAGGAGACCAACTGTAATGATGGCCCAATGCTCTTGCTGGAGAGATAATAGGACTAGAAGAAGAATGGATAAATTCTTGACTTTCCATTGACACTGAGACAAGCAAGATATGCCAACAAAACATACACATACTTACATCATCTGCAATAACAAATTTTTTCAGTGGTAAACCTTTACAAAATGGTGCATCAGATAACCGCAACATCTAGCTCTCCAAAACATATCCGCAATCTCAAAACTAAATATCACAACCCCTTATACACCATGATGTCAAAAATATTCTCCAGTGCGTACTTCAGACCCGATGTAGAACAGCACAATTTTAATAAACCGTTTGGATTTGCCCATACATATATATATATATATATATATATATATATATATATATATATATATATATATATATATATATATATATATATATACAGTATTGCTAATAACATTTGGTACACTGATGTTTTATTGTTACTATCTGAATTTATTAGTTATAGATCAGGGGTCCTCAACCTTTTTTTGTTCCATGTACCCTTTACACCATATGCCAGAATGTTATTTTCCACTTTCCAAGACTGTCTGACTCAAAAGGGTCATTCTAAATATAATATAGAAAATCTGTTATTTTGAAATGTTAGTACATATAAATTTAATCTTTTATTCGTCTGATTTCCCTTGGAATATAGGGCCGGAAAAAGCTGTCTCCATCTGTTTCTATTATCTGGTGTCTTCTTCAGTACTGCCCATGAGATTAAAATTGAACTGTATTCCTCCACGACCATTCGCTGCCAAGCGTTCCTTAACCTTCCCCCATGTCACTTTCCCTGTGGGTTTCAATTCAGCTCATATCTTGCTATGCTGTCCGGCTTCTTTCTGAAGGTATGTCCTATCCATCCCTACTTTTTCTCCACAATCTCCTTCTGTATTGGTTGTCGCTGTGTTCTTTCCCACAAATCTGTGTTTGCCATTACCTCTGGCCATCTAACACGAAGCATGCAACAAAGACACTTGTTAATGAAAAGTCTGTGTCTGGATGTGACACCCTTAGTCCCATGCCATGTCTCAGAGCCATAAGTAACAGGACAAACTTTACATTCATGTTGTTGTTGTTGTTGTTAAATGTCCACAATGAGTAGATTTACTCTTTTGTACACCATGAAAAGGACATCAAGTGGCAGTTTGTTGTAGCTTTTCTCACATCCCGAGTGTGCTAATGAAGGTGGACAAGGGTGATCCAGACGATTGTGCTATGCTTGTCTTCATCTGCATGTCGCTCACTACTATGGGGATCATGTCAATTCCCCCACCTCGTTAGCCAGACTCTCATGAAAATAGCCCATTTCCGGGGAGGGCAACAAGGAAGCCAAAGTGAGGGTCTTGGACAGTATATTTTGCCTGACCCTGACTAACATGTCTGATCAGTATGTTCATGTTAAACAACCTAATTTTACTCTCCATAAAAAATGCTGCCAAGTTCCATATTGGATCAAAAGAGTTGAAAGCAAATCTGGCCTTGTTAATCCTGGCATTAACATCTTGGTTTGTTCTTCCATATTCATCAACGTTACTGGAAAGGAAGACTAATGACCGGTCAGGCAAAAAATATACTGATCAGACATGTTAGTAGTGATGGGGGGGGGGGGGGGGGGGGGGGGGGGGGGGGGGAGAAAGAGATTATCAAATGGTTGAGGACCCACACTAGAGATTAATGTGGCCTGCCATCCTCACATTGACATGACCTCATGCCCCTGTTCGAAAGAAGGTTGCTGACCTCTGACATACAATGACAGACGTGAATAAAGCATGCACATTATAGGTCACTCCTGACAGTTGACAGGTAACAAGGTCAAGGTTGTTCCATAGCAGAAAGAACAATAGTCAGGTGTATGGACTGGACATTAGCACTGAGAAAACCAGGTGTATGGACTGGACATTAGCACTGAGAAAACCAGGTGTATGGACTGGACATTAGTACTGAGAAAACCAGGTGTATGGACTGGACATTAGCACTGAGAAAACAAAAAACTATCATGATTAGCAAAGTTGACTCAAAATCAACTCTACAGATAAAAATATCAGGTCAAATACTGGAACAGGTCAAGAGTTTCTCCTATCTTGGAAATATAATAGCGAAAAATTGGAGATGTGGCGAAACTGAAATCAGGAAGAGAATTGGAATTGCTAAATATGTCTTCACTTTATTCTTCTGCGTTTGTTCTCAATCTCCCACTACCAAGCCCTGAACAGGGCTTTGCAAGTAGCAGGATGTAGTCCGGAGAACGGAATGCGCTGTATTGCTAGTATTCAGCACGACTGCGATATTTGCACATTTCGGTCAGACACAACCATCTTCGGCAGATTCTTCGCCAACATGAGTCATATATTGACATCCATGCAAGTCACTCCCAAATTAAACATGAAAATGATCAGTGTTACGTATATTCGTCACTTGTCATTATTATATGATGTAGAAACATGGATCAAGAACAAATGATTGGGGAAGAGAATTGATGCTTTTGAAATGTGGATATATAGAAGAACAGGGTGCATTGCCTGGAAATAAAAGAAAACAAATAAAAAAGTCTTGGAGAAATTAGGGGTGCAAAGAGAATTGATGAACAAAATCAATCCAACAGATGGAGGATGCCGTGGTCTAGTGGTTAAGTGACACGGCTCACAATCCGAAGGTGCTGGGTTCGATCCCCATCACAGCACCTGCCGTTACCCAGGGAAGCAAACCCTTAGAAAATGCAGGAGGAAGCAGACCCTTACATAAAATGCATGCTGAAGTCGGACGCACTGGGTCGACAGGTGCAAGATAATAACATAGTGCAATGCACATCGCCTTGGAAAATAGAGAAATAAGCATATTTTTTATAATACATATGTATTTTTTTTTCTGTACCTGTAACTGTACACTGCATGGTGACTGCAGGTCAAGAGGCCGTTATTCCTTAGTTGAAGATGATCCAAGTAATGGAAATAAATATCTATATTATAATTAAGGGTGGAAGATACAGCACAGGGAATGAGCTGACAGCAGCCAGTGACTACTCATAAGCTGGCTGCTTGCGTCAGGGTCAGTGAACCAGAGGGGTCAAGACCGTATTGCATCTCTAAGTGGTGGCCCTGGAAACAAGTTACACTAGTGTAAACTGGCTAAGAGTATAGGGGTCACAGTGGGAAAGCAAACCTAGTACCCAAAAAATGTCAGCTAGAACCGGATGTGTCAGGCCAAATGTCGCAGATATCACAGCCTCGTCGTAAACTGCGACACAGCGTACTTATCAGGACGAATGCTGAAGAAGTATATTATAGTTTTTGTTTTGACAGATGGACATGCACATAGGAATGAGGGGCCTAGAAAATCTTGTGACAATTGGAAAGATCGAGGGTAAGAAGGACCGGGAAAACAGAAAATAAACTTTTTCGATGTTCGTCTTAAAAAGGACGTTTTGGCTTTGTGTCATAGTTTACAGCGAAGCTGTGGTATCTGTGCATTTGGCCAGACACATTCAGTTTCAGCTGGGTTTTTTAGTACTGGTTTGCCTTCCCACTGTGATCCCTATTCTCTTGTTCAAACTACACTAGTGCAGCCTGTTTCTAGAGCCAGGCCACTGCTTGGAGGCAGAATACAGTCTTGGTCAGCTTTGGTCCGCTGACCCTGATGAAAGTGGCCAGCTATGAATTGCTGGCTTCTGTCAGTTCATTCACTGTGCTGCATCTTCAGCCCTAGAATGAAAAACTATCTTGGTTGGCATGATAAACTGGATGGGAAAGCAGAGAGCATCTGAAGTATTCAAAGGACAGATGGTTGTGGAAGAAACTGATCACAAATGTCATGAGAAGTGACACATGACAATGAGGAGTACACGACTTCACATATCCATGTGGTTCCCGGGGCAAACAGATTTAGTTCACTGTTTCCTTCCATGCATGTTGTTTTTTGGTGGGGGTCTTTCTTGCTTTCTCCTTATTTCTTTATTTCCCAAGGCAGTATGCGTTGCACTATGTTTTTATTTTTGGGCCTGTCGGAACAATGCATCCGACTTCGGAATGCATTATATGTAAAGGTCTGCTTCCTCCTGCATTTTCTAAGAGTTTGCTTCCCTGGAGTAACAGCTGGTGCTGTGATGGGGAGCAAACCCAGCAACTTCGGCTTGTGAGCTGTGTCACTTAACCACTATCCCCAGCATTTTGTTTGACATGATGAGGTTGCTAGTCCCATTCCCAACATTTTTTAGTTACCTTTCACGTGTGGCCATTACGTCCCCCATGCATGTTCTAAGAGATGACAGAGGAAAGTTGTGCATGAAGCCAGCAACCTCATCATGTAGAAACTATTGCCCTGAACCCAAATTGTGAATGACCTGAAACAGACTTTCCTAATAGCTAGGTAGAGTAAGCCAAATGCAGGTATCGACCTATGCTTCACCAAATGGGGAGACAGGAAAAGAAGACAAGACTTCACAGAAATATGCAACGAGGACAGCACAAAAGGTACACAACTGAAGTTTAAGAATAAAAACAACTGACATAACACAAATTAGCAACATACCCGTCAGATAGTTCTTGAGGATGCCAGGCTGCTCATGATCTCTTAAGTAGGAGTGGGAATGGTAGAAGTACCTGCAAATGAAGATGTGCTTGGATCACTCTTACACCACATTTCAAAGTAGTGAACCACATTGTAAAATTTGGCAGGATAAATGAAAGTGTTGAAATGTACACATAACATATGTTAAGATTAGTATGTATTATACACTGTGCAAATGCAAATGTGAGATCAAGCTGGGAAATAAGCTTGCCGATGATATCAGCATCTACATATTCCTGGGGCAGTAAATAAATGACACCCCCACTGTAGACCAGGAAATGGGATCAAGATGCTGAGCAGTGCTCAGCGATCCATAGCTGACTGCTAGCGTCAGGGCCAGCGAACCATAGCTGCCAAGACCCTTCTACACCTCCACGCGGTGATCCTGGATAACAGGCTGCAGCAGGGCAGACCGGCTAAGGAGAAGGGATCAAAGAGGGAATGCTTGCTGAAGTCGGATGTGTTGGACTGAAAGGTGCAAATATCGCAGTCAAGCTGTAAACTACGACACAACGCATTCCGTTCTCTGGACTACATTCTGCTACTTAAGCCCTTTCAGGGTTTGGTAGTGGGAGATTGAGAACGAACGAAGAAGAAGACCAGGAAATCTCTAGATGAAGAGCTGTTGCCTGGTTGAGCGTCAATGCCATAAAGCTCATACTCTTGCAGCTGAATGACATCATAGCATGGGCCCACATTTTTAATTCCAGTCATCCCAGCCATGATCTACAGTTGTAGGTGCAAAATTTATGCAACACTGATGCAGAGAAACTTTGCATTACCCAGAGAGCAGTGGAAAGACATGTTCATGGGACCTCGATCAGAGATCGAATCCTTAATGAGAAAATAATCAGAAAACGCACCATATTTCAAGACGTCAAGGAGGCTGCGTTGTCTCACAAATATTATTCGGCTGGTCATGTGAAGCGTATTCCAGGCAACAGATGGACACTCAGAACGATATTGTGGTGGCCATATGATTAGACACGGCAACAAGGCCATCCACCTACACGATAGCAAGATGGTCTGCTGAGAAAGATCGGTCTGCATACAGGACATTGTTGGCTACCTTGCATACGACTCACCTGCCAGACTGAAGTCGAGGATATTGTGATTGTGTGGTATATACATGACAAAAAACATTCAGTATGAGAAAGGAGATTGAGGCAGTGACTTCGACTCTGAGATGGGTTTCTGAGACGTCTTTAATCTTAGTGGACCTGTCCTTCAATGGGAGCGGATGCGTATGTGCAGGTCCCAGCTCTGGCATGACTTGGATGTAGCCTGAAAGAGAATTTCCTACTTAGTGGGCTAGACTCGAGCAGCTTACTACTTTGATGCGTTGGGACAAGTATCACAGAGGGTGGTTAATTGATGTGCGAATCCATCTTAATAGACTCAAACACTAGAGCAAAGTAAAACCACAGCCTGTTAGGTGCCCATCTATGCTGCTTTTAACAAAGCAACTAACCATGGCCGGTGTTATGCCATATCACACAGTTAATCACCTCTTACAATATGCTTGCTCTCTGTGAGGCCGTGGTGCTATTCTTGTCTTTGTCATACACAATGACCTCGACAGACCACTCAGGACCTCTTTAGTGAGTACTGTAACCACCTCTGACTCTCAATTCTTGCTTCAGTAGGTATAGAAGGGCTGGCTATGATATGAGTGGATAGCGGATATAGAGACCTCGAATCATCAGGATCTTGTGTGGATCTATTGTCCTGGTCATGCTGGGGTTTGTGGGAATGAAAGAGCTACCATCCTGGCCTCAAGAGCATCCACAGTGGGGACCCTCACAATGGATAGAGGTGATATTATGAAGTTCATCAACAACCTTCTCTTGGATGAAGACATGGCTATCGATTATAATGCACAGATTGTAAAGTTTTGACATCTTAACACACAACTTTTCTAGAAAAGGATGAATAGATCCCCATCACCAACTGAGAACTGCTTGCCAAGAAATCAAGACGACATTATAACCAGTCGATGCTGGAATTGGATTGGCCATATTCTGATAAGAAAATCTGACACCATCACCAGAATTGCTGAAAAGGTGTAATGGTTTCTGCTTGCTTTGCCAGTCACTCACCAAGGATCTCAGAAGTGGTGGGAGTGTGTTCTGCTTGCTTTGCCAGTCACTCACCAAGGATCTCAGAAATGGTGGGAGTGTGTTCTGCTTGCTTTGCCAGTCACTCACCAAGGATCTCAGAAGTGGTGGGAGTGTGTTCTGCTTGCTTTGCCAGTCATTCACCCACTCACCAAGGATCTCAGAAATGGTGGGAGTGTGTTCTGCTTACTTTGCCAGTCACTCACGCACTCACCAAGGATCTCAGAAATGGTGGGAGTGTGTTCTGCTTACTTTGCCAGTCACTCACCCACTCACCAAGGATCTCAGAAATGGTGGGAGTGTGTTCTGCTTACTTTGCCAGTCACTCACCAAGGATCTCAGAAATGGTGGGAGTGTGTTCTGCTTACTTTGCCAGTCACTCACCAAGGATCTCAGAAATGGTGGGAGTGTGTTCTGCTTACTTTGCCAGTCACTCACCAAGGATCTCAGAAATGGTGGGAGTGTGTTCTGCTTACTTTGCCAGTCACTCACCAAGGATCTCAGAAGTGGTGGGAGTGTGTTCTGCTTGCTTTGCCAGTCACTCACCCACTCACCAAGGATCTCAGAAGTGGTGGGAGTGTGTTCTGCTTACTTTGCCAGTCATTCACCAAAGATCTCAGAAGTGGTGGGAGTGTGTTCTGCTTACTTTGCCAGTCACTCACCAAGGATCTCAGAAAAGGTGGGAGTGTGTTCTGCTTACTTTGCCAGTCACTCACCAAGGATCTCAGAAATGGTGGGAGTGTGTTCTGCTTGCTTTGCCAGTCACTCACCAAGGATCTCAGAAGTGGTGGGAGTGTGTTCTGCTTACTTTGCCAGTCACTCATCAAGGATCTCAGAAATGGTGGGAGTGTGTTCTGCTTACTTTGCCAGTCACTCACCAAGGATCTCAGAAGTGGTGGGAGTGTGTTCTGCTTGCTTTGCCAGTCACTCACCCACTCACCAAGGATCTCAGAAGTGGTGGGAGTGTGTTCTGCTTACTTTGCCAGTCATTCACCAAAGATCTCAGAAATGGTGGGAGTGTGTTCTGCTTACTTTGCCAGTCACTCACCCACTCACCAAGGATCTCAGAAATGGTGGGAGTGTGTTCTGCTTACTTTGCCAGTCATTCACCAAAGATCTCAGAAATGGTGGGAGTGTGTTCTGCTTACTTTGCCAGTCACTCACCCACTCACCAAGGATCTCAGAAGTGGTGGGAGTGTGTTCTGCTTGCTTTGCCAGTCACTCACCAAGGATCTCAGAAATGGCGGGAGTGTGTTCTGCTTACTTTGCCAGTCACTCAACAAGGATCTCAGAAATGGTGGGAGTGTGTTCTGCTTACTTTGCCAGTCACTCACCCACTCACCAAGGATCTCAGAAATGGTGGGAGTGTGTTCTGCTTACTTTGCCAGTCACTCACCAAGGATCTTAGAAATGGTGGGAGTGTGTTCTGCTTACTTTGCCAGTCACTCACCAAGGATCTCAGAAGTGGTGGGAGTGTGTTCTGCTTACTTTGCCAGTCACTCACCAAGGATCTCAGAAGTGGTGGGAGTGTGTTCTGCTTGCTTTGCCAGTCACTCACCAAGGATCTCAGAAGTGGTGGGAGTGTGTTCTGCTTACTTTGCCAGTCACTCACCCACTCACCAAGGATCTCAGAAGTGGTGGGAGTGTGTTCTGCTTGCTTTGCCAGTCACTCACCCACTCACCAAGGATCTCAGAAGTGGTGGGAGTGTGTTCTGCTTACTTTGCCAGTCACTCACCAAGGATCTCAGAAATGGTGGGAGTGTGTTCTGCTTACTTTGCCAGTCACTCACCAAGGATCTCAGAAATGGTGGGAGTGTGTTCTGCTTACTTTGCCAGTCACTCACCAAGGATCTCAGAAGTGGTGGGAGTGTGTTCTGCTTGCTTTGCCAGTCACTCACCAAGGATCTCAGAAGTGGTGGGAGTGTGTTCTGCTTACTTTGCCAGTCACTCACCAAGGATCTCAGAAATGGTGGGAGTGTGTTCTGCTTACTTTGCCAGTCACTCACCAAGGATCTCAGAAGTGGTGGGAGTGTGTTCTGCTTGCTTTGCCAGTCACTCACCAAGGATCTCAGAAGTGGTGGGAGTGTGTTCTGCTTACTTTGCCAGTCACTCACCAAGGATCTCAGAAGTGGTGGGAGTGTGTTCTGCTTGCTTTGCCAGTCACTCACAAGTGGTGGGAGTGTGTTCTGCTTACTTTGCCAGTCACTCACCCACTCACCAAGGATCTCAGAAGTGGTGGGAGTGTGTTCTGCTTACTTTGCCAGTCATTCACCAAGGATCTCAGAAGTGGTGGGAGTGTGTTCTGCTTACTTTGCCAGTCACTCACCAAGGATCTCAGAAGTGGTGGGAGTGTGTTCTGCTTACTTTGCCAGTCACTCACCCACTCACCAAGGATCTCAGAAGTGGTGGGAGTGTGTTCTGCTTGCTTTGCCAGTCACTCACCAAGGATCTCAGAAGTGGTGGGAGTGTGTTCTGCTTACTTTGCCAGTCACTCACCAAGGACCTCAGAAGTGGTGGGAGTGTGTTCTGCTTACTTTGCCAGTCACTCACCCACTCACCAAGGATCTCAGAAGTGGTGGGAGTGTGTTCTGCTTGCTTTGCCAGTCACTCACCAAGGATCTCAGAAGTGGTGGGAGTGTGTTCTGCTTGCTTTGCCAGTCACTCACCCACTCACCAAGGATCTCAGAAGTGGTGGGAGTGTGTTCTGCTTGCTTTGCCAGTCACTCACCAAGGACCTCAAAAGTGGTGGGAGTGTGTTACTGCCATTAACCTTTACTGAACCATTGACTAAAAAATGTGCCTGTGGCATTGTCTCTGTATACTCACCGGTGTGTTTGTTGTGTTAACACCGGCTGTGCTATAGAAACGGCTTAACCAAAAACAAGACTACTTCACCCAGCCTGATAACAATACAATGGCTGTTTTAACTTTAGACAATTTTGTTATGATTTTTTTCTGTTTCACATGGATTTGAAAGGTTATTCCATTATTGAGAGTGATGGAAGTTAAATTGTTGCAATGATTTTTTGTTAGGTTGATCTGTTCCAGGTTGTCTACGTAGATGTTATAAATATGTTTGTAAAGGAAAATAACAGATATGCTGATCTGATTAAGAAAACTATCACTGCGTCGTGGTCATTTCGTGGATTGTCAAGTCGTCTGGTGTACCCATAAATGGGCAAGTCTAAATGTTTGTGACATAATAAAAATAATATGGAAACAAGAAGGCTAAGGTCACCATCAAGCATAATGGTCACTGACTTGACTGACTGCTTTGACAGTCACTCGGGGGGAGGAGACTTACATCTGGTTAGGCAACACTTACTAATTAGACATATAAATCAGGGTAAGATAAAATATACTGGCCAAGACTCCCACCTCACTTACATGCAGGTCTCCCTGCAAATTGGCTGTTTTCATGGCAGCCTAGCTAACAAGATGGAGGATTGATGTGATCCTCATAGTAGTGATCCACAAAGATGAAGCCAAGCCTTGGCACAATCGCCTGGATGACCATGGTCCACCTTCATCAGCACACTCTGAATGTGAGGAAAGCTACTGCAGCCTGCCTTTTCAGATTGCATAAAAGAGTAATTTTACTCATTGTGGGCATTCAATAACAATTGCCAGTCACTGACCAAAGATCTCAGAAGTGGAGCGAGTAGTGTTGTTGTCCTTAAAGACATCGTCAGGCGTAATGGCCACTGACTGCTTTGCTAGTCACTAACCAAGAATCTCAGAAGATGAAAAATCTATAAACTGTATCAACAAAATTATTTGAATACTGTCCCAGTTAAGCTTATCTCATTAAAGTACACTGTACCAATGTCTACGGAAATCCTGGCAGAATCCCTGTCGTATTTTTCAGCTTAGACTGAAATTTTGTAAAGTGAATGACGGGCTGGATTAAACACCTTAGAGGGCCAGAATCTGGCTTGCTGGCTATATGTTGGATACCCCTGTTGTACAGCATGGGTCTACTCTCCACTTGTATGGATGTCAGTGAGCAAATAATAGGGTCTCTGCAGCCTTCCAAGGAAGACGTGAAAGGTAACTATAGAAGGTTGTGAATGGGACTTGCAACCTCATCATGTCAAACAAAATGCTGGGGCTAGTGGTTAAGTGACATGGCTCACAATCCAAAGGTGCTGGGTTTGCTCTCCAATCACACTGGCCGTTACCCCGGGGAAGCAAACCCTTAGAAAATGCAGGAGGAAGCAGAACTTTACATATAGTGCATGCCGAAGTCGGATGCACTGTTCCGACCGGCCCAAAAATAAAAACATAGTGCAACGCACACCGCCATGGGGAGTACAGAAATAGGGCGAACAAAACCACAAAAAACCCCTAAAAATTGCTAAAGATATCACAACAGTGATTGTACACAAGGGGTTTTGACGCAGATTTCCTGTAATAGGTCAACTATAGAGATGCACTTATAATTTGTAAGGTGCCAAATAAAAGCATAAAGACAGCATCTGAAAAATGCTGTTTGCCAGGCCATATCTTGTGGAGTGCCATCACAGTTCAAAGTACCTGTAGTATGTGTAGCAGCAACATCCCAGGACACATCTTTGGCTGGCGGGGTGGGGGAAGGGTGTGCACTGAACCCTTGGTGAGCTCTGGCTTGCTGAACTTTTTATGCGAAGACTGGACTGAACCATTTCTTGGTTCAATGGTTAGGAAGGTGACTCCCAGCAACATGGTGGGGAATGTAAATGGGGTCAAAGATGTAGTAGCGAATGAACTGACAGCAGCCAGCCACTCATAGCTCTGGCTGCTTGCATCAGGGTCAGTGACCTACAACTGACCCAGGCCCATTCTGCAAACAAGTGACAGCCCTGGAAACAGACTGCAACCATGCAGCCTGGCTAAGAGTTTAGCAATTGAAGAGGGAAGATAAACTCTCTCCCCAAAATGCCGAGCTGAAATCGGATCTGCAGGGCTGAAAGGGGCATATATCGCAGCCTCAAAGTACGACACAACATCACAAGCGTCCTTTTCAGGACAACACCGATGAAGATGAAATAATGCAAATAGCAATGCGAGACACTTAGATCGTCATGGTTATCCACTGCATCTGGTCTTTCACATGTTGAGATTGTTAGCCACATGCACACTCTTCATTAGCCACTTCTTACAGCATGTATGGAAGGTTATCACTGCCCTCCTCTATTTAACTTGAATTTAACAGTGAAGAAATGTATCTGAAAGAGTCTTGTCTTGTCTTATCTACTTGTGACTTGTGCCGTGAGGCGTCGAGGTTTTCTGAAAAGGTCGTCATCCCATGACGACTTAGAATATCCGCAACATTTACTTTCCATCTAGTTCTCGGTGTGTATAATTTCATATAACAGAAAGATAACTTACTTAAGTGTCTTTGTGTCCACTATCATTGAGTGCAAATAGCTCTCCATCAGTCCGTCGTTCAGTGCCAATCTCACCCAAGCCTGGACATTAAAATATTAAAAGGTCAAGATGCTACTATAATAAATCAAATCAAAATAAATTTGGTTTTATTTAGTGATTTCTTCTTCTTCGTTCATCCTGAAAAGGATGTATAGGGCCAGAGATGCAGCACAGTGAATGAGCTGACAGCAGCAAGTGACTTATAGTTGGCTGTTCGCATCAAAGTCAGCGAATTAGACTTGACTAAGACCCTATTCTGACTAAAAAGCGGTTGTCTTGCAAACAAGTTGCACTAATGTAGTCTGGATAAGAGACGAGTGATTATAGTGGAAAGGCAAAACCAGCACCCAAAAAAAAAGTCATCTGATATTGAATTTGTTGGGCACAGATATAAAAGCCATGCTGTAAGTCTCTGGCTGCTGTCAGCTCATTCATTGCTGTGCCTTCTGCGCTATTTATTTATTGAACCTGTCCTTCCATTCAGCAGAGTAAAAGTCCTACACTATAATTTGTTTGTTTATTGACAATAGATTTTTTTCTAGTGAGGGTGGCATCACAACCCTTCCTGGTCATCTCCCAAGATCCACCAAGGAAAAGCAATAGCGAGTCTGTTCAGTCATATTCCCCTGGTCCGTACTAGTTCTGAGTTGATTGTTCTTTGCCAACCAATATGAGCAATGTCACGGGAAAGTTAAAGCTACATTCCGAGCTCAGCCAACCCACTGACTTGCAACGACAGCATCGCCCAGCCCAGGCCCATCCCAGTCCCACTTCATATCCTGGCTAGATTGACCCAGCCATCAGAGTTAATCTTTTTCCAAAAATTACAGATCAATTTGCCGACTTCCCGCATCCCTAATAAATAAGGAGTGTCAAAATAATATAATTATTCAACACATGTCATTTCAGAATTATTTAGGATAAAAACAACCAAAAAGGCCCGTACTGTTATAAATGGATGCTTGCACAGAATAGAAGGACTGAAATGGTAGGTAAGACCACTAGTGTGGAAATGTTAGAAAGAACCAGGTAAAGAACAGTGGAACGAGTTGAAGAGAAGAAGATGGTGTTGTATAGGACAGACATTAGGAAAACAAGCAGATAGCATTTCAGAGCTGTTGCTGTGCTGAAATCCCTAGGGTAGGAGAAATAGATCAAAATTAAAACACACACAGAAAAGAGTTTGAGACAGACAAACAGATAAAGAGATAAGAAAAACATGAAGAGAGCTGAAATGGATGGCCTTGAATCCGTCCGACGTACGAAGAGTCAAAACGGCTTATCAAAGCCAGATACATGACCAAATGGGAAACCAAACATACTGGTTACACCAAAAATGATGCCTATTACCAGTTGAACCGAAGAGAGCAGGTCGCTGTCTTCAGACTTCGCACTGGCCACAATAGACTGAGGTACCACCTATTCAACAAATTGAAGATAGGGTGTACCGACGAATGCCCGTGCGGTACTGGTAAAATGACCGCTGAACATCTGCTGCAGAACTGCCCGACATACGAGGATCAGAGAGAGCAGATGTGGCCATCACCAGTGGAACTGCAAGACAAGCTCTATGGCAGTGGCGACAGCCTCAGGATGACCGCCGCTTTTTTCGAAAAAATAATGGTTACTGTCTGACTGCGTACGAAGAAGAAGAAGAATCCGTCCATTCATCCCCAAGCTAGTCCATTTCCAGCCTATCTCTAACTTTCCTCAACTTGACCCCTCATCTAAACCAGATCTAGCCTGCTATAAATGACATATGCATATTTGCATCGCACTCAAGAATCATGTTGAATACAAATTCCGTCATGGTTCAAACATTCATATTTCTAAAAAATACAACTCTGGACAAGTCAAATGTTAACTTAACAGTTTTTTTTTAAATACTGGTTTAGACGACTTTACATATTCTGTATACAACCAGTTTCTTGGAGGGTGGTTTTTACCGATGTGCGAGTCTATCTTAATAGATTCAAACACTAGAGCTAAGTAGACCCGCAATCAGTTAGGCGGCATCTGTAGCTGCTCTTAACAAACCACCTGGGAAAAGGTACAAATAACTTGGGAAGATTTTGAATTTTGTCTAGGCAGCAGCCATTAAGCCCATACTCTTTTCTATTTCCAAATGCCAAGATATTTTTAAAGTGCTCGACACTGAACATGAGAGTTCTTCTTCGTATGCTCTTCTTCTTCTTCTTCGTACGCTCATGAGAGTCCGATCTCACTACTCTAAGATCAGGGAAATTTTTACCAGAGTATCTATCCACGTGAAAAAATCCCGGTCTCCACCGTGATTTGAACAAGGGATCAAAAGAAATCCATATGCCAAATTTGGTGAACTGAAACTCAAAATGCGGGTGTGCATGTGCAACATACTTTTCCATTGCAGACACATAACCTCACTTATAGATATAGGTTAGGTCAGTTCATCCTGTAACCGGTGAGGTCTTTGGGGCACGCATGAAGACATCCTCACAATCCCACGCCACCCTTCTCTGCTTGTGCCTCTTCTGGTCGGAGATTGGTCCATTCTTTTATGCTGTCCTCCCACCTCTTTTTGGGCTGGCCTCTCCGTCGTCTGCCTTGCACCTTTCCGTGCAGGATCGTATTTGCAAGACCATTTGATCTCAATATATGACAGTACCAACTGAGTTTCCTTCTTTTGACAGTTGCCAAGAGGTCTTCAAAAGGCCCTATTGCTGTTGTAATTCTATCTCGTATTTCCTCATTTGTAACTCAATCTTTGTACGTGACGTTTAAAAGCCTTCGCAAAAAACTCAACTCCAAGGCTTGTATCCTTCGCTGAAGGTCGCTGTAACTGTACATGCCTCACAAGCATAGAGGAATATTGACAGGCCTTTACGTATTAATCTGATTTTTGTGCATAGTGCTAACTGTTTATCTTGCCAGATTTTGTTAAATCTGGCAAGATAGATATAGATAATGCATTAAATGTCATTATTGTAGGAAGGAAAATATTTGCTTCCCATCAGTTGAAAATGTTACCCTCATCTATACTAATACTACTTTCACTTCCATCTGAGTCACTGTCACAGTTTCAATCTGACTTGTATTCAATACCATGTCTACTTAGAAGCATGATCATTAGTCTGATCAAGAACTTTTCAGTCATCTCTCAGCTCTTGAAGTTCAAATTACATTGCCTGTAAAGCAATAGTTTTACAAATTCATCAAAAATTTAAATACCGGCCTTAAAACAATCCATGAGGACGGAATAGAGAGACCAGCACAACGAATACAAACCAGAAAATGACAGCATAGACAAACTTGGCAGAGATGGGCAAACAAAGATATCTTCACTCAGACCAGGACAATGCAGACCCAAGGCCTACATCCACAGAATGGGTCTCTGAGACACCACCACATGTGATTGTGGAGCACCCAAGCAAACACCAGAACATATCTTGCAGGACCGCCCCACTTATGCAGACCAAAGAGAGGCAGTCTAACCCAGGGAAGCGACCATGCTCGAAAAGCTGTTGGGGACATGCGAAGACCTGAAGCACAGTCTCCTTTGTGAACCACACCGGGCTAGAAGCATAGCATCAGTTGATTGAAGAAGAATAAATACCAGCAGATTATAGAAACAGAAGTTATGCATGAGCCTGAAACATAGGGGTTGGCAGGTGATTCAGAATGTAGAGAGTTAATCTTCTTCTTCGTTGTTCGTTCTCAATCTCTTACGTCCAAGCCCTGAAAATGCTTGTTAGTAGCAGAATGTAGTCCGGAGAACTGAATGCGTTGTGTTGTAGTTTACACCTTGACTGAGATATTTGTACTTTTCAGTCACTATGGCTACAGCTCATGCACTGCAATAAAGTTAGTCAATATGACATACGAATATGCTCACCCTACATAAGCCAATTTCTGTAGTGATCTGAGTCAACTGCTGAATCTGAGTGACAACATCACTGTGTATGAATTTGGCAATAACACTCCAGAAATTCTGAAATAAACAAAAGTAACATGTTTGTTTCGTAAAGTCAGTTTCTACAATTTGGAGCGGTAAATATTCTTAATCATTCATTCTCAAACAATCACATCTGTTCTCCTCCTGAACTTGACAGTCTGTCTCAGGCCTCTCTTGTGACTATATAGTTTATCCTTGATTTTAGAGTGGCCCCTGCTGTCATTCTGTTCCTCTCATGTAGTCAACAGATGGGGAGAACATGTTTTGCCTGTTGGTCTGTCCTCCCTACACAAGCACCCATCTTTGTGTGCCCATTTTTTTTATTCTGTTGAACAGACAGGGTCAGAGTCAGCAGTGGATAATTCTGTCTGAATATTGACATTTGATCTATTTTTGGTCAACAGTGGTATACATGTTATATCAATTTTATATCATTCTGTGTCACTTGTCTTTGAGGCTGTTTTTATAATAAAATTATTACTGTTCTTTCTTTACCGTCGATGCTGACATACTACCTAGAGGTGATGGTGGGAAAAGCACAGCAGCAAGACCTCACACAATGACAGAATTAAGGGTAACCAGCACCACCAAAGCCAGACTGCAGGTCCTATAATGATAGCTTTGACTACCTGGCAGCAGACATATCTGCAGGCATATACTAGGATTCCAGTATTTCTTCAAACTTTACCCTTTGTTTCCCATTGGTGGCTAATCTATCTATTTCCCTAGCCCACATATCTTCCATTTGTGTATATGTGAGCTGATCCAGCTGTGTATATGTGAGCTGATCCAGCTGTGTATATGTGAGCTGATCCAGCTGTGTATATGTGGGCTGATCCAGCTGTGTATATGTGAGCTGATCCAGCTGTGTATATGTGGGCTGATCCAGCTGTGTATATGTGAGCTGATCCAGCTGTGTATATGTGAGCTGATCCAGCTGTGTATATGTGGGCTGATCCAGCTGTGTATATGTGAGCTGATCCAGCTGTGTATATGTGAGCTGATCCAGCTGTGTATATGTGAGCTGATCCAGCTGTGTATATGTGAGCTGATCCAGCTGTGCATATGTGGGCTGATCCATATGTGTATATGTGAGCTGATCCAGCTGTGTATATGAGCTGATCCAGCTGTGTATATGTGAGCTGATCCATCTGTGTATATATGAGCTTATCCATCTGTGTATATGTGAATCTATTCTATGCTTGCAGATTTTATTTCTGATGTATTCTAAGAACATATTTTTACCCCCTATAGCTGTAAGACTGTAAATTTTTCATCACTTCTGGTATGTCAATCAACTTTGAAAATTTCCTCTTCAGTAGTGGAAACATGTTGCTTGTCATTATGGTTTTCATTTTTACATAAATGAAAACTGGTATTGAGGGTGTAAGCTCTTTTGCCTTTTGAACCTGCCTTGGCCATATCCTTTCAAATATTTATTCACTGGAAGATTTAAAAGTCTTTCTAATATCCAGACTGAGCTCCTATAGATCTGTCTGGAGTACAGTTATGCCAATCTTCATAATGGATAAAAGATATCTAGACTACAATGATTCTAGAGTGATGGAGACAAATCTGGCAGAAATAAACTAGTGCAGGGCTTCCCAAATTGTTCAGTGTAACGGACAAGTAGGATTTTATCCATTGCAGCAGGGTCTGCTGCAAATTGATTCATTATTGTTCTCTTTTGATCATCTTAAATTTGCATTTAGATTTGTTTAAATACAAGCTTAGCCAACTCTATGACTCTATTACCATTTAATGATAGGGGAACTGAGACGCTAGTCCAGTCAGGCACAACATACTGATCAGGGTCAGGCACAACATACTGATCAGGGTCAGGCACAACATACTGATCAGGGTCAGGCACAACATACTGATCAGGGTCAGGCACAACATACTGATCAGGGTCAGGCACAACATACTGATCAGGGTCAGGCACAACATACTGATCAGGGTCAGGCACAATACACTGACCAAGACCACAATTTTTCTTCCATGTAGCGTTCTCTGGAAACAGGCCATTTTCAAGACAGCCTGGCTGACAAGATATGGATCGATATGATCCCAACAGTAGTGAATGCCACACAGATGAAGACAAGCATAGCACAACCGCCTGGAGGACCGCCTTCAACCTTTATCGGCATGCTCGGGATGTGAGGAAAGCTACTACAACCCGTCACTTAACATCCTTTTCAGGGCACTCAAAAGGGTAAATTGCTCATTGTGGGCATTAGGCAGCGCATGAGTTTCAGCGGTCAGCGACCCATAACTGACTGCTAGTGTCAGGGCCAGCGAACCAGAGCTGCCAAGACCCTTCTACACCTCCTAGCGGTGGTCATGGATAACAGGCTGCAACAGAGCAGACTGGCCAAGGAGAAGGGATCGAAGAAGGAATGCAAACCCGGTACTCGAAAAATGCTTGCTGAAGTCGGATGTGTTGGACGGAAAGGTGCAAATACCGCAGTCAAACTGTAAACTACAAAACAACGCATTCCGTTCTCTAGACTACATTCTGCTACTTAAGCCCTTTTAGAGTTTGGTAGTGGGAGATTGAGAAATAATGAAGCCAAGCTAAGCCATTGTGGGCATTAAACAACAACAGCCATTTAATGGCAGCAGAAATAAGTGTCTTTTGTTAAAACTAGTTTATTTATTTTCATAATTAAGGAGAACAAATCTTGGAACCCCATAGAAAGTGACATAATGAAAGTTTTCAATCCATCATTATAAGAAAAATATGATGGATATAATTTTTTGATTAGAGACAATCGTGTTTTTTTAAGATTGTTTAAAGCTAAACACAAGCAAGAAAATGTCTAAATTTGTTGACCAGTTTTTATATGCCCTACGTGAACCAGCAACCAAGGTCTCGCAGACCAGCACTGGTCTACATACTACCATTTTAGGAAGTATTGAACCATCCTTTCTTTAAGACAGCAAACTCACCATGGTTGCTGACTGATCAGTTGTTGCTGTCAGGCCAATGTAAGCCGTCAGCTGAAAAATGCAGAAAGAATGTCATGAAAAAGTTCAGCACAGCAAAAATGTATAACAATGGTGTAACAATGGACAAAATGAAAGCAGATGTTTTAAGAAGCCATAAGAGTGTTAAACAAATTTGTCAACATCAAAAATATACTGACATCCAACAATAAACAAATGCACTGAACATGAGAGTTGGCATGTGTCATTTAACTTTTATGTAGCCATTGGCAAAAAAATGTGCCTGGGGCCTAGTCTGCTGCTTTTATCCCGACTGTATTTACGTTTCACAGCTAACATTTTTTCAAAGCATTTCAATCATAGATAAACAATCAGACTACCGTAAAAATCAGCTGAAAATTCTGCTCTTTCGGTCATAGAGAGTTCCACTTCTGTCCTGTCAAGTTAAAAACAATGGCAATTTTTTAATTTGTTTTAACATTTGGAAATTTATTTATTCTGTTTTACACTTTGATTTCAAGATTCAGTCATTATTGCGAATGGGGAAGTTTAGTTTTTGCAACAAATTTTTCTGAGGTAGATCTATTTAGTTTATCTAGATGCAATAAAAATGTTTCTAGTGGAAATTAACAGATATGCTGATCTTGTAAACATTGATTATCCATTCTCTGTTGGACTTTGAAAAAATGTCCTACACAACAGGGATGCGGAAAACAATTAAGTCTATATGCTTGTGCTGTTTTTCAACACTATCACCTTCATCTTCTTGTATCTCAGAAACTATGACACACACAACAAAAATAATACTACCAACAAGTTCTTGATTAATTTATGTTTCTACACACAACAAAATCATATCTATATATATATAGACCAACAAATAAAAAGGTTAGAGGCTCTCAAAGTCAACAACCACCGTAAAATGTGACAACGTGCTGACAAAATAATGTAGCAGCATAAAGGATATATTCATCTTTGCTATATGGTATAGGAACCTGGACAATGAACAATCAGCTTGTGAATAAAAGCTTAGCAGTGGTTAGTGCACTGACATTGTAGCTGGGTTCAGTTCCCCAGTTGATGGTGAATTTTTCTCTCTGGAAAAAACGATCCAGCCTCAAAAAATTGTGTACCAGAATAAGATAATATGGGCCTAACACTGTCTTGCCAATAGGTCCCAATGACATGTAAACTGGATCTTTACTTTTGAAAATACAATTCTACATGAAGACAGAAACAGAAGTTTAACTTAGTTTTCTGTCTTCGTTTGTAATGTTTCCACTGATCCATTCATCTGTTTCTCTTCTGTAAAGGTCCACCTTCATCATTATTAAGTGCCCTGCCGGTTGAGATTGGCAATCATGTACCTTCACTTTCTCTTATCGCGTATGTTATTTATCAGTTCCACAGCTGGAGATGGCGTGGGCTAGTTGTTAAGTGACATGGCTCAAAACCCAAAGGTGCTGGGTTCAATCCCCATCACAGCACCTGCCGTTACCCCGGGGAAGCAAACCCTTAGAAAATGCAGGAGGAAGCAACCCTTACATAAAATGCACTGGGCGGACAGGCGGAAAATAAAAACATAGTGCAATGTACACCGCCATGGGAAATAAAGAAAAAGGCGAGCGTAAACAAACAAAAACATAACCAAAAAAAGTCCCACTGCTGATCGCCTTGCATTCCATGCCTTCAAACTGTCCAATATTTTCTCTCTTTGCCTACCTCTGCTCCTCTTCCATGAGGTTCCGCCCGTTGTCATTGTGTGTTCCAACCTGCCTCTTTCTTATGACACGTCCGAAAAAGGATGACTGCCTTGCCCTGATTTTTGCCATAAACTGCTTTGTGTCTGTGCCTCCCTAAGAACCATGTTATTAGCTTTCTTTGTAGTTAATGCAATTTTCAACATTCTTCTGCAAAGCCACATTTATGTTGCCTCCAATGATCCCTGTACTTGCCTGCTGATTGTCCATGAATCTATGCCGTATGTCAGTACTAGTTCCATGTAGTATCAAGGAACTCTCTTCCTTAATTCCAGTGATTGGGTTTTGTCGCACTTAATTCCAGTGATATGGTTTTGTCGCACAAGATTCCCCTCAAACTCTGGATGACTGATTTTACCTTGACAATTCTGTTCCTCTATTTCCTAAGTGCATCTCCCATGAGAACTGACGTGAGTGCCCAAGTATTGAAATGTGTGTACTTGTTTTAGTTCCGTCTCATTCACCTTCAAACAACTATTTGGAGATTTGTGATTCTTACTCTCTACCATTACTTTTTATTTCTTTTCATTTTAGATCCAACAAATAACAAAAAGTATACACGGATAAGGAAGACAACAACTATATTAGTGAGAACATTTATTGATTTCACGTAATAATTATTTATCATTAATAAACCTGTCACTCTAAATGGTGAAGCATAGGTCCAACACCACATTTGGATTTATCTTATCCAGCCTAATAAAGAATTCTGAATCCATTTGCGGTGCGGTTCATTTGACAGTGGTCTTTATGCAAGTGAGATTGCCACACCCATCACAACCTTCCATAAAGAAAAACATTGGCCTCCTCTCAAGCCGTTGACAGGCGATCAGCAGCACTTACAGATAACAGAGCTATTGTCTGATATGTGAACAAATCTTAGTTGTTTCTGACTCTTAACAATACTCTTTTTTTCTTAGTTCCTTGGTCAGTGACTGACAAAGCAGCTAGTGACCGCCACACCTGATGGTGCCTTTAAGGGCAGCAACAAACTCCCTCCATTTCACCCAGTCTACAGCCATCCTTTATCCAGTGCTCCAACTCTGATTCATGGTTTTAATTTCAGTCTATGGATTCTTTAAGGGCAGCAACAAAGTCCCTCAATTTCATCCAGTCTACAGCCTTCCTTTATCAAGTACCCCAACTCTGATTCATGGTTTTCATTTCGGCCTATGGCATCTTTAAGGGTAGCAACAAACTCCCTCCAATTCACCCAGTGTGCAGCCATCCTTCATACAGTACCCCAACTCTGATTCATGGTTTTCATCTTGGTCTCTAAGGTTCTTTGCCAAGTTGGTTTAGGTTGGCCTCTCTTTCGCCTTTTCTCTAGGATCCATGCCAAAGCAGTTCTGGTAATGGTGTCTGGTTCTTTTCTTGACCTATCCAATGGCCTATCAAATTTCAGCGACAACCAATTATAATGTGTTCATGTCTCCTTGATTGCTTTCAACAAGCAGCTCTTGATTGGTTATAGTGTTTGAAACAGCACTCTTCACTTTATGATTATAACGTATATCTATAGCAAAGCAAATGTTACTAAGGTAACTGAGCTCGAAAAATATATTTTGTTCTTACTTAAGACCTTAAAGGTAAAGATAGTCAAATATTGACACCTCTGTTGATGAAGTAATAGTGCTGCTTCTACAACAATCTTCTCTTCAACTTGCTCTTTGCTTGATCCTAGGTAGCCAACACAACAATCTTCCTGTCTGCTCTTTGTTGGATACTAGGTAGCCTACATGACAATCTTCCAGTCTGCTCTTTGTTGGATCCTAGTTAGCCAACACAACAATCTTCCTGTCTGCTCTTTGTTGGATACTAGGTAGCCTACATGACAATCTTCCAGTCTGCTCTTTGTTGGATCCTAGTTAGCCTACATGACAATCTTCCAGTCTGCTCTTTGTTGAATCCTAGGTAGCCTAAATGACAATCTTCCAGTCTGCTCTTTGTCGGATCCTAACGTCACTACTACTCTTAATTATAATATGTAATAGCTTGCCGTGACAGAAACACAGCTTGATTTTATACTGAAAATGGTAAACAAACTTGTATTTATTTCTTCACTCTCCTTTTCATTGACCTAGTACACACACATAGCTCTCCTTAAGATTTCAGTCCGCTGCCTACTCTAGCTATCAAGACATGGTGCAAATACACTTGCTAAATAACCCAGAGATTCATCCTGTGGTCAGTACCTCACTACCTCTAGATACTTATGCTGCTTCTAACTTTATTTTACCTATTCTAAACTACTCAGCGTTTCAGCTCACAATTTGTCTAATTGATGGATAAAACAATAAGTGTGACAATATAGATCTTCAAAGATCTGCTGTGTTTCTGTAGGGATCTACAAGAGCCAAGGGTAGCAACTGGCACTCTCTCCTTTAAGCTGAACTAATGATCTGCTCCCTCACTTCTTTATGAAAGAATGCCTTTAATTTCTGAACTTACTTGTGTTAATCTGTATCTCTGTATGTCCTTTCCGGCGAGACCTGATAGCTGTCTCTCACTTCTCAATGAAAGGTCTTCCCAGACTTCTTCTCTGTATGTCCCTTCCAGTGAGACTGGACTGTTCTCTCTCAACTTTTCTCCGTTCTTAACTGACATGCTTTCTCAACTCTGACCAATGCCTTTTAAGTCTCACCATCCGCCCGAGACAAAGTTCCTGACGCCAGAGATTCTCCTTCGTTCAAGTCGTTATCATGATCGCTCCGATTCATATAAAGGTGTCAATCTGGGTTTTCCATTATCTCCAGCGTCTAGCTCGTTCTCCATACTTTGTTAACCCCAATCAGCATAGCGGTGATACCTCAGCTAACGTGACTGTTACGTCTTTCTCTGGTCACCGTCTGCCTTGACTAGCAGTGAGATGGGAATTGCTACTGACAGAACTGTTACATTTTGCTTCACTCAAAGTCTATACTGATTTACACATTTGGGCCTCTGGCAGTCTCACATCAAAGGGCTGATCTTTAATTGCCTGTCAAAAGTTCTTCCTCTTCTGCACTCACTCTCAATCTCCCGCTACCAACTCCTGAATGGGGACTTTGTAAGTAGCAGGATGTAGGCCAGGTTGAAAATCTGTTGGTGGGTCAGAGATCCATTACAAAGTGTTAGTGACTTGAGTGTGCTACATTTTAAGCTTTGTGTGGTAATGTGACAGGCTCCATTGCTTACTGCCTTGCTTCCGCAGGGTGAAGTTGGATCAAATTGAGTCAGCTTGTTGAGATGGTGTCATAAAGCCACTCCCTTTATTGCGAGCACAGTTGATTGTTAGCATATCTTCTATATTTAGTATCAGGCCACTTGGCATGTGAATAATTAGCGTGTGTTCATGGTGTAAGTGTTGTGTGTGTTAAAATGCTTGAATCAGCTACATTTTAGCAATTCTTAAAATAACATTTAGTGGGAATAGTTTCAATTTGTGATATTACAAGAAAGTGTCATCCTTCCTGTGAACATTTCAAAGTTCTAGCTTTATATGTTTGTGTGCTATTATTGCTTTAATAGGCCAATACTTTTAAGACAAAGTATTGCACAATTTGTCCCACTTTTGTTGCAAACATTACTATTTCTTCACCATATACAGCTATTAACATACAGTAGTAGATAATTCATCGACCACACACAGAACTCTCTGTGAAACAATCAAGTCCCAGTCTTACTGCTAACTTGTGCAACAGATGTTTCTGTGTGAATAAGTCAGATCAGAAGGCAACCTATTGGAAAGTCATAAAACCAAGCAGCCAAATTCAACTGAGTATCAACAGCCAAATTCAACAGTATCAACAGCCAAATTCAACTGAGTATCAGATTTAAAATGGACATACCTGGAACAAACATGTCAACAGTACATCCATATTTCAAATTCCTTTGTATAGGGGACGGCGTGGCCTAGTGGTTAAGTGGCACGGCTCACAATCTGAAGGTGCTGGGTTCGATCCCCATCACAGCACCGGCCGTTCCCCCGGGGAAGCAAACCCTTAGAAAATACAGGAGAAAGCAGACCCTTACATAAAATGCATGCTGAAGTCGGATGCACTGGGCCGACAGGCGCAAAATAAAAACACAGTGCAACGCACACCGCCTTGGGGAATGGAAAAATAAGGCAAACGCAAAACCCCCCAAAAAAAAAAATTCCTTTGTATAATTTATAATTTCAATGTAATACTTCAGCTGAATGCATAACATCATCATCAGGTTAACCAGTCCGGAGCATGGTGTTGAAGTCTTCTGATCGTGTCACACCACTGTCCAAGCAGATCTCTTCAGCTCAGTACAAGTCTGCATCCTAATGTTCTTATACGGTCATGTGATGTAATTGTTTCTTGAATGTCCTCTTCTTCTTTCTCCCTGAATTTTGTCTTCTAGTATTTTCAATAGAAAGCCTCCATATCTCATGTTATGACAAAGCCAAAACAATCTACCTTTTTATATACTCATCATTAGTTGTTTATGTGACATTATATCTTAAAGCACTTAGAAATGCCTAGGCAACATATAAATTCTATTTCTTAAAATTATTTTTGCAAAACTATCATTACTGCATTTATTACCACTGCTAAGGGTCACCAGGGTGACTTACAGGGGGAATAATAAATGCTGCTTGCCCTATAGTCACCACGGATTGTATAGGCTGTCTTTTATTTATTCAAAGACAGAAGAACAAAAAACATATGCCAAACTGATGTTTTGAACTATACACATGGTCAAACGAGTGGTATCCTAACAGCTCAGCCACCTGCTCCAGTTAATAAGAACAATAAGCAGAAAAAGATTATGTAAAAAGCGAACAACAGCTAAATTTTTTTAATAATTCACAAATTATTACCTTATGAGCAACAGAGTCTTTCAGTCCATGAAGAAATGCAGCCTCCAAGGAGTTGCACAAATTGTTTGAGGCATCATTACTGAAATAAGATTTGGTCTAAATTAATCTTTCTACTCTTTATATCTTAACAGTTTTGCCGAAAAGTTATTTTCTTAACAATTTAAGAAATTTCAACAAAACAAATACAGCAGAGCAAAAACAAACACACTCTAACATCAGTATTCATTTTCTTCCATCTGGTCCAAGAGACTAAGTACTTACTGGCCTGCCAAAGAGTGCAGTAATTCTTAATACAAGATAACATGGCACGGAATGTGATGATGATAATAGGCAAACATCCCCCTGAAACAACTACTTCGATCAAATTGTTTCAGAAGGTACATAAGGGATTATCAAAGTGTGAGAAGACAGCAGACTCAGAGGTCTCAAGCTGTCAACAAATCAAAAGTAGAAGCATCAAAATCAACACACACAACTCTAAATCTTTATTTCAGAAGGGATGACCACCGCATGATTGGATATCAGACTCTAGTCTCAAACTTTTCAGGGGCTTGCATGGATTTTTTGTCCAACTTATGATGTAGTTTGCAGCTCATTCCAATTTGTTTGAGAATCATTTAATCTTCCTTATAAGATGCCTTAAACCTTTTGGTTTTAATATATTCCTTTACGTTTATGTCGGCTCCCCTTGCACATTCTTATCTTTCCCTCTTTCTCTTCAACATCCTTTTCTTTATATTTCTCTCTTATTAATATTTTTATGTTTATACATTCATTACTATATCCTTATATATGTATCATACTTATATGTCAGAGGGCGTCAAATTTGTTTAGGATCTAGGAGTCAAGTAACAAATGTAGGAGTCAGGTAACAAATGTAGGAGTCAGGCATAGTGCTGGATTAAAAGGATACACAGGGGGAAATTGTGCAAGTAGATACAACAATGGTGCTGGGATTTTAAGCGTCATAGCAACATTTGTAGGTGATATGACAACCGATATTTCGTGCGCAAGTGAATCATCCCTATCACCAATATCATCATCACATTTCGTGCCATGTTATCTTGTATTAAGAATTACTGCACTCTTTGGCAGGCCAGTAAGTACTTAGTCTCTTGGACCAGATGGCAGAAAATGAATATTGATGTGAGAGTGTGTTAGTTTTTGTTCTGCTGTATTTGTTTTGTTTTAGCGGTGTGTGCTTATTCTAATTGGTTCATATATTATCATTTCCTGTTTGGCTTACTCTGCACTAAGTAGTACGCCATAATTCTCACATCCCTGTGCAAACTCTAGCTAAACAGGAAAGCCGCCTCCCATTTGTACCGGTTGTCAAGGCCATCATCTTCACTTATTTAGGGATTTGTGACATCTTTTCATTTGTTGTTTGTTCCCGATAAAAGTTTTGTGGCTATAACATGAGTTTCATTTTGTTTCTGTTCCAGTGTGGTAACTGAGCTATTCCTACACATATTCCAATCGACTTTTGACCTTCAGTACCTCTGCAGCTTCGCTTTATTATTCATGTGTACAGCCAGCAAGCTACAAAAACTATCAGTATAGATTCTGTCATCTGAACCAAAAGACTGAAGTGTGTGTAGCCAGCAAACTGCAAAAGCCATCAGTATAGATTCTGAAATCAGAACCAAAAGACTGAAGTGTGTGTACAGCCAGCAAGCTACAAAAGCCATCAGTACAGATTCTGTCATCTGAACCAAGAGACTGAAGTGTGTGTACAGCCAGCAAGCTACGAAAGCCATCAGTACAGATTCTGTCATCTGAATCAAGAGACTAAAGTGTATGTAGCCAGCAAGCTACAAAGCCTATCAGTATAGATTCTGTCATCTGAACCAAGAGACTGAAGTGTGTGTACAGCCAGCAAGCTACAAAAGCCATCAGTACAGATTCTGTCATCTGAATCAAGAGACTAAAGTGTATGTAGCCAGCAAGCTACAAAGCCTATCAGTATAGATTCTGTCATCTGAACCAAGAGACTGAAGTGTGTGTACAGCCAGCAAGCTACAAAAGCCATCAGTACAGATTCTGTCATCTGAACCAAGAGACTGAAGTGTATGTAGCCAGCAAGCTACAAAAACAGTACTTCTGGCAGCAATGCCGTTGCCTAAATTATGGAAATTTCACTGTTGGTTTGTTCATCTTGTTATAATATCATCACTTCCTTTTAAATTTCATTCATAGTAATCCCTTATTGGGGTTCAAAATTTGATCAATAAGATTGCACTATAAAGTCATGTTGATGTGGCACAGTAGTCGTTTGGCTTGGCTTCGTTCGTTCTCAATCTCCCGCTACCAAACCCTAAAAGGGCTGAAGTAGCAGAATGTAGTCCAGAGAACGGAATGCGTTGTATCGTAGTTTACAGCTTGACTGCGATATTTGCACCTTTCGGTCCAACACATCCGACTTTAGCAATCATTTTTTGAGTACTGGGTTAGCATTCCCTCTTCGATCACTTCTGCTTAGCCAGTCTGCCCTGCTGCAGCCTGTTATCCAGGATCACCACGTGGAGGTGTAGAAGGGTCTTGGCAGCTCTGGTTCGCTGGCCCTGATGCTAGCAGTCAGCTATGGGTCGCTGACTACTGTAGCTCATGCAATGCTCAGCGTCTTGATCCCCGAGTAGTTGTTTAAGTTGAGTATTTTACTTATCTTAAGAATTACAACATATATCTACACCACGACACGACTTCAACACAGTAAACACTACCCTGACCATAAAACAAAACAATATAATTTATTACAAGAATAATCGTTGCACAATATCAACAAATAAAAAAGAACTTCTAAACTATATAATCATAATATATATATTTAACTACCACACAAAATACAAGCAATTGTTGTTAATCTTATTTCTGTAACTAAATGAAAACCAAGATTCTAAGTCTATACCTGCAACAACAAAACTTCACAACCTCACGAATAATTCTAGCCACAACTTAATGGCTCCAGTTAGCTCGTCATCCTCTATCTGAACCCTCAACACACAATCACAAACTCATTCTCACGATCAGATTATGTACTCAGCGATCTGTGCATTCATCTATAATCATCTCACATCAAGTATTCAGGCAATCTGCGCATTCACATATAATCAGTTCGCCATCCTCTATCTGCATCTTCAACACACATATCAGATCTCTTACTGTTCACAGGGTGTCCATCATTTAGCACCTATTGAGCGCGACTGGCCAAACTCGAGATGTATTATGGGACAGCCACCCTGCAAATTCTCTCCAAGTCTTCTTGCCAGTCTCCCATCCAGTCTGCCAAATTAGCTCTGCGGTGCATTTTATAGTGTCAAGCAACAATATGGCTGTCCAATGGTCTTCTGTGGGTTGGCTGATTTAGCTATCATTCCAATTTGGAACTACCCCATTTAAAATGTTATTGGCTGTCTATCCACGAGTCACTGTCATTCTAAATGCGGTAGCCTGTCATGGAAGTATTAGATTGTCACCAATCCCTATTCTCGTCAAGTCTGACACCACAGTGGTCAGTCCTGACACCCATCCCTGTACCAGACAAAGTCTTCTACCTAACGTATAGAAACGGTGATTGATGGGATATATAGTTTATTTTGATCCAGTGTGCCAGAGAGTGATTTTCTGTATGTCTGTGGAATGGGCTGTTATATGTGTGATATATCCCTGAATGTCATTTTGGATGTAGGTAACTATGCCATTGCAGTCGGTGCACTCACAGGCATAGCTAGTGCATCATGTCAAGCTCAGGTCAATGTCCTTGTGTAGAGTTTCTTGCAGGAGAACCACATGAACCCAGTGGCTGATCAAAACCTTGGCAAGCTCAGGCTTCTTATTTCTCAGGCCACAAATATTTAACTGTAGGACATTAAATCAAAGCTTGTTATCTTGTTTCTGCACATGCTTCCTCTTAAGTTTTCTCGTTTCAGTATGTTTATGTTCATTTCCAGTAGTCCATTTTCCACCTATTGCAGCCTGGTCACCCACTGCCAGGCGCGGACCTTGATGACAGAGGCGCTGTCCGAGCGCATTTGTAAAATTGTTAAATTTTGTACTTCACATATTTTGGCATTGTGGGGCTGGTGAGTCTGTAGATTTTCTTCCCACTCCAGGCAGAAACCAGAAATGTACTGTCCCGACATTAAGTAATTGAGAGGGTGCATTAGCAACGCTCCAAGGTACCGAAGCCACTGTGAGATTCACTGCGCTCATTCCCCGCCACCAATTATCTACTGGTTAGGCCAAGCCCTCCTAGGCTCCAGACCTGTGATCAAAAGTTCTAGACAATTGGATCGTCACGTCCTGAGCCACTGTGCCTTTACAATTGGCCTCGACTGTCATGGTGCGGCAAATATAGGTTCTCTTTTCCCTGGTCTGTTCAGCACAGTGCTGATTCCTTCCTAACCACAGAGAGTGCATGCGCATTGTCCAATAGGAGACCCATTTGTACAGATGAGTTACTGGTAAGGTTTTAAGAATAAAATACTCATTATACAGTACCTGATCTACTAAGTTATACTGTAGCATAGTGTTAGTTCTGATAGGTCATGGGAGAGGTCATCAGAGCTGACTCATGCGGACATTCATACAGAAAATGTTTCCCTTGTTTTAACAAATTGTGATCCACAAAATTCTCTGCACCCTTGGGACAGCTTTCACATCTGACCACGAGAATGATTTGTACATTCTCTTCTTTAAATAAAGACATTTTAGAAGGAACCTAGAAACCTAAGCAATAAAACATTCTTCATGGATGGCGATTTTGTTTGAATAGCCCTGTAATATGTGTTTCCTAATTATTATTGCCAGAGATACATAGCTTTCTGTCCTCTTTGGTTGCTCTTCTTCTTCTTTGGTTTTCGTCCTGAAAAGGACATTTGTAACATTGTGTCGTAGTTTACAGAAGACTGTGACTAACACTTTCAATTTCAGCACATTTTTTTAATAGTTGAAGTCTGTTTCTAGGGCCACCACTTGGAGACAAAATAGAGTCTTGGTCAGTTATGAGTCACTAACCCTGATGCAAGTAGCCAGCTAGGAGTTCATGCCTGTTCACTGCTGCATCTTCTGCCTCTTCGGTTGATCTAAGCCACCAATATTTTTCACTGATGGATCAAAGTAATATCTACTTTCCATTGATGTGTTGTTTGGTGACAAATTAAAAAACTGAATAATGCTCTATTCTTTCACAAAGTTGATCACTTTATCTTTGTTCAACCAATACCAATTATTTTAGCATTACTATATGGCAAGAAACAATTCTGAAGTATTCGTAAATCAACTAAATTCCTTATCGGCTATATTGACAATTTATAACACAGTGAGATGTAGTGCCCAATAACCAAAAAGGTCATGGCAAAGAAGAGACAGAAGAATACAGACTTTACAGGGGTGTGGCTCGTTGGTCATTAAATGTGTTCTTGGTTTGAGTTTTAGACCTCTGCCACAGAGCAAGGTTGAAACACACTTCAACTATGTATAACATACAGGCCCTTAATAACATAAACTGAAACACACATCAACCATGTATAACATAAAAGCCCTCAATAACACAAATTAAAATACACATCAACCATATGTAACATACAGACCCTTAATAACACAAACTGAAACACACATCAACCATTTATAACATACAGGGCCTTAATAACACAAACTGAAACACACATCAACCATATATAAAATACAAGCCCTTATACAGGCAGTCTGAAAGCTTTCGGAAATGGAATCTCAACCTGTAAACAAACTCCTCTTCACTACACTGAAGGTGCTTCTGTTGTAAAACTTTTAGAGCTCTTGCAAAGCCGCTTGTGATTGCTCTCTTAATATTTGTGTTGTGGATTGCTTCTTGTTGTCCATCTAAAAGTAAAGGAAATAAATACGAAGGTAGTATATTGTGGTTATAAATTGAAAGCAATAAACGTAAGGGATAGTACCTCACGATGAGAGGCAGTGACTTCGTAGTAAAATTGGATGTTTAGGATCCTATTTGGTTCACCCAATCCTATCTAACTCATGTATGGCTCTAAGAGTCGGCTACTAAGCAGCAGTATCACACCATGCAACAGTTTTGGCTGGTCGGCTAAACTACGTGAGCAAATGTGGAGGAAAAACCAGGGAGCAAAGCTTGGTGGAGCACAATAGTCCAACTAAGAGATGGAAACTTGATACAAACCAGGGTAGGAAAGACCAATAGTCTTGCACAACAGGTTTCTTAGAATAGACAACCCTGAGCTGAAACAACTACTGTCCTTCAGGTAGGCTGGGGACAGCCAAAAGCTACGGTGGATAGCCGCCCACTGTGTGATTCTTGGAAGCGAGAGGGAAAATGAGCTGGCGAAAGCCATTTACAGAGCTATAGAGAACAGGAGACGCTCGTCAGGCAATCTGTGGAAACAGAGTGGAGTCACCAGCACAGGGAATGCATGCCAGGGAACGACAGCATGGACAGACTTGGCAGGGATGGGCACACTGGGATCTTCTTCTTCGTACGCTGTCAGACGTCAACTTGTATTTGTTCTAAGAAAGCTGCGGTTATCCTGAGGCTGTCGACACTGCCATAGAGCTTGTCTAGTGTTGGCACTGGTGATGGCCACATGTGCTTTCTCTGGTCCTCGTATGTCGGGAAATTTTGCAGCAGATGTTCAGGGGTCATTTTCCTTGTACCACAGGTGCATTCGTCAGTAGCACCTATCTTCAGTTTATTGAATAGATGGTACCTCAGCCTGTTGTGGCCTGTGCGGAGTCTGAAGACCTGCTCTCTTCTGTTCAACTGGTAATAAGCATAATTTTGTTTATAGCCAGTATGCTCTGTTTCCCATTTGGCCATGTATCTGGCCCTAATAAACCTTTTAGACTCTTCTTATGTAACACTAGAATCTGGTTGTGGTAATCTTGCATCTTCTTTTGCCAGTCTGTCTGCCTCCTCGTTGCCTTGAATGTTATAGTGGGATGGAGCCCACTGTACCACAACTCTTTTGGGTGTGGACTGCTGTCATAGTTGACAGAGTACTGATCTTAAGTTATTAAATTCTGTATTTTTCTGGTTTTTAGTGCTGTAACCACGGACAGGGCATCTGTAAATAAGACTATCTGGCTTTCATTGCTTTCGCCTGTCATCATTGCTTCTACTGCAGCCTTCAATGCCTCTGCTCTGAAATTGCTTGAGAATTTTCCAGTTGCCACTGACAGTGTTATCTTTCTATCGTTTGTTAGGCTCAGAAATACCCCTCCCCCTCCATTCTGTGTTGTGTTTGTTGCAGAACCGTCAGTGTATGCATGGGTCTAGTCTATGCTTGGGTAGTTTTTCTCTGTGTACTTCAGGGTTATGTCTCTTCTTTCCTTTTCAGTCTGGCTGTTCTTGTATCCAATACCTGGTATATATTCTATCCCCTCTGGAAAGATCTGCTGCTTCCATGTGGGTTTGCGTACAAGGATGAGCTTTGGTGTTGATATGGCGTTCATAGGGTCTTCACTCATTTTTGTTTTGGCTATTTCTACAAAGTTTCTCCGCTTTAGTCTCCCTTTTCCAAATCCATTTAGTTTCTGATGCATTGGATGGTCTGTCTGTCTTCTTAGTTTCTCTGCTTGCTTCTGGGCTCTGCTGTCTCTTCTATCGTTCATTGATTGCTGTAATCTTTTCTAGTTCTACAATTGGCGTTGACTTCATGCCTCCTGTTATACTCTCATGGATTGGTTTTGAAGTTTGTTGATTTTATCACAGTCTGCCTTTGCTGCTGTTGGCCATGCCACAATGCCATACTCGAGAACTGGTCTCACTCTTCCAGTGTACAGTTTCTTCAGTAATCTCTCATCTGCTCCCCAGCTTGTGCCAGCAAGTTTCCTCATGATTGCCATTCTTTGTCTTGCTCTCATTCAGTTTCTCTCGATCTGAGTTTTCCATGTCATGCGCCGATCAAATGTGATGCCCAAATAGTTTGGGTTGTCGTTTAGCTTCAGACATTTGCCATTAAGACTTATTTTGGTGTTCTGTGGTTTATTTGAGAATATCGTACATGTTGTTTTTTCTTCATTTATTTTGACCAGCCATGTTTTCGCCCACTCCTCCAACAATTTTAGGGCCTGCTGCATCCGATTGTTTGCTACGGTGAGATTTTCTTCAGAGGTCCATAAAGCCAGATTGTCTGCAAACATGGAGCTGTGGACTTTTTTGGTATATTCTCTATTATGTACACTGGGATCAATATTGTGGATTTAGGAACCATCTCCACAGTGGTGGGTCTTGGAGACACTGAGTACAGAATAGAAACTAGAATATGTCTAGAATAGACACCAATTATATTAGAACAAATAAACAAACAGCAAAATATACTTGTCATTAAAGAATAATGTCCTTTTTTTTTGTTTTTTGTATAAAGTAGAGCATAGAGAAAAGATTCTTATGATCACAAGAAGAATAGGTCACAAAGGTGCAATCAAATTTTAGAGAAAAGTATAGAAAAAAACTGAAACATTGTTTCCTATATATGTAGATTTGAACTTCTTATTTGCTACAGCATTAATTGAAAATAGATTTTGAGTTTTTTTGTTCTTTATTTATTGTTCAATTTCAAACCACATCTATTTCTCTCATAAACTTGGTGGTCTGTCTCACGTTTCTCTTGTCATCATATAGTTTATCAACAGATTTGGAGAACATGTTCCACTGTTTGTTTGTCCTATCCACATAAGCAGAAGATTGTATGTTCAAATTTTTTATTTGTAGAATAGATTATATTTTAGTCTTAGGTAGCCTTTTACAATTGGTTTTTTTTTTTTTTGCATTTGCCTTATTTATCTAATCCCTAAGGCGGTGTGCGTTGCACTGTGGTTTTTATTTTGTGCCTGTCGGCCCAATGCATCCGACTTCAGTATGCATTTTTATGTAAGGGTCTGCTTCCTCCTGCATTTTCTAAGGGTTTACTTCCTCGGAGTAACGACAGGTGCTGTGATGGGGATCGAACCCAGCACCTTCTGGTTGTGAGCCATACTACTTAACCACTAACCCATGCCATCCCCCTAAATTGTTAATTTGTTATTATCATTTCATATCTTTTTGGCAATAATAATAATGGTGCGTTGAATAGCCAATACCATGTCCAACTGCCACGGCTATGTTCATATGTAGTGTGTCGACCGAAATCCTTACAGATTCCCCTGGTGGAGCTGAGTACTCTGCTGCCTTGGGATGAGGGCAACGAGGAGTATGTGTTAGGCCAATGTTTGTGTCAGGCTTTCTGTATCTGTCCGTGTCTGACTCCCTGTTTTTCCGTATTCTGCCCCGAGACCTCTGGATTGTGTCCCCCTCAGCGTGACCCTTGCTGTACTGAAAATACGAGGCGGGGAGAGGTATCATGTAACCTCCGGTAAAGGGGGGCGGGAGGAAGGCGGCTTCAGTCTGAGCACGGAGTTCCTTAAGTAGTGATAACCTGAAGTGAATTCTGAGTGCAGTCAAGGGGAATGTCGAATGCCATCTTGGACGGGTTTCCCACGATTTAAGCCTGGCATGAAATGCAGCATAACAAACAGGATAACCAATCAAGAGCGCATCAATTCCACAGAATAAAGTTCTTTATACCATTTGGTAAAGGAGTTGTGAATTATAATCCAAACAGGAATCAGCAAACATCAGAAAATGACACAAACACCACAATAGCGCAGCCATTCAGGCGCGGCTATCTTACTTTATTTGCAAAGGATAGTATATTTCTGCTATATTAGACTGTGTGGTCTCGGTGCCATTTGTCTTTCCAATAGTTTTTTTATCATTCTTCTTATTTCTTTGTGTGATGCCCTGTCGCCGATTTGCGTTTACTTTCTTCCTTCTTTGGTTAGTTTCCTCATACCCATATATTTAGCAGTTCTTTTATTTCGTCATTCACTCTCAGATAATCAGACTTATCTCTCTCATTTATATGGTGGTCTATTTAAGGCTTCTCCAGTTGTCATACAAATCCCACAATTGAGTTGGGGAGGGCCATGTTGCCACTCTGCTCTCTCAAGTTAATTTGTATCATTGTCTTTATTTCTTCATATGTAGCCCTGGCCTCAGTTTGGGTTTTGCTTCCACCCTCTTTGGCTAGTCTATTTGTCTCATTCTCATGCAGTGTCCACTGTATTTTCAGTATTGAAACTGTAGCTGTTATTTCATGAGTGTCTCAGACGGTGAGCAGGAATCGGTTGTATTCTCAATCCTAATACAGTATGAATAGTAATTATGAGTTGAGTATCAAGAAACAACACTCAACAGTAAGAAACAGAATGAGAATAGTTTACATTTTCCCTGTCCGTCATAATGGTCTTCTAATATTGAGATCGCCACTTATCGTTTTGCAGATATTGTATTTTGAATACTTACGTTGTACTCAAAGAGACTAATATATACTAATCATAACTAACTGTTGATACAAACGATTTCAGAATTTCTCAAAACAGAACAATAACAATACAATACATGATCATCATCATCATGTAGCATGTTATTTGTAGAATGTCGCTCTCATTACAGCCAGACGATATGTATCTCGGTCTGCAATCAATCTTCCCGCTTGCTCCATGTTCATGTTTTGAGTATAAATGATATTCTTTATCCACCTTTGCCTTGGTCGACCCCTGCGTCGCCTTCCAGGTACCATGCCATCCATGACCGTTCTTTTTAGTCCGTCATGACGTTTGATGTGGCCGAAAAAATTCAATTTCCGAAACTTAACATTGTTTATTTATGAGCCAGTTTTCTTCAACATTCAGGTCTTCTAGGGTGGTTTTATTTGTCACTTTCTTTATCCATGGAATTTTTCGGATTCTTCTGTAACATTTTGTTTTGAACGTTCCAATTTTCTTCTTTGGTACTTAAGTCATAGTACATGTCTCGTACCCGTACATGGCCACAGGGAATATGCATGTTCTCAGGATCTTCAGTTTTAGTTGCTTGTTAGTATTATCCGATAAATTGTGCATCTGTATGTTGTTGTGCATCTGCATGTTGTTTAGCTTCTGCATCGCCTTAGTATTATTCCATGATAAATTGTGCACCTGCATGTATGTTGTGCATCTGCATGTTGTTTTCAGTTTAGCTTCTGCAACGCCTTAAATTGTGCACCTGCACGTTGTTGTGCATCTGCATGTTGTTTAGCTTCTGCATCGCCATCGCCATGGCTAAGACTAAGCGTCTTATAATTTCTTTTATTTTAAACAGTCTCTGTCGTTAGATAACGTTGAGCCAAGATATTCAAAATGTGCGACATTTTCGATTTCTTCATTATTAATTGCAATCTATTGTCAACAACAATAACGACGAAATGTACTCATGTCTCAATCCATGTTGATGTTTTGTTAAACATAGTTTAATTAGTTTACATACTTAGCTACATAGTACATAGTTAACATAGCCTTGGCCCTTTGGGGCTTGCCCTTTTTAAGGCTTTTAAACATGCATGAGACATGAGTACATTTCGTCCCACTTTAATAACACTACTGTTATTCAATCGCATTTTATAAAATCATCTACAGAAACTCAACTGACAAATTTGTTTTTACCTCTCCATTTGAACATTCTCCTGTCCTTGTTAATAAAACCTTGTCAAGAAACAATATCCAGAACTTTGCTGTCCATCTATTTAACAGTCAGTGTCCGCCTGCTTCCACTGCTGTGTTGCCAGAATTCACACATCTCATCTCTAATTATTAATCAAGAAAATGTTAATTATAATAGTCTACAAATAAATTAATTAAATTAAGTATATTTCGATCTAAATTAGCAATAGGTTCATCTCAAACCATACATAAACATAACACAAAAAGTGTGTTTATATTATAATGCCATAACTGTAACATAACCAAAACTAAATAACTGTACAACTTACAAATGTATGCTTATATTATGTAAAAATGTTATAAATATATTTCAGTCAAAATTATAGATAGCCCCTTTATCAAGTATAGTTATAAATATTAGTCTGAATCTGCCGATAAATATATGACGCGCGATATAATGACGTAACTGCAAAATTTAAAATAGCAAGCATATTCGTAAATATTAAATGCATATCTGGCATACTAGTTACTGTCTTGTTTACAAGGAGAAGAAGATGACACTTCCCGACATGCACCATGTTTACATCATCAGTTGCATGCCGCTTTGAGGAGAATACTTCCTCGTTCATCTTCAGACCTCAACTTCAATAACTCTAACGAAGGCAGCAGTCGACTCAAGGCTCTGTATGCTTCCGCACAGCTTCTCGTGGAAGGACACTGGCTGTTGCCAAATGCTACTTCTTTTGTCGGTATACAGTGGACAGGACTGCAAAATATGTTCTGCCTTCATGGGGGCTGTGCGACAGGTGCAAAGGCTGTAGTGCCAATCTTGAACTTCTTGTACAGATGACATCTAAGTCTGTTGTGACCCGTGCGTAGCCGGAGAATTATCACCTAGTCTCGCCTGGAGAGTTGATGGTAGGCATCATTTTCTATATGGCCAGGGTAATCTTTTTTTCCCATTGTGCACTGTACGTTGCCCTGATGAATGCTTTTGTCTCATTGTATGTGATTTCTGTATCACTCTTGAGCAGCATTCCTCGCTCTCTGACGAGTCTGTCTGCCTCCTCATTGCCTGGAATGTTGCAATGGGCTGGTATCCACTGAACTGTGCTTTTTTTTTTTTTTTTTGAAGCACTGGGACAGGCGTTCGAGCGAAACTGCCAGAGCACCGAGTTCATTTGTGTGCTGGTTCTTGGGCGCTATTAACACTGCGAGGGCGTCTGTGAAAATGACCACTTGCTTTTCTGTCTGCTCCTTATGGTCTATAATGAGGGTTTCAGCTGCTTGTCTCATGGCACGTGCTTCGGCACTGAAGTTGCTGCAGTGCTCCCAGTGGCAAATGCTGCTGAGTATACTTTGCTTTTTAGTTTTATAGTGATGCCAGCTCCCCCGTTTCCAATCGCATATTTGGCTGAGCCATCCGTATAGGCGTGCGTCCAGGCTGTGAGCGGAAATTTTTGGTTGATGTAATTTGATACTATGTGTTTTTTTATGTTCCTCTGTTTGTGTCTTTTTGTCTTCGATGTTAGGGATATTGCATATAAGATCAGGGAAGGGTCTTCCTTTCCAGAGGCAGCGGGTGGAGCATGCTGGTATTGGTTTTATTTTTTTCGTTTAAGAGGGCAGAATTGTTTTTAATCTTTTCCTTTGCCTGGACTTTAAAAAATTGTCTTTTTAGCTTGCCACGTCCCAACTTATTTAGTATGTGACGCATCGGGTGGTCCATGATTCTTTTGAATTTTTCCGCTAGCTGTAGGATTCTGCGGTCTTCCATTGTAGCCCAGTCATGGCTTCCATGTCTTTTATTTTGGTGGACTTTAGGGCTCCTGTTATGATACCGGCTGTTTGGTTCTGGGTGCGCCCTATTTTGTCAAAGTTTGATTTAGATGCCGTGGACCAAACTGCAATGCCGTATTCCAAAACTGGTCTTACTCTGCATATGTATAATATACTGGTTTAGAAGACCCTTCAGTTCAGTTCATGCCATCTCCGCATCGAAGGCCGGCTGCAATGGATCTCTAGTGCACTCTATCTCTTGCTGCAATGGTGCAATCAGAGATACTTTTTTCCAGTCCATCTCCTGATGTCATCCACCCACTTAAAACACGTTGTCTACCTCTTGAACGACTGCCTTCACCATACCCTCCAGTATGTCTTCAACAAAGAGGTATGTCTTGTTATATGACCAAAACAACGTAACTGTCTAACCCTGATTTCGGTCATTAATTCTATTTTCATCCACAACTTTTTCAATACCTCCAAATTTTGCTTTCTTCTCTTTCCAAGATATGCGAGCAAATCTTCTGTATATCCACATTTCGTAGGCTTCAATGCGCTTTTCAAACTTGTTATTCGTTGTCCACGTTTCGGCGCCATAGAGTAGTGACGATTATACATAACACCTGCCAATTCAGATTTTATCTGTTTGGATGTCAGTATGTGTCGCATGTTGCCGAATACCAGCTTGACCATACCTATTTTCTTTCTGATTTCTTTTCCACTGTTGCCATCTTCCATTATTATATGACCTAGATAGGAGAAACTGTACCTGTTCAACTAGTTGATCTTTTATTTGAATCTGCATATATGGTTTCTTGTCACTTTTCCAAATTATCATAGTCTTTGTTTCCTTTATGTTTATGTCTAATTCAAACTCTTGACTTATTGTGTATATCGTTGTCACAAGCTCATGTAAAATTTGCTCACTTTTTGCCATCAAAACTGTACATTATTCTTTGCCTCTCATCCAATGACAAGCCCTGGCATCCTTTCTAACTGTTTGAATATTTGTTGTGTGTATATATTAAAAAGACAAGGGGATAATACACATCCTTGTCTCACTCCCCTTTTCACATCTATAGTTGGAGAGCATCACTTTCCTGATTTTACTGTAGCAGTTTATTCCCGGTACAGATTAGGGAGCAGTGTTTTAAGAGGTAAGGATAACTTGGGTAGATGTTTAAATTTAAATTGTGTCCGGGCAGGAGCTGTTAAGACTTCTCTTTTCGAAAAAAAAGATGAAACCCGTGATTCGAACACGTGACATTCGGTACCCGAGGCGGATACCTAGAGATCACTGAGTCTCCCTTTCATTGTACATTCCCCCCCCCTCCCTCCTCCCCCCCCCCCCACAACTTCTGGTTACTGAAATACAAAAGTTGAAATGCAGATGTACATGAATACACCAACAAACGTTTGGGAACATTATGACATACCTTGTATAGATGGCTTAATTGTGACAGTTCCAACTGGATTATTGGTCCACATGTTGTATACAGATTCTGCATAGTCTTCTGAACCAGTATAATGACGATAAGTTACGTTAATCAGCAAACCTATGATGGATAAGCATTTATATGTTGATTTTTTGGCATTTAAAATTATTTAAATTTATTTTATTCAAATACCATCTCTCGCGACACCATACAGTTCAGTGGAACACCAGTTGAGAACCCTTGCAGGATGTCACACTTCAATATGGCACCTCGGGTGTTTATATTAATTACCCAAAGTGTTATTTTGTCATTACTAGCATGGCGCAGCCGAGATAGAATTCTCAGCTGTTACTTGTATACATTGGTCACTAAAGATTGATGGGCCGCTCTTAAACAATATTTGTTCAAATCTATCTGATTGAGATTGGCGGGTTGGGAATATGCTAATGAATATTTTTGTTAGACCAAAATCTAGCAAAAATGAACAGATGGCTTATGCAGATGCGTGATTACATTCGGGGTGGGCGGAGGCGCGTACATTTGGACGAAGAGTGATAGTATCACGTGTTTAAGGTTGTTTTACAGCTGACATTACTAGACCTTTTATTTCAATAAGGTGGGTTGACCAGTTCCCTTCTTTGTTATTTTTCCTTCACCAACGTTAAATCAGACAAGCAAGTTGCTGCTGCGTATACTGGAACATGATCATAACGCTGATCGAACCATTTACTTTTGCAGTGAGATGGCAGCGCTGTGTAAATGAGCTTCTCGGGGGTTAAAAAACGTGATACGTTTATGGAATATTACCCGTTTAGGAAATGTGACTCATTTAGAAAATGTGACAGTTTTTAAGAAAGGTATCACGTTTAGGATACGGGATACGTTTAGGAAAAAGTTTAGGAAAACTGATGAGTTTGTGAAACATGATGCGTTTAACAAACGGAATATGTTTAGAAAATGTTGTAAGTTTAAGAAGAGTAATAAGCTTAAATAACGAAGTAATAAGCTTAAGAAACGAGATAAGTTAAGGAAACGTGAAAAATTTAAGAAACGTGATAAGTTTAGGAAACGTGATAAGTTTAGAAAATGTGATAAGTTTAGAAAATGGGATACATTTAGAAAACGTGAAAAGTTTAGGAAATGTGATAAGTTTAGAAAATGTAATAAGTTTAGGAAAGGTGATAAGTTTAGGAAAGGTGAAAAGTTTCGGAAAAGTGATAATTATTAAGAAACGTTATAGGTTTCTATCATTCGCTCCCCAATATTTTTGGACCTTTGGAGACATTTACTCTTGCAACGTAAAACTACATCTAAGAATTACAAGAACATTTATTTACATTATATGTAGAAAACTTGATATACCGAAAGTTGTATGTATATAATAATAATAATGTTCGCATAAGCATGTAAGGCCTGTTGCGTCGATTGACCACTACCATGCCCAACTGCTGGGGCGTGTTCTTGCGTAGTGTGTTGACCGAGATCCCTACAGACTCCCCAGGTGGAGCCGAGTACTCTGCTGCTTTGGGATGAGGGCAGCGAGGAGTATGTGATGGACCATTGTGTGTGTTAGGCTTTCTTTGTCCGTGTTTGACTCCCTGGTTTTTTGTTTTTGGATTGTGTCCCCCTTCGGGTCAGAGTACGCCTGCTATGCTGAGAATACAGGGTTGGGAGAGGTATCGTGTAATTTCCGATGGAGGGGATGGGGGCTGTTTCAGTCCAAGCAGGAAGGTAATTGAGTAATGATAACCTGGGCTTAATTCTGGAGTGCAGCTAACCGGAATTTTGAACGCAACATAGACTGGTTTCCCACGGCTTAGGCCAGACACAGCCGCAGCAAGCTGCAGCATAACAAACAGTATAACCGATATAAAGAACATACAGTCCACAGAATAAAGTCATTGATGCCACCTGGCGAAGGAGTTGTGAATTATAATCTGAACAGGAATTAGCAAACAGCAGAAAACAACACAAATACCGGAGCTAGTCTAGAGCGCAGCCAGTCAGGTGCGGCCATCTTACTTTCATATCGATGTATGACAATTATACAAGCCAAAATGTCGTAATAAAAAAAAAGATAGCCAATATATCAACTTTACGTACAGAATCACTTAAGAAATGTGATATGTAAAGAAAAGAGAAAACTACGAGATGATAAATTGCAAACAAAGTCAGCTTAAAACGTCAATGATTGGCAAGATAAATATTTTTGTAATCACAAAACACGCCAACAATAAAAACAAAAAATGGATGGCAGTGGTTACTCTAGAATCAAGGGTCAAACTATGAATTATGTTTAGTAGGCTGAAGCCTTGGGACCAGGAGCTCTTGTAAAGCCAGTGCAAAAGTTGTTTTTTAAGTTCATATCAGTTCAGTTCATCCCGTAATCCAGCAGGTCTTTGGGGCACACTTGAAGACACTCCCATAATCCCACACAATCTCTCTATGTCCGTGCCTCCAGTCGTGTCTCACTGGGACGAAGGTTTGACACTCAGTGATATTGTCTGTCCATCTCTTCCTTGGACGACCCCGCCCTCTCTTTCCTGGTATGGAACCATATAGTATCGAATTTGTAATTCTGATGGTACTCGTGATGTGCCCATACCAAGCCATATGTCGCCTTTTGATAGCTGTGAACAGATCATCAAAAAGCCCAATTGCGTTTTCCACTCTTCGTCGTATTTCTACGTTCATGACACGGTCCTTATACTTGTATGTAACACTTAAGAGTCTTCTGAAGCACCCCATTTCTATTGCATGTATTCTGTACTGGATATCTGCAGTAATGGTCCAAGTTTATATATATTTGCATTAGAAAAATGTTAGCATTTTGCAATCATTTTCATAACGTTCTAAAAGGATGATCAGAAAATAATAATATTGCACAACAGCCAAATAACTATAGATTACATTTTTTTTCTATACCACAATTTTGAAGGTATGTATGTTTGCATGTGTATTTGTTTGAAGACGCCATAACTAACGAACGAAACGATATATCCAGCTGGGGAGGGGGTGGGGGATGTATGACGGTAGGTTTAGGGAAGGAAGAGTTGGAGGGAGGAATGAATGGGTTGATGGAGACAAGTTTGATGTGGACAAGTCTGATAGTGAGAAAAGATAGGCGGAGGAATGAGCCACAATGCTAAAGAGCTTGCATTAATCTTGTAAAGCATTCTACAAAAAAAAGTTGCTCCGCAATGGTAAATATCACTTACGACTAGCTGTCGGTGGGGCAGTCGTTCTTTATCATCTCTTGTCACTTCACTCACTTAGTCGCTCCTCTTCTACAGTGATGTGTAGAGGTTTGCCAGAGAGAACACAACACTGCTCTATCCGCCGTCTTTTACCTGGTCTCTTTCCAATCCAGCCCTCGATCACTTAGGGACTGTCGTATATTGTTTTTGGGACTTTCTGGAGGTCTGTTTCCTTGACTTTTTGCCTCCTATGACCGCCTGGTATCCGATCTTCTTCAATTCTACAGACATGGTCAAACTACTGTAGTTGGGACTGCTCCACTCGTGCCTGCAGGAATTGGACTTCGAGATTGCTACATATTGTCTGGTTATGGATCTTGTCCCTTTTCGTCACCTGAACCGCCTTTCTTAGGTACCTCATTTCTGAAGTTGCCTTTCTTGGGCTGTTGTCATTGCCCATGACTCATATCCATATGTCAGGAATGGCACATAGGTCGCGCGGTATACATCCATCTTTATTTTCCTGCTTCTTTCTCTTTTGCTGAGGAAACCTCTGTTTATTGCATGGAAAATTCTACCAGCTGCTGCCCTTCGTGCAATTAACTCGTCTTTGATTTCTTATCTACTGTCTATTGTTTTGGAGTTGCTGATGTGCCTTCCTCTCTTTTTGAACTCTTCTTCACATACCTGCAGGTTGATCTGCATGTGTGACTCGGATTTCGTGATCACATTCACATCATCTGCAAATGCTAGCTTCGATATGTAACTTGGTCTCATCTTACAGCACCCTACTTCATACTCTTTTGTCCGTTCCTCGCAGTCTTTGATGACTTCATCCATGAGGAGTATGGAAAGGTACGGTGATAGAATGTCCCCCTGTCTTACTCCGCTAGTGGTCTAGAACTCTCCTGACTTTTGATCTGATGTGCGACAGAATTTCTGCATGTTTTATAGAAACTCTGTATGGCAGAGATCAAGGGTCCTGTGATGTTCTTCCTTGTCAGGCACTCCCAGAGTTTAAATTATCGTCTTTATACTGGTTTAGAAGACTCTGCAGAGTCTGTATACAACCAGTTTCATTTACACCACCTTGCTCTAAAAGCTATGCGCATCCAATTTATTATTAAATGCATTAACTGTCCCTGCCTCCACTACCTCCTGTGGCAATGCATTCCAAGCATTCACCACTCTGTGACTAAAAAAATATTTTCTTATATCTAATCTGGACCTCTCTTTAGTTAAATTGTAGATATGCCCTCTTGTTTGTCTCAATGGACTTTATCGAATGCCTTCTACTAATGCAAAAAGCAGAGAAGCATCTGCTTATCATACGAGAGAGTATTTTCGCTCAGCTGTCTGAGTGTAAAGATAAGGTCTTGAGTACTTCTACTTGCCCGAAACTCACATTGAGTCTCGTTCATATTTGACTCTGCTAGACCTCTTAATCGCCGTTCTAGAATACTTGAGTAGACTTTCCCAAGGACACTGATAAAAGAAATACATCTATTATTTTCACATTGTAGATTGTCACTCTTTTTCAATATTGGTATTATTATGGCAACCTTCCAATCTCTTGGTATCTTCTTGTGTCGCCAAGCTGCCTTAAGAATCTTTACGAATGGTATCTCTCCTGCAGTTTCCATGTATGTAACCATTTCTGGTGTTATATCTTCATGCCCGTTGCTTCACCAATCTTAATGTTCTCTAATGCTAGCTTTAGTTCTTCCATTGTGATATTATCGTTCCTCTCCATGGCTACCTACTCTTAGATTGGGACTGTTACTCCCAGAGCTTGATTTTCCTCCACTCCAAGGAGATCTGAGAAATATTATTTCCATCTGCTCATTACCACGTGTGGGGTTTTTAACAAATTTCAGGGAGAATTCCTTTTACTTCCTCATCTTCTTTAGGGTCCTGTAGAATAAATTCTGGTTTTCTCAAGCATTATTTTCCAGTTTTTCTCCAAAATTCTTCCAGAATTTCTGTTTGTCTTTGAGCACAGTCTTCCTTGCTTCTGTTCTTAACTTTGCATATTCTTTACATTTATGTATTTGTTCTTCTGTATTCCTAGCCTCTAGGTATTGTTTCTAAGCCTTTTTCTTTTCTCGTATTATTCTGTTCACTTCTTCTGTTCACTATACTGTATTCTTTCTCTTTCACCCTTCTCTGATTTGATCGTGTGCGTCTACTGCAGCCTCTTTGAGGATGTCTTTGAATTTTATCCAGAGTAATTCCATATCTTTTTTTCAGATTCCTCTATCCTTCCTATTGCTGTTGTTATGAGCTCTTGGTATCTCTTCTTAACATTTGGTTCTCTTAGTTAGTAAATCTTAATTGTATTTTCTCATTGAGTGTTATTATGTTTCTTGCTTGTTGATGGGTGTTTCCTGGCTAGATAATTTTTATTCGATTTCTCTCTTTATTTTAACTAGGTAATGGTCGCTTCCTATCTCTGGTCCTCTGAACACTCTTACATACTTCAAATACTTTAAATCAGTTTTCCCCACTAAGGCATAGTCAATTATGGTTTTCATTTCTTGCCGGCTCGCATCTTGTGTGACAGATTTAGTCTTGGCAGACAAATCTTGTCTCCCTATTGACAGATTATTTTGTCTAGAATTACGCGCAAGCGTAATTATATTATTTTAGAGGTGGACTTTCCACCGCACCTGACAACTCACGTCAGCAGATACCACGACAGTGTCGCGGTTTGATATCGGCGCCCAGGATGCCATTTTGTAAGTAGCGCCGGCAGACAAAATAGTCCGGTGTTATAAATACCGAGGCGGGCCGAGAGCCCGACACATTTGAACGAGATTTTCAGAGCGATTGAAGAAAAAACATATTCACACATTTTTGAACGAGATAGTCAAAGCGATTCAGAGCTCGAGACATTGAGCGAGATATTCAGAGCTCGACACATTGCGAGACATTTTCAGAGCGATTCAGAAAGAGAGACAGCCTTTCACGGCCGACACATTTCAAGAGAGATTTTGAGAGTGAACGGCGCATTTCCAAAGACACATTTGAAGAGGAGCATTTCCAGAAAGACGATTCAGAGAGGGACTCACTTTGAGAGTCGATTCAGTCAGAGAAGAGTAAATGTCGCATTGTCGAAGTTCCAGTTTGCAGAAGTAAAGTATTCATTTGTGAGTAATTAGATAAAATTTTATCAGGTTGAAGTTTTATCAGCGTTAGCCACGGGGGCGACCTTTCAAGTTTATAGTCATCTCATAGATCTCACAGAAGCAGCCTAGATCAGCCATAGCTACCCGCTATAGGAGAGAGCGGGCTTCCTAGATCTAGATCGGCTGAGAGGAAACTTTACCATTTGACACGTGTGTTGACCCGCGATAGGTTACCATGTGGTCTGTCGGTCTTTGTTCAACACGCGGGGTCAAAACACGCTGCAGTTAAACACGTGGCTGCCTTGTCAAGTTTGTATTCATCGTAGATTCACAGCAGTAGCCTAGTCTTTCGACATCCACCACGCCGATCGACAGTCGTTGCCGGGGAACGGAACCAATGACGTTTTATCTGGGTTGTGTTTAAACCACGAATTAACCACCAGCGTCAATAACGCCATAATTCGAATTTATATTTCGGCAGGCCAAGTACGAAAAACAGACAGTGGACAATAGTTTAGCGGTAGTGAGTTATATAAGTTAAGTAACCATTAGTTAGGAGCGTGTAGAAAGTGGTGTATGGTAGAAGAGTGATTTAAGTTAGGTAACCATTAGTTAGGAGCGTGTAGGAAGTTGTGTATGGTAGAAGAGTGATTTAAGTTAGGTAACCATTAGCTAGGAGCGTGTAGGAAGTTGTGTATGGTAGAAGAGTGATTTAAGTTAGGTAACCATTAGTTAGGAGCGTGTAGGAAGTGGTGTATGGTAGAAGAGTGATTTAAGTTAGGTAACCATTAGTTAGGAGCGTGTAGGAAGTTGTGTATGGTAGAAGAGTGATTTAAGTTAGGTAACCATTAGCTAGGAGCGTGTAGGAAGTTGTGTATGGTAGAAGAGTGATTTAAGTTAGGTAACCATTAGCTAGGAGCGTGTACAAAGTTGTGTATGGTAGAAGAGTGATTTAAGTTAGGTAACCATTAGCTAGGAGCGTGTAGAAAGTTGTGTATGGTAGAAGAGTGATTTAAGTTAGGTAACCATTAGCTAGGAGCGTGTAGGAAGTTGTGTATGGTAGAAGAGAGGAAGAGTTGTAACGTGTAGTAATAAAGAATTTGTTTGTATTGTTTTGAAATAGTGTCCTTAGTTAGTTTATTGAGAGTGTTAGTTGTAATAGAATTTTAGACTGTTTATGGTGGATAGTCAGGGTGCGACCTCCGAAAGCCGGAACAGCAAACAACCGTTCCGTCTGCTACACTTGTGAAGACATGGATAGGTTATGTTGGAACATTGTATTTGTAATAGCAAGGTTTTTGTTACCTGCATAATATCACTAATCGTTTCCCATTTTAATTTTTTACATCTTTTCCATACCTATTGATCACTCCAATAGAATAGTCGTTTCCAACTCTTGCGTTGAAGTCTCCAAGGATAAATATTTTATTTTGGCAATCGTCAACGGTCCTTTGAAGGAGCTCATAAAATTCATCTTTGATGTCAGTGACAATATCCATTTTACTATCCTCCTCTTGTAGACTTAGCACTATCAGTCGTTCTGAAATGAAGTTCCATCCTTTACAGTTTTCGCTTTATTACTGTCACTATACAACCCAACCATACCCTGGCTCTTTCAGTCATGGGAACTCCGCTGTACAGTAACATGTTGCCATCATAGTACAGAACGCTCTGTACCTTTTTCTTTGTTTCTGTAAGTGCCAGGACTGTCAATTTTTCTCTCTTCATCCCCTCTATTAGTTCATTTTATTTTCCGTTTATACTTCTTACATTCCATGTTCCGTAAATCGTGGTCCTTATATTTCGCCTGTTCGTCTCTGTTAAGATCAGTTCGGTTTTCTCTATGGTTTGACTTGTAATCATTTGTTAAGACAAACAGGTGATTAGCCTATTGTGTATTTGCTGTCTCCTTACAGTCTCATGCCTGCCGACCCGTATTTGTTCACGGCTGCGTATTTCATATTCGCAGCTAACCTCCAAATTAGGAGGCCTTTCAGCAATCAGCAAACCCTGCCGATACGCCTGGTGGGAGGTAGGTTCCTCCCCCAGGATCATCTCTTGTCACTAACAGAAAAGTTTCCCTCCAGGTTGTGTTGTACGGTAAGCCGTTTCTTACACGCTGTTAGTGTATCAGTGGTTATATTATCATCTGTCATACACAGAAGTTCTACCCAAGAAATCTTAGATCACATTGTTAATCGCCTCTTGCGGCATGTTGTCGGCGTAGCAGTGGCCCTATTCACACATCTCTATCACAAACGAAAAAAATGTGTCTGATCAAAAGGGGTCATCGATGAGAAAAAGTTTGTGAAGCACTGATCTGTACATATATATATACAAACCGGTTTTAGTTGTTATTTTTTGTGTTTGTTTACCGTAGTAATCCTGCTTGTTATCGCGATATATATGTGCTGTCAATCTGTTCCCAGCTGTGTTACGTCCAGTTCGGGGTTGTATTTATATTAAAAAACTGTGACCACGGCAGTAATATAAGGGAAGTGCATATACCGAGCAAACATCAGGACAGCCAGGTTGTTTTGTAAGTTAAAAAAAATGTTTTATAATATTTTATTGTTTTTAGTCTTAGTCGTTCTGTGCATCTACAGCGGGATTTTCCCTTGTGCAGTTGCCACCTCTTGTGCGAGTTTGTGGTAGCCGGGTGCATTTCTCTGCTTAGCTGGCTGGGCTCGAGCAGTACTATGATTTTGTTTTGCGCAGTATTTAATTTCAATTAGAAGATGCTGAGCAGCGCATGAGCTGCAGTGGTCAGCGACCCATAGCTGACTGCTAGCGTCAGGGCCACCGAACCAAAGCTACAAAGACCCTTCTACACCTCCACGTGGTGGTCATGGATAACAGGCTGCAGCAGGGTAGACTGGCTAAGGAGATGGGATCGAAGAGGGAATTCTAACCCGGTACTAAAAAAATGTTTGCTGAAGTCGGATATGTTAGACCGAAAGGTGCACATATCGCAGTCAAGCTGTACACTACGACACAGCGCATTCCGTTTTCTGGACTACATTCTGCTACTTAAGCCCTTTTATGGCTTGGTAGCGGGAGATTGAGAACGAACGAAGCCAAGCCAAGCCAGTTTCAATCACCCAAACAATTGATTTTTAAAGCGCGTATTAGATTATATTTAACAATAGAAAAGAAGTATATCTATTTATGTTTGAACATGTAAATTAGTCAGTGGTTATGCCCACATTTAGATCTCTGTGGTCTAGAGGTGAGGCACTCGCCTGTCAAAGCGATGATCGGAAACGGCGTGAGTTCGAGCCCCGCAGGTTTCAAATGAACCCTGGTCTCAGAGGTGGGACCAGAGTGCCTGGATCTTAAATTTCCCCCAGTCGTCTTGACTTATGTTATGTCACTGGCCCAAAGAAGTTCGACACCAGGGAGTGAGGTTGATGACCAGCGCAGTTTTTTCCTCACTATAATTCAAATGCAGTGCAAGTTACAATATCAAGACAAAACCGTCTGTTGGTGTCGCTAACATCAGTTGCCACAGACAACTAACTTTAAGAGAATTTGGCCTATACAGACAACTTCGCACTGCTGCCACACAGCCATAGTCAGATGCAAGAACAGCAGATATATGGCGAGGGAGCATTCAGCCTAACTGAGATCAAATATTAACATGAACAAAACTAAGCTGTTTCAAATCAACACCTCAAGCAAAGAGTCAGTCATTTTTGGAGATAAAGCACTGGAAGAGGTGGACACCTTCACATACAATGGGCAGCACCATTGATGCGTGTCTGACCTAGTGAATATCTGACCTAGTGTACGAGTTGTTTTTCAAAGCTACTCTTGCTGATCTGAATAAACTATTGGACTGCATTTCTGTTGTAGCGGGTTACAGTGGCTCTTCCTGCATCACGAGGAGTACTTCTAGAAGGTGAACCGGGGTCTTCTTGCTGTAGCTTCATGCAAGGCTCCTCAGTTAGTTCACCATTTTGGGAATTACAGTGTCGATCCTCACCTTGTTAGCCACACTGCTGTGAGTGACACGGTCCGTTTTCAGGTTCACACACGAGAAAGATAGGTTGGGGTGTGTTTCTTGATCAATATATTTCACCTGAGCTTGATTACTCTTCGCTCCGAGTGAATGAATTTAAAACAAACAAAATGGTGTGTCTAAGATAGGGATTGCTTGCTGGAAATATGCTACACCAAATGGACTAGTGTTTTTTTTAAATAATGTTTGTTGTAGATAAGTCTTTGTAGCTGCGAAGATAGAAAGCACTGTCACTATGGACAAAGACATCTGGTACGCCCTCTTAAAGTCTCACAGTAGAGTGACGTAATAATGATATGAGGCAGAGGTTCCAAAACTTGTTTTGTTACATATTACAAGTATCTTTTGCCGAAGACGGATGTGTCGGACCGAAAGGTGCAAATATCGCAGTCAAACTATAAACTAGCGACACAACGCATTCCGTTCTCTGGACTACATCATGTTACTTGCAAAGCCCTGTTCATGACTTCGTAGCAAGAGATTGAGAACGAACGCAGAAGAAGAAGAAGAAGAAGAAGAAGAAGAAGAAGAAGAAGAAGAAGAGCAAGTATCTTAAAATCTATATTGAAAAATGGCTAGGTGGGGGCGTGGTATAAACGTTAGTGGGGCGTCTTACAGACAACTTGATAGTTTTGAATTCTTGAAAAAGTAATGTCTTACCCCTATGGGAAGTACAATGCGTACTGAAACCAGAAGCACTGGGCATTCGGTACAATACATAGCACAGTGACACTGTCTTATGAAGAAACAAAAACAACACATACAACCAATTAAAAAACACAATACAACAAATAAAATGTTCCGTACTACACGCTTACATGTCCCTATAATGAGAAAGGACATATATAATAATTAGATGGCAAATATGGAATCCATGAACCTTTTACGACTTGCGTGGATCTGGCATCTACGTAATGACGTGGAGCATTGCAGGGTTGGTGCTATGATTAAGCGCGCTTGACAGCCGCCTAAGGTGCATACCTCAAAACTGACTTAATTTCCAAAATTTATTGTTTTAAATGTGTGTCCATGTGAATAATGCAACTGACCGTTTATATTTATAGATAAATACTACAACATTGATCTTGAATATAATTTATTATATATTTGTTATTGAAAGATAAACCCAACAACATTGATCCAGAATATAATTTATTTAATATTTATTGTCGAAATATAATTATAACAATATTGTTCATGAGAATCATTTATTATTCTATAAAATAATCTATTATATATATATATATATTGGCTTAAAGTAAGATGGCCTGACCTAACTGGCTACGCTCTCGACTCGCTCCGAGTTTGTGTGGTTTTCTGCTGTTTGCTAGTTATTGTTTGGATTATAATTCAGGACTCCTTCACCAGGTAGTATCAACGGCTTTATTCTGTGAAACTCGTGTACTTTCGTTTGGTTATGCTGTTGTTATGCTGCATCTTGCTTCGGCTGTGCCTGGCTTAAACCATGAGAAAACAGTCCAGGATGGCGTTGAACGTTCCGCTTGACTGCACCACTGAATTCAGCCCAGGTTTTCACTACTCAAGTGCCTTCATGCTTGGACTGAAGCCGACTTCCTCCTCCTCCCCCCTACCTTCCACCGGATGTTACACCATACCTCTCCCAACCCCGTATTCTCAGCACAGCAAGAGTCACGCTGACTCGAAGGTGAACACAATCCAGAGGCCACGGAGGCGGAACGCGAAGAAACAAGGAGTCAGACACGGACATACTGGCTAAGGAGAAGTGATCGAAGAGGGAATGCTAACCCGGTACTCAAAAAATGCTTGCTGAGGTCGGATGTGTTGGACCAAAGGTGCAAATATCGCAGCCAAGCTGTAAACTACGACACACCGCATTCCGTTCTGCTACTTAAGCCCTTTCAGGGTTTGGTAGTGGGAGATTGAGAACGAACGAAGAAGAAGAAGACACGGACAGACAAGGAAAACCGACACAAACATCTGTTCAACACACACTCCTCGCGGCCCTCATCCCGAGACTGCGGGAGTCTGTAGTGATTTCGGTCGAAACACTACGCATGAATAAGCCTCAATAGTTGGACTTGGTAGTGATCGATCGATCGTCGCAATGAATATGTATATACTGCACTTTCGACAATGAAAGGAACTGAGCACATAAGAAAGCGTTCATGTGGGTGCAGTGAAGTCGATTCTATGAGACATTTTCCATTTTTTTTTTTAACCTGGTTAGGGTAAGGCAAATGTAGCGTTGGATCTGTTCTCAGCCAAATGGGAAAACGGGAAAAGAAGAAAGTAATGAAGAAGAGCATCTGGGGTCCACAACCAAATACCAGGTAATGCAAACTCTAATCCACGCATCAGTTAAACAAACAATCGCGCCCGTACAAATATTTGTTTACGTTAGTTAATTCTACCAAATATAGAAATTGTATGTGTTTGCTATCAATCAGATAAGTCGATTACGCAATCCAGAAATATGTCGTAAGTTACATTTATATTTATAGAAATTGTATGTGTTTGCTATCAATCAGATAAGTCGATTACGCAATCCAGAAATATGTCGTAAGTTACATTTATATTTATAGAATTGTATGTGTTTGCTATCAATCAGATAAGTCGATTACGCAATCCAGAAATATGTCGTAAGTTACATTTATATTTATAGAATTGTATGTGTTTGCTATCAATCAGATAAGTCGATTACGCAATCCAGAAATATGTCGTAAGTTACAATTATATTGAACTATATTATATTGAACAATTTATTTTTGATGTGTTTTCTATTTACTCTATCAAGTAAAGTAAAGTACATAACCCATCGCATTACTGCTGTAGGGGTGTGAGGTGTTATATGATGGCAGTCGCCGCTTTTACTTCCCGTACTGAACCGGTACCCATTTACGGCTGGGTCGACCCGGGAGCCATTGCGATCTGAAAAAACACTACCGTCTCAACTGGGGAATGAACCCAGGACCACTCAGATGCGAAGCCAGCGCGCTAACCACTGCGCTACGCGGCTCCCTTCTTACCTTCTTAGAAGATCTTTTTTAAATGTATCGGGGTCGTGAGTCACTTTGTTTTTTATAAAATGGAGTCACGACTCAACAAAGGTTGGGAACCTGTGCTCTAATTGTACGAACAAGGCACCCTGTCAAATATAGGTCACATTATCTTTAAATTGACTGCACGACTGATTGTGTTCAGTAAATGCAGTTGTTGATCAGGCACTAATATTTAGCAGGAAGGGCCGCTAGAAAATGTATGTGATTTCGCTATTTTGTTCTGATGATGTGTGTGTTCGCAGCTACTTGAACTAAATTCTTCAATCTTGACGCATTTCTCTAGTTTTTGTTGTAGTTTTTCGTGTATCCTATTGCGTACTTAAGAAGGTGAAGCTGAGTACTCCTCGCTGTAGTGCAGTGGTATGCATCTAATTGGGCACAAACCAATGAGGATTACAGTGTCGATCCACACCTCGTTGAATAGACTGCTATTGCCCAGCCACTTTCGTGAACATAGCAAAGACGAGATGTGAGGTGTTTGTTAGTATGTTTCACTTGATCTGAAGTAAGATCTTCGTCAGTATGTTTCACTTTGTGACAGTACAAGGCGATCTGATCTTTGAAGCCTGGCCACGTGGATCATAAATTTACCGGTACCAGAATCTCTTTTTTTATACAACAGCACCTTCTTCTGTAACTGACGCAATTCAGCCTCCCTTGCGATGCTGTACAGACTTTATTTAAGGAGAGGTCCAGATTAGATATTAGGAAATATTTGTTTTAGTCAAAGAGTGGTGAATGTTTGGAATACATTGCCACGGGAGGCCGGGACAATTAATGCATATAAGAATAGATTGGATGCGCATAACTTTTAGAGCAAGGTAATGTAAATTAAACTGGTTATATACATACTCTGCAGAGTCTTCTAAACCAGTATAAAGACGTTAAGTTTAGAAGAAATTTGCGATGCGATTTCTTTCTTTATTTCGTCTGGCTTTCGAAAGACAAAAATCTCTTCCTTCTGAGCCTGGTGGGTTTTGATAAATTTAATCTTCCGATACCTCAATGCGTACTTTGAGAATATCGAGAATGTGGCAGAGTCCAGGTTTTCGTTGGGGTTTTTCTATCTAGAATGTTACCACATGCATCCACATCATTCAAGATCACAGACATCAAATAACATATCAAACAGCAGGTAATAGTCCATGTTTATTTACATCACTAAAACCAACAAAACAGAACATTATAAAAGATATTATTACAAATGAACATACACAATATTATTGAAGTGAGTGCAATAAGATTACAGACACCACAAGAAATGCATCTTAACTAACTAATCATATCTTATATTGTTTCTGTATTATTAATAACTTCGCGGAGGTTGTAGGCATAAGCCTTTGAATATTGCCCCGAACTAACCCAACCCAGTTCTAGCCGCACACTCCCATCCCCTTATCTGCACCCTCAACACACTCTTAACAACTTGTCTTCACGATCGTATTCTGTGCATTCACTCACACTCAGATCCCCTCAGGCGGGTGGTCGTGACATTATACATTCAATCTATTCAGCGTATACTCACATGTGATCACACACTTAATCGATCTGCGTAAACACACACTCCGGAACATGCATTGTTCTCTCTGTGTCCTTCACACACACATCCAGATCTCTCTTAGTCACAGAGCGCCCAACACACAACCTTATAGAGTGACTGGCCAAGACTCAAAGGCGTATGCTGGTTCCGTCATCCTGCACTCTATTCTATCTCTCTAACATTCGTAAAATAGCTTATCAATCGCTCGTCTATAAAGTCGGCGAGCTAAACAGATCCCTAGCTAAATTATTTCTCTCTCCCTCCATGGCCAGCCTGCTTGAGTTGAACTTTTTGTCTAGTATTATATAGTCTCAATCAGTATCAGAGCTGTCCAATTGTCTTCTCTGGGATATCTGACCCAGCCATCCTCTAGTTTGGATCAACCTCTATTTAGTTGTTATTGGAACGAATCACTCTGAATTCCTGTCACTGGCCTCTGTGTCACTAACCCCAACACCCAATTCGGAACGCTGGAGTCGTCAGCTCGTAACCCCTACCTGTACTAGACACATTCTTTCCCTCAACCCCCCGTTTTCCTTCGCCGACTTAGCGTCGAGACGGTGAGAGACCTTGGCACATATTGATGTACCTTTGTTCTCAGAGTCGCCGACCTCATCACCCCTGCTCCAAACGCTCATGCTTCGGCTGGAACTGTTACAATTTTAATTTGAAACTTGCTTGTCAATGTACAATTTTAATTTTGTGAACTTTTAGCCACAATTCTTCAGTCGTTGCTTGGGCTGCTCGTCTCTGATCTGTATCCTTCGATACCTTATGAAATAAACTGAGCACATGTGTGACAGTCTGATTAATGCTGTAGTAGAGCATTCACTTTTCACGAAACGGTACTTGGTTTAACTCTCACTACAGGCACGCCTTAGTTGGCCAAGCTGTAAATGAGTTATTTGTAAATGAGAACCTGATCTACGGTTAGGAAAGGGAATGCAGCCAGGAAAGAAACTGGCCCACCTCCACCTCGTTCAAGATGTGGCTAAATACAATGAAGTCTTTAACACTTCATCCCCGACGACACTGTCTGTTATGGGATTTATTTTTTTTAATCATAAAAAACACAAACACCGTCCAAGTGGTACCCGCGTTGAAGAGATTATGACCACTGTAACCTCCTAAGGATGTCGTGAAAGACGACTAATTGTGTTTGACCATTCGGCTAGCAATGTCATAATGTACAACCATGCCTATTGACATCGTTACAGCAAATAATAAACGCATGCTTCCTGTAATAGGGTCAGCTGTAGTGGGAGCTAGCTTCCCTTAGATCTGAAATGCAAATCAATCAATCAGCCATCACCATCAAGTGTCATACTTCATAGAGCTAACGATCAATTAACTGTTCTTTCGGCAACATAGCGCTTCATACGCATTATGTTCTCCGAGTCATTGAGTCATTCCATTCCATGTCTTTCGTCTATGTCTGCCTCTTCCCATCCTGCCCTCGATCTTTCTTATTGCCACGTGGTTTTCTATACTTCCAATCAATAGAGTATGTCTGCGTTTGCTCTTAGATCAATGAATTAATCAATAAAGCATTCTACATTGGATAGAAAAGGACGAAAAGAAGGTCAGACGCCGAATTGGCCCCAATTAAAAAGCTAGCAGACACGAATTGGAGTACAGACAACATAATCATGAAAAGCCTATATATATGAAGAGTCAGACCAGTACTGGAGTAAATATCATGACGTGGGCCACTGCAACGAGAACACACATTGGTAAAATAAGTAGAGTTCAGAACCACACCACACACATCATCACAGTTGTCATGAAGTCCACATCCATAGAGGCACTAGAAACAATGACAGGCCTACAGCCAATGGAGAATAGGCGGGACATAAAAGTAATGCAGCAGGCAGAGAAATGCAAGATACTCCTAAACTATCCAATACACCAACGCACGAACAGCAAAGGAAAGGGCAGAATTAAGAGAAGTAACTTCGCTGCAAACTCAAAAGGAATTGACACTCAAGAACCAAATACTGTCACAAACAAAACCAAGGTACACAATCAGTTAGCACCACTCTCCCCTGGGCATAAATACTCCCAGAGCTAATAAGAAAATAGAAGGGGTCAAAGAAAATGAACAGACCTGTATCATAGAAAAGTACATAGACGCCCAGTACCCAGCAGACAGGTGGACACATGTCTATACATATGACTCAGTTACAAGCGTCACCTCTGACGGAAGAACAGGAGTAATGATCAGACAAGTGAATGGGGAGAAGGTAACCAAGTCCATAGCGACAAGCAAGTTCTCAAGCATCTTCAGAGCTGAAATTGAAGTTCTTAAAACCCAAGCAGAAATGGCTCCACAACGCAAAAACCGTATGCATGAGAAAACCGTGATACCAATCGATGCACAGTCAACCATAACAGCACTCAAATCTCCCAAGGACACTGAACTGAACGAACTTAGGGCAACCTCGGTGAAAATGCCTCAGTTTCTAGAAAGCAGTGATTGAGTAGATACCATCACAGTGTAACATAAAAGGAAACGAGGAGGCCGGCAACCTAGTCAAAGAAGGAGCGAAACTAATACAGGAAGAATACCTTGTAAAGTATAAAGGAAGACAATACATAATAAAAGAGCAATACAATGTAAAGTGGGAGGAAGAACACCATAAATACCACGCAGATGACGGATACGACTAACTGTCTAGAAGAGACCAAGTTATCATACTACGTCTCAGAACTGACCACAATAGAATGAGACACCACATGTACACCAAATTCAAGATAGGTACCACCAGTCTCCGTTTCTGAGGATTGACATGCATGACAGCAGCATATACACTTCAGGACTGCCCCGACCACACAGATCAGAGGAGAAGGATATGGTCCACTCCGAATTCCTTCGAGGAGAAGCTGTGTGGCGGTATTGAGACCCTGGAAAAAAAAAGAATTTATTGAAAGAATCCGGAGTCTCTAAATGAGTAATGATGGCAGAAGAAGAAGAAGAAGAAGAAGAAGAAGAAGAAGAAGACAAAATAAGGAGGACGAAGAAGGAGAAGGAAGAAGGAAAAGAAGGAGGAGGAACAAGAAGGAGAACAAGAACTTCTTCTTCTTCTTTTTTCTTCTCCGTACACTGTCAGACGTCAACTTGAATTTGTTCGAAGAAAGCAGCGGTCACCCTGTGGCTGTCGACACTGCCATAGAGCTTGTCTAGTGTTGGCAATGGTGATGGTCACATGTGCTTTCTCTGGTCCTCGTATGTCGGGCAGTTTTGCAGCAGATGTTCAGCGGTCATTTTCCCTGTACCACAGGTGCATTCGTCAGTGCCACCTATCTTCAGTTTATGAACAAGAAGAAGACCAAGAACAAGAAGAAAGAAGAAATCGTAACACTTAAATATGCTAATTAATGTACAATTACTAAGAAACACTTTGGTTTTTTAGGAACATTTAATGAGATACGAGATTTGAACGTCCACCATGCAAATGTGGTTGAAGGCAGTGTTAATCGCCATATCTGCCACTATGTCGTATGCTGACACCGGAACGACATGTGATGTCACACGTGATCCAGACGTGAAATATTTCGACATTCGTTTACCAGAAATGAGAGTTACTGAAAATCGTACGACTTATGTTTGCCAGAAACAGATGGTAAGCGCTGCTGTTATTGTTGTTCATATTATTGTTGTTCCTATTATTGTTCTTGTTTCTGTTGTTGCAAGATAGAAGATGCAATTACGAAATAAAATGCAAAATAGCCCAAGCAAAATAGGTCTTCCAGATCATGGAGGGAATGATGTGCAACGAATCCTTGTAGCTGAAACTGATAAAGAGAGTCATTGGATGTTACGAGGAACAAGTACTGACATATGGCAGTGAATCATGGACAATCAGCAAGCAAGCAACGGAGATGTGGTTTTACAGACTAAGAAAAACCGGCATACAGTGTCTAGAAGAGAGAAGAGGTCGTCGTGACTTAATACAGGTTTATAAGAGGAATGGATAAATTAGACTATAACAAGTTGTTTTTTTTAAAATTCAGCCACCCTCAAGAACAAGAGGGTATAGCTACAAATTTATAGAGAGGTCCAGATTAAATATTAGGAAATATTTTTTTAGTCAGAGGGTGGTGAATGCTTAGAATGCATTGCCACGGGAGGTAGTGGAGACAGGGATAGTTAATGCATTTAAGAATAAATTGGATGCGCATAGCTTTTAGAGCAAGGTGATGTAAATGAAACTGATTGTAGACAGACTCTACAGAGTCTTCTAAGCCAGTACAAAGACGTTACGTTAAGTAAAGAAGAATGTTGTGGATATCATAGACTGCAAGGAAAAATAATGGAATAATGATTCAGTACTCGATGAAAATGGTTGTAGACAGACTCTGTAGAGTCTTCTCAACCAGTATAACAACGTTAAGTTAAGTTAAGAGGCAGAAACACAAAAACTCAGGCAAAGATAAGAACAAGGCAGACATCCTTTTTCGGGCATATTGGTGCACGTTGGGACAACGGGAAAGATATCAGGAAAAAGAGGTAGAAAAAAACAGAGAGAGAACACGTTGGACAGCCTGAAAGAATAGCACGGCCGACAATCAACAACAGAGTTGGTAAACGACAGACGCGATAGAAGCAGGTGGAAGTCCACGATCGCTAACGCCAACCGGCAAGGCACCTGATGATGATGATTACAACTCCAAACAACTTTTTTTATCATCAGAATATGCGTTACAGCCTCGGTGAAAGCAAGCAACTTTGTCTAATTTAAACTTGATCTGTCGGTCAAATGAATCTGTTGGCCAACTGAATAAGTTAGTCGATCTGTATCTTGATCTTGATGACCCGTTCCTCAGCGTAGCTGTAGGTCCCAAACGTCGTCTCTAGCGGACCCTGTCTTGGGCCGTGGAAGTCCAGTGCATGGTAAGCCCTCCTTCAGAGGAGCCTTGGATGTTATTGTATACATCAAGGGAGTCTGACCAACACATAGGAGGTCTTCTCGGGGGCACCAGATTGATGTCGCCGTGCTCCATCGACCATCTTTTGGTCGCAAAATGTGACCAGCCTATCTATGTTTTGCCTTGTCTGAAGATTATCGCATCATTCGCCAAGGACAATTATGATGTATGACGGAATTGTGGAGCTTTTGTATACGTTGGTTCCTAAAAGTGATTCCGACCATGCATCTCTCAAGAGAGGCCTGGATCACTCTCAATCTGCCCTCCAGTTATCTTGTTAGTGCCCATGTCTTAGCAATGTAGCGCATCGCAGGGAGCACATTGGAAATGAAGAGAGAGGCTTGTAGGTTCTGGTCTTGGCAACCGTCCACGACCGTGTTAATGGACGAGAATGCTGCCCAGCCCGTGCGACGACGTCTTGTCAATTCACGTCCCAGGTTATTCTCCACACTGAGGAGGTACTTAAGATAGATGTACTCGTTGACATCCTCTAGTTGCACGCCGCCAAGAAAGACTGGATCACAATTGGTGAAACGATTGCGCAACACTTTGGTCCTCGAGACGTTCATCACCAGCCGACTTTCTCATACCAAAATTAGAATATTCAACGCAAGTGTCACGTCAGTGCTGCTGTATAGAGCAAAGACATGGAGAACGACAAAGTCAAGCAACAAAGACTCCAGTACTTTGTTAATAGATGCCTACGAAGGATAATGGGCATAAAGTGACAGGACATGGTGAGGAATGAAGACCTGTGGGAAAGGAGCCAACAACATACATTGGAACAACAAATTAAGCGAGGAAAATGGGGCTAGATAAGACATACGCTGCGGAAGGCACAGTCTAACATAGCCAGACATGCTCTTACATGGAATCCTCGGGGGAAAAGAGAGAGTGGTAGACCCAAATATACGTGGAGAAGAAAATGTGAGAAGGAGCTCAAATTAAATGCTTACACCTGGAGAGAGGCAGAAAGGAACTAAGATTAAATGCTTACACCTGGAGAGAGGCAGAAAGAGTAGCCCAGAACCGTGTACGTTGGCGAAATGTTGTCAGTGACCTATGAACCGAGAGGAGCTACGGGCTTTGATTGATCGATTGATTGATTGGTTTGAATGTTGAACAGCAAAGTCACTTAAAATCATAGGTCAAGACTGTGTGAATGGAAAATATAGTTTTTTTAATTCGCATCGACAAACATGGCCGTTCGGTTCTACCGACACTGCTAGTTAAGTTGTTGTTTTTAAAAAACTTTTAAATAACCATTTATTTAGTTTTTATGCAAGTGTGACAATCCTATAAACTTAAAGAATGAGTTGAGGAAGGAAGATGTCAGTAAGCAAACAATGTTTTGGTGGCTACCATCATATTGAGGTGTACCGGGTAACGAAAAGACAGACATGCTTGCAAAAAGGGGAGGGGACTGAACAAGTGGACATTGAAATTACATTTTTTGAGAAAACAGAGTTATCTAGGATGTCAGAAGCGAGCATAATCAACACAATGACGGGTACCACAACCTTGATTAGCGGTGACAGATCATATTTATTCGCATGTAGGACAAGGCATGGTACTTGTCTCTTAATTCATCCCAAATAAATAAAATATATATCTTTAGCACCGGATTGGAAAACAAGCTACAAATCTTTGAAAATAAATGTTAAAGAAAATTATTGAATATACGCTGGGACCTGTTCATAACTAATGACTCGATAAGAACAGAGACAAACCAAATATACGTGTCAACCATCAATCGGAAAGAAAACGATGAACATGCATCGGATATGTCCTTAGAATGAACAACAACCGTCTTCCATTGCAAGAGCCCGAATGGACACCAAGGAGTGCTCAGAAAAGAGGGAGACCCAAGGCTATGGCTCAACCATGCGATCGGCCTCAGCATCATACAAAATCTGAAAACAGTGTGGTCACACCGTTCCAACTGGAGCTCATTTGTTTCTGTCTTATGCGTCGTATTTGGCGCGCAAAAAACATGGCCATGGATAGGTAGATATATATTTTTAGACCCGAATTTAGGGGTAGGGAAGTCATAGAATAGTCCACTTTTTAACTGTTAGCGGTGACAAATAGTCTGCCTCCCCGAATTTCTGTTTCCGCTTCTTCCTGCCGTCTTATTTGAAATCGACAATTAATTTCTTGAATCTGCCAATGTTGGTCCATGATAATGAGAGTAGCAACTAGTTTCTACAGCAGCATGGTATTATCCATGCTGCCAGACGATGCAGTAACAACCATGTTATGGTATTATCCATGCTGCCAGACGATGCAGTAACAACCATGTTATGGTGTTATCCATGCTGCCAGACGATGCAGTAACAACCATGTTATGGTGTTATCCATGCTGCCAGGCGATGCAGTAACAACCATGTTATGGTGTTATCCATGCTGCCAGACGATGCAGTAACAACCATGTTATGGTATTATCCATGCTGCCAGACGATGCAGTAACAACCATGTTATGGTGTTATCCATGCTGCCAGACGATGCAGTAACAACCATGTTATGGTGTTATCCTTGAATGAACGACATGACAGATGGAGATGTCAACAGGCACAATGTCGGCAGTACATCGCGGTGAAGCAAGGAACTTGGGTACAAGACTCGCGCATGGCCTACATGCAGATCATAATGTTTGTTTCCTGCTGGTTAGACGACAAGCATCCTTCTTCTTCTTCTTCTTCTTCTTCTTCTTCTTCTGCGTTCGTTCTCAAACTCCCGCTACCAAGTCATGAACAGGGCTTTGCAAGAAGCAGGGTGTAGTCCGGAAAACAGAATGTGTTGTGTCGCTAGTTTACAGCTTGACTGCGATACTTGCACCTTTTGGTTAGACACATCCGTCTTCGGCAGGACAAGCATCCATTTTTTGCAACTGAATATAACCATTTTTCTACACATCTCTCTTTTCTAAGTTTTTACTTATCTATTTGCTGCCTAAGACGGATGTGTCGAACTTGAAAATTGTAAGTATCGCAGTCAAGCTGTAAACTAGCGACACGATTGATTTCGTTCTCAAGACTACATCCTGCTACTTGAAAGCCCTGTTCGGGGCTTGGTAGCTGGAGATTGAAAACGAACACAGAAGAAGAAGAAGAAGAAGAAGAAGAAGAAGAAGAAGAAGAAGAAGAAGAAGAAGAAAAAAAAGAAGAAGAAGAAGAAAAAGAAGAAGAAGAAGAAGAATTTATTTATTTAAAACAGATTTACATCGACCTAACCCTCTCCGTAACTCGAAATAGAATATCCCGCTACAGTCATCAGCTGTCAAATACGTATGATGGGAACCCATGGAACTCTGTTTGGGGTGAATTAAGGGACACGTACCTAAGGCACACCAGATTGAATAAACACATGTAAAAGTTTCGACTATCTGCTTCACCACTGTGCCTATGTGAACTAAACGAACAAGTTCTTGTGTACAGATTCTGCAAAACCAGTATAAAGACCAGTTAAGTTTAATTAAGTTTTACAGGACTGTCCTCTGTACAAACAGTTGCGTAATATAAACTGACTCAACGATTCAACACTACACCAGAACATACTTCAGAGTGCCGGCTGTACACACATTTTTATAAAACTGTTACTTACTTTCCGTCCCTAAACACCACGTCACACAGGATCCGTCCAGTATTCAGCAACTTGAACTGCCTTGTCGTTCGCCTCCATCATGTTGTTCATGTCACAGGTTTCAGGGAGGTTGGGGCAGGACATCAGATGATCTTGGTCCTGAACTGCGCCGCATTCACGTGTGTCGACATCTGAGTATCCCAATTTCTTCAAGTTCACTCTGCATCTTGACACACCAGTTCGAAGTCTGTTCATTACCTTCCCTACAGCATAGGGCAGGTGGTGTCCAGTCGCAGCCTCTTCCTTGAGCTCTATCCATGGATCCTGCATTGTTTCGCGCCACATCTCGATGCGTCGTTCTGGATGGTCTCTGTCGATTTTAAGAAACTGTATCTTGATTTAAGTCTTGTGGCTTATTCCTGATGCCCAAACATCGGATGTCTAGGGTCGTTTTCCTGTTTCCCTCGTTCGATTTCCGCAGCTACACCTCTTCTTATATCCGGTGGTGCAATGCCAATTAAGGGATATATTTTGTTTGTGGGGGTGGGTTTAAGGCACCCCGACACTATCCTGCCCATCTCGTTCACTGTTGTATCAACTTGTTTTGCCTGGGTGGAATTTTTCCAGACTGGGGCTGCATATTCCGCTGCGGAAAGGCACTATGCAATCTTTTTTTAATGTCAGACGCTTGCCAGTATTACGAAAAAGCTACTCCCTCCAAGGCCAGACAAATGGAACACTTTTAACGAAACTAAACAACACCTCACAAACACATGCAGATACCACTATATGGCATTGGGCCAAAAGGCAGGAGCCCACTGGCGGCTGGATCAATAACCAACCAAGCTGTGCATAACCAAAGAGGCGCTGCCGGTAAATGATCGAGTTGATAATGAGAATTGGTATGATGGTGTAACCATCAAAGCAATCGCAAAAAGAAGAAGAAGGAAGAAGGAAGAAAAAGAAATAAGAAGAAGAAAAAAGAAGATAAAGAAAGAAGGAAGAGGTAAGAAGCTTTTTTATTTTTAAATCAGAATTTGTTATGGAACACCCAGGGAACATAGGAACACAATTTGAAAAAAATTATGGTAGAGAACAATGGTTCTGTGAATGTCCACTTCTTTCAAATATTTCGTAGATTTGATTGACTCTTATTCCCTTGTCATGGGATGCTGCATGGCCTAGGAGTGAAGCGTCCGTTTCACAATCCCAACGCACCGCACCCGGTTCGAATCACGCTCGTGTCCAGTTTAGCAGAAATGAGTTTTTTTTTCCACTCCTTCAGTTACGGAAAGTAATGGCAACCTAACAAACTGCACACTTGCCAAGAAACCTATAACAGCCAAATAGATTGGTGGTTGTAAGAAGCGACGTTCTGCAAAGGACATGCTACTTACTTGATTTATTCTCCCGCTACAGATCCCGCTTCCAATGAACGTGGCTTACCATGCTGTAGCGTTTGAGCCAATCATTATGAACAAAGACATCATGCATCACATGATTCTGTTTGGCTGTGACAAAGCCGTTTCTGACGTGAGTATTGTATAAATGTCCAACATCTAACAGCTATATTGTTGTCGTCATCGTCTTTGTTTGTTGCTGTCTATTAGGATTAAGACACTGATCAGTCCATGAGCTGCACCTGTCAGCGACCCAAATCTGACTGCCGGTGTCAGATAAACTGATGGAGCGTATGATAAACACCAGACTGATGTGGGACCTGGAAGAAAAACACATATTAATTCCACAGCAAGCAGGATTTAGACAACACAGATCCACTGAGGACCAGATCCCTCTCATAACGCAGGAAATAGAGGATGCTTACCAAGAGAAAAAGTACAGTAGCGGTTTGGGTGGATCTAGAGAAGGCATTTGACAAGGTGTGGAAAGAGGGACTTAAAGTCAAGTTACGAAGAAGTGAAGTATCTAGAAAAATGTACAGATGGATCAGCCACTACCTCTAAAACAGTACAGCCAGAGTTCAAGTACAAGGGCAGATGAGCAAAAAGGTGACACTAGAGCAAGGAGTACCCCAATGGGGATTACTGTCACCCACACTTTTTCTGGTATATATAAACAACATCATAGAGAATATACCAAGAAGAGTCCACAGCTCCATGTTTGCAGACGATCTGGCTATGTGGACCTCTGAAAAAAATCCCACCGTAGCAAACAATCGGATGCAGCAGGCCCTAACATCGTTAGAGGAGTGAGCGAAATCATGGCTGGTCAAAATAAATGAAGAAAAACAACATGTACGATATTCTCGCTTTCAAATAAACCACAAAACACCAAAATAAGTCTTAACGGCAAATATCTCGGCCAAACGACAACCCAAACTACTTGGTACACATTTGATCGAGAGAAACCGAATGAGAGCCATACAAAGAATGGCAATCATGAGGAAACTTGCTGGCACAAGCTAGGGAGCAGACGAAAGAATACTGAGGATACTGTACACTGGAAGAGTGAGACCAGTTCTGGAGTATGGTATTGCGGCATGGGCAACAGCAGCAAAGGCGAACTTCGATAAAATTAGCAAACTTCAAAACCAAGCCATGAGAGTTATAACAGGAGGCATGAAGTCAACGCCAATTGTAGAACTTGAAAAGATTACAAATCTGCAATCCATGACCGACAGAAGAGACTGCAGAGCCCAGCAGCAAGCAGAGAAACTCAGAAGACTGACATACCATCCAATGCATCAGAGACTAAATAGATTTAGAAAAGGGAAACTAAAGCGGAGAAACTTTGCAGAAATAGCCAAAGCAAAGATGAGCGAAGACCCTATGAACACCAAAACAACGCCAAAGCCCATCCCTACTGTACGCAAAACCACATGGAAGCAGCATATCATTCCGGAGGTGGTAGAAAATATGCCAGGTATTGGAAACAAGAACGGCCAGAATGAAAAAGAAAGAAGAGACACAAACCTGAGGTACTTAGCGGAAAACTACCCAAGCATGGACTGGACCCATGCATACACCAACGGTTCTGTAACAAACACAACGCAGAACGGAGGGGCAAGGGTATTCCTGAGCCTAACAAATGGTAGAAAAATAACACTGTCAGTGGCAACTTGAAAATTCTCAAGCAATTTCAGAGCGGAGGCAGATGCACTGAAGGCTGCAGTAAAAGCAATGAAAGCCAGATAGTCCTGTTTACAGATGCCCTGGTCGTGGTTACAGCATTAAAAAGCCAGAAAAATACTGAACTTAATGATTTAAGAGTAGTACTCTGTCAACTATGCCAGCAGTCCGCACCAAAAAGAGTAGTGGTACAGTGGGTTCCATCCCACTGTAACTTCCAAGGCAACGAGGAGGCAGACAGACTGGCAAAAAAAGGTGCAAGACTACCACAACAAGATTCTAGTGTGACTTACGAAGAGACCAAAAGGTTTATTAGGGCCAGATACATGGCCAAATGGGAAATAGAACATTCTGGCTACACAAAAAAAATGATGCATATTGCCAGTTGAACAGAAGAGAGCAGGTCGTGGTCTTCAGAATCCGCACAGGCCCCAACAGACTGAGGTACCATCTATTCAATAAACTGAAGATAGGTGGCACTGACGAATGCACCTATGGTACAGGGAAAATGACCGCTGAACATCTGCTGCAAAATTGCCCGACATACGAGGACCAGAGAAAGCATATGTGGCCATCACCAGTGCCAACACAAAACAAGCTCTATGGCAGTGTCGACAGCCTCAGGATGACAGCTGCTTTCTTCGAACAAATTCAAGTTGACCTCTGACAGCGTACGAAGAAGAAGAAGAGAAGAAGAAGAAGAAGAAGAAGAAGAAGAAGAAGAAGAAGAAGAAGAAGAAGAAGAAGAAGAAGAAGAAGGATGCAGCAAAGGAAAATTCATTCGAATCAACTGGACTGTTCACCAATTAACGAACATTTGGAAATCTGAATCACAGAGTAAACGTATCAAATTGATTATTAACGTCATATCAGTGCTCAAATATGGTTGTGAAAGCTGGAAAATGACAAAGACCCTTGAAAATACGTTGAATGCATTTGAAAAAAAATGCCGTTGACAGGTTAAACATTTTCTAAAAAAACGGATGACTAATGAGCAAATACGATTACAATCTAAACACAATTATGTTTCTAATGTCATCAGGAAGAAGCGTTGGGCATACACCGAGCTCGTGCAGGGAATGAATAATAATGAAGTCCCGTTACAGGCGATTATGTGGAAATCATGCGGCCAGAAAAAGTGGGGTAAACCAGAGAAACTCTATGCAGAGCAATCACCCGGGATGGTGCAACCATCGGGGTAGAGGACATGCAAGAATGGCGGCGGACAGATCGAACTGGAGAAAATTTGAGTTCTGCCATTATGGGCCGTCTTCTGGCGCTAAAAGAAAATAGAGATAGATGTCGAATCTACGCGAGGCTTGTTCAAATGAAACCGGACCAAACTGCAACAAGTGAACTTACGTACAATGCACATGATGACGTCACTTTTGGTATAAGCAGCACATACCAACCGTCAAGTTTGCAAAATTGCATTATCCTCTGACTCATAGTTTCTTCAGCAGACCGTTGGAAACATGGCAGGTGTGATACGGAATCAGTCCAGAGTTGATCAGCGAACGGTGATGTCGACCAGTTGATATTCATCGCAGAATGCAGGCAGTGTATGGTAACAAAAGTGTGTCGAAGACAACATTGAAGAACTGGACAACGATGTTTAAAGACTGACGTGAGTTAACGAAAGATCTTTTGAGACTAGGTCTGGCGCATATTGTTACGTTAACTCACGTCTTCTTTAAACATCGTTGTCCAGTTGTCGTTGTCCAGTTCTTCACTGTTGTCTTACACTTGATACACTTTTGTCCCCATACACTACCTGCATTCTGCAATAAATGTCAACTGGTGGACATCCTTCAGCTGTTAGAAACCGATTCACCGCTCGCTGATCAACTCTGGACGGATTCCGTATCACACTCGTCATGTTTTCAACAGTCTGCTGAGAAAACTATGAATCGGAGGATAATGAAATGTTGCAAACTTGGCGGTTGGTATGTGCTGTTTGCACCAGAAATGACGTCATCGTGCGCATCGTACGTGTGTCACTTGTTGCAGTTTGGTCCGGTTTCAATTGAACACCCCTCGTAAATAAGTCTGTATTTTTGAACATTTACTCTGGCAGGAGCCGCATGATTGCAGCGGTGCGGATGGTGTTTGCAAGTCCTTCTTGGTGCAGTGGTCGATGGGGATAGACGGCAAGATATGCAGCTATAATGATACAGGTGCCAGGTTTGGGTTGGGATCATTCCAAGCTCTGGCCTTGCAGATCCACTGGAACAACGCCAAAATGGCGAAAGGAATGTCAGGTGTGTGTATGGCTAACTGTGTGTCTGTCTGTTTCTGTGTCTGTCTGTTTCTGTGTCTGTCTGTTTCTGTGTGTGTGTGCGTTCATGTTGCTTTTGACACCGCTCGTATTGTTAGACTGAATATGACAACTAAGTCGCTCCCCTACCCATGTACCCATGCAGTGTAGCGTCTTTTACCATGAAGTATAACGTCTTGAATTATATTTTGTAAATTCTTCTACCAAGGAGTGAAGAGTCTTCTATCATGGCGTTTGGAGTCTTCTCACATTGGCTACAAAATCTTCAACTATGGAATGTAGAGTCCCCCCCCCCCCCCTCCCTTCCCTATTAGGTATACAGTCTTCTACCAAGAGTTGCAGAGACTTCAACCATGGAGTGTTGAAGTCTTCTTCTATTATCTTGTGGCTTATAGTATCTACATGATGAGATACTGGAGAGAAAAGAAGGCGGCAACAAAAGATTAGCGTAAACCCAGAAAGAGAGCTGGTAATGTCGACGTGTTGAACGAGAAGGAGGAGGTAAAACGCAAAGCTGCCAATTCCTAGCGTTAGTTATGGAGTCCAAAGGCGAGCAATGGGAGGAGTTTATCACAGGTGTGGGTAATGACAATACTCTCCAGCATTTCTGGCACATGCACCGAAAGATGAATGGAAAGACTACTAGCCAGCTTATCTCCAACATACAAGACACCACAGGAAGGCTCCTAAAGGCAGATGAAGAGAAGGGTCTGAGTTTTTTCAGTCGATATGTTGCCCAGACTGACAAAGGCGACAGAGATGCACGCCAGGAAACTCGGAAAGGCATCTTAGACGCAGTCATCAGGGAAGAGGGTTATGTAGACCTTATCACCGAGGCAGAGGTCGTAAATAGCCTACATACAAGCAAAAACACAGCTCCAGGTCCTGATGGAGTACAGTATTGTCACATCAAGCAGTTGGATGAGACAGAGATAAGAAATATGGGGTTCAACCACACTATAGAGAAGTCATCTGCGCATGAGGACTGGTTTCATAGTTATATGGGCCCACTGCCTAAACCTGGTTGGACTCCACGCTTCTTAGCAGCTATCGAATAATCACCAAACAAAATGTATATTGAAAATTGCTCGAGAAGATAGTGGCCAGGAAAATAATGGCCTACCTTGAACGGGAACAAATTCTGCCCGATACGCTAGGCAGCTATAGAAAAGCGAAGGAGACCTGAGCTAACCCTCATGATGTGTACGAGGGGTTTCAGTCAAAGCAAGAAACAGTCGCGGTGACACTCGACCTGGAAGACGCATACAACCGTGTCGATTTTGGGATCTTAATTACCTGTCTGAAGCAGTATGGTTTAAACCAGTGGCTGGTTAGTTGGACATCAGCTGCCCTGATGGAAAGAACAGTTGCGCTACGCGAGGGATCGAGGACATCAGAGCCGAGGTGAATATGTTCAGGACTGCCTCAAGGATCTCCACTCTCACCGGTGTTTTTCAACATCTACACAGTAAAAGTGGCCAATATTCAACCCACAGGGACAGGGCGAACGTTGACATTTTCCGATGACATCCTAACGTTCAGAACTGGCTCAGACAGGCAAGAGTTGGTCAAAGATATCAGGAAACCTTGCAAGCTATCTCACAGTGATGCGATGACTCAAGCTCCAAGATCAACCCGAAAAGGCCTGCATGTTATGGTGCTCTTTGAATAATTCCATAGTACAGGCTGAGCTCCTGGGCATCACTTTGGATGGTTGCACCATTGACAGATGCGACAGGTTGAAATACCTCGGAGTGACTTTTGATCGCAGTCTTTCCTATAATTGCCATGTTGACCACATCGTACAAAGATGCAAGAGAGGGCTAGGAGCATTCAAGACCATAGTTGCTGCTGACTTGGAACAACGCCTCCTGTTCATCCTATTTCGTCAGGTCGTGTTGTCTGTCATCGATTACGGACTAGGCATCCTCACACTATCAAGGACACAGTGTGTAAAGTTGGACCGCATTCAGAATGAAGGTATGCGTCTGGTTCTGGGCTGCACTAGATATACCCCGATTGTGATGATGCGGTACATGTTGGGATTGTTATCGGTGACATCCAAACATAAACTGGCACAAGTCAAAGCCTATATGCGTGTCACCACAGACGCGCGACACCCTTTGCACAGTAGTATCTCAGACACCAAGGTATCAAGAATCAAGAGAGGGTCGTTATGGATGGCACAGGCTGAGACAACCGTCGGACACGTCACTCCAGTTGAGACGATAGCCAAAGGGGAAGAATGGGTCCACACTGGTGATAGAATGATAGAGTACCAGAGAGTCATCATAACCTTAGGCAAGAAATGTAGAGAACGGAGCAACGGGGTAGCAGAGCACGAGGTAAATCAGCTGATAACTGAGAACACGCAGGAGAGTGATGCTGTCATATACACTGACAGATCAGTCATGCGCAGTGGGACATCAGGCTGGGGTTTCTCGGCTAGAGTGAGAGAAGAGGTCGTTGCTGAGCGCAGTAAGGCATACATGTCAACAACCTCTAGTATGAGAATGGAGACGGAAGCAGTGATCTCAGCACTGAAATGGATATCTGAGACTTCTATAACAAGAGCAGTCATCATGACAGACGCGCAAGCCGTACTTCAGAAAGTACAGAAGGGATGGCTTAGGTACGAGTTGATAGCAGTTGTTGAGGCCTCAAACCTTTAGAGGTTGACATGGATCTACTGTCCTGCTCATGCCGGGGGTTCATGACAACGAAAGAGCAGACATCTTGGCTTCACAAGCTCCCATCATGTGCACATTAGTGATGGATAGAAGTGACATTTTGAAGTCAATCAATGACCGCCTGCAGGATGAGGACACCGCAGTAGATGAAGCAGCAATCCACAGACTGCAAAGTTTCGACATTAAACGAGGTTCGAGTGGAGTGGGGCGCATGAGAGGGCGGAGCAGGAGAGTGTACAACCAGCGAGCTAAAAGGACCATCAACATTCATACCTTACGCCATTTGAGGAGAGAGACTGAGCACCTATGACGTCCTTCTTGAAACATCGTTGTCCAGTTCTTCACTGTTGTCTTCGACACACTTTTGTCACCATACACTGCCTGCACTCTGAGATGAATGTCAATCTTCAGCTGTTAGAAACTGAATCACCGCTCGCTGATCAACTCTGGAAGGATTCCGTATCACACCCGCCATGTTTTCAACGGTCTGCTGAAGAAACTATGAGTCAGTCGGAGGAATATGAAATTTTGTAAACTTGACGGTTGGTATGGGCTGTTTACACCAGAAGTGACGTCATCATGCGCATCGTACGTATATTCACTTGTTGCAGTTTGGTAAGGTTTCATTCGAACACGCCTCGTATCACGAAACAAATAGACTGGCAAACAGATATAATGAAACAAATACAGACAGACAAAGTCAAACATTTAGACATATATCGACAGCCATTTGTGAAACAAGGGATACATCGATGTCATGAAACATATATACAGACAGATATGATCAAATCAATCAATACCGATAAGATTTATGTCCATGTCTTTGACAAATACATGCCAAGTCCTACTGTCTTAAATCATCCGTTTCAACTCTCTTTTCTCATCTTTTCCCTCTCTCTCTCTCTCTCTCTCTCTCTGTGTCTCTCTCTGTCTCTCTCTCTCTCTGTCTCTCTCTCTCCCCCACGTCTTCCTCAGCTTGGGACGAATATTGTGTATTTGCTTTTAATTATATTGTCCAAATGTGTTGAAGTTTTTGTGACTTATGTTTTCTGTACTGTTGAATAGACGGCCTCCATGCGATAGATAGAATAATGAAAACAAATGCAGTCAGATAATACCAGTATTATTAAAATAGAAAGAAAGACAGACAGAAAAAAGAAAGAAAGAAAGAAATGACACCCCCCCCCCCCCCCCCCAACCCCCGTGTTTTCACACCAGACTCATCGGGATTCAGGGTCTACTACACGACACATCTTCGCAGATACGACCTGGGTAACGTTCAAGTTGGACAGAACGACCTTCAAATCCCACCAGGGGTCACACACTTCCCACAGACCGGAAGCTGCAGCTCAGACTGTACACAAAAACTGATGAACGAGCCGATCTATCTGACACGTGCTCATATCCATCTGCACTACGTTGGTAAGCATACATTTCTGGGCAGTTTTTAAACAACTCTTATAAATAATTTACTTGATGTATACTGGAATCCTGGTATTCTTCTTCTTCTTCGTCGTTCGTTCTCAAACTCCCGCTACCAAACATTGAAAAGAGCTTTGCACGTAGCAGGATATTATGCAGAGAAAGGAATGGGGTTTTTTTTTTTTTTTTGTTGGTTGTTTGCATTATTTTTTGTTGGTTGTTTGCATTATTTTTTGTTGGTTGTTTGCATTATTTGTTGTTGGTTGTTTGCATTATTTGTTGTTGGTTGTTTGCATTATTTGTTGTTGGTTGTTTCCATTATTTGTTGTTAGTTGTTTGCATTATTTGTTGTTGGTTGTTTGCATTATTTGTTGTTGGTTGTTTGCATTATTTTTTGTTGGTTGTTTGCATTATTTGTTGTTGGTTGTTTGCATTATTTTTTGTTGGTTGTTTTCATTATTTTTTGTTGGTTGTTTGCATTATCTGTTGTTGGTTGTTTGCATTATTTTTTGTTGGTTGTTTGCATTATTTTTTGTTGGTTGTTTGCATTATTTGTTGTTGGTTGTTTGCATTATTTTTTGTTGGTTGTTTGCATTATTTTTTGTTGGTTGTTTGCATTATTTTTTGTTGGTTGTTTGCATTATTTTTTGTTGGTTGTTTGCATTATTTTTTGTTGGTTGTTTGCATTATTTGTTGTTTGTTGTTTGCATTATTTTTTGTTGGTTGTTTGCATTATTTGTTGTTGGTTGTTTGCATTATTTTTTGTTGGTTGTTTGCATAATTTTTTGTTGGTTGTTTGAAATATTTTTTGTTGGTTGTTTGCATTATTTTTTGTGGGTTGTTTGCATTATTTTTTGTTGGTTGTTTGCATTATTTTTTGTTGGTTGTTTGCATTATTTTTTGTTGGTTGTTTGCATTATTTTTTGTTGGTTGTTTGCATTATTTTTTGTTGGTTGTTTGCATTATTTTTTGTTGGTTGTTTGCATTATTTGTTGTTGGTTGTTTGCATTATTTGTTGTTGGTTGTTTGCATTATTTTTTGTTGGTTGTTTGCATTATTTTTTGTTGGTTGTTTGCATTATTTGTTGTTGGTTGTTTGCATTATTTTTTGTTGGTTGTTTGCATTATTTTTTGTTGGTTGTTTGCATTATTTTTTGTTGGTTCTTTGCATTATTTGTTGTTGGTTGTTTGCATTATTTTTTGTTGGTTGTTTGCATTATTTGTTGTTGGTTGTTTGCATTATTTTTTGTTGGTTGTTTGCATTATTTGTTGTTGGTTGTTTGCATTATTTGTTGTTGGTTGTTTGCATTATTTTTTGTTGGTTGTTTGCATTATTTGTTGTTGGTTGTTTGCATTATTTTTTGTTGGTTGTTTGCATTATTTGTTGTTGGTTGTTTGCATTATTTTTTGTTGGTTGTTTGCATTATTTTTTGTTGGTTGTTTGCATTATTTGTTGTTGGTTGTTTGCATTATTTTTTGTTGGTTGTTTGCATTATTTGTTGTTGGTTGTTTGCATTATTTTTTGTTGGTTGTTTGCATTATTTTTTGTTGGTTGTTTGCATTATTTTTTGTTGGTTGTTTGCATTATTTTTTGTGGGTTGTTTGCATTATTTTTTGTTGGTTGTTTGCATTATTTTTTGTTGGTTGTTTGCATTATTTGTTGTTGGTTGTTTGCATTATTTTTTGTTGGTTGTTTGCATTATTTTTTGTTGGTTGTTTGCATTATTTTTTGTTGGTTGTTTGCATTATTTTTTGTTGGTTGTTTGCATTTTTTTTTGTTGGTTGTTTGCATTATTTGTTGTTGGTTGTTTGCATTATTTGTTGTTGGTTGTTTGCATTATTTTTTGTTGGTTGTTTGCATTATTTTTTGTTGGTTGTTTGCATTATTTTTTGTTGGTTGTTTGCATAATTTTTTGTTGGTTGTTTGCATTATTTGTTGTTGGTTGTTTGCATTATTTGTTGTTGGTTGTTTGCATTATTTTTTATTGGTTGTTTGCATTATTTTTTGTTGGTTGTTTGCATTATTTTTTGTTGGTTGTTTGCATTATTTGTTGTTGGTTGTTTGCATTATTTTTTGTTGGTTGTTTGCATTATTTTTTGTTGGTTGTTTGCATTATTTTTTGTTGGTTGTTTGCATTATTTTTTGTTGGTTGTTTGCATTATTTTTTGTTGGTTGTTTGCATTATTTTTTGTGGGTTGTTTGCATTATTTTTTGTTGGTTGTTTGCATTATTTTTTGTTGGTTGTTTGCATTATTTGTTGTTGGTTGTTTGCATTATTTTTTGTTGGTTGTTTGCATTATTTTTTGTTGGTTGTTTGCATTATTTTTTGTTGGTTGTTTGCATTATTTTTTGTTGGTTGTTTGCATTATTTGTTGTTGGTTGTTTGCATTATTTTTTGTTGGTTGTTTGCATTATTTTTTGTTGGTTGTTTGCATTATTTGTTGTTGGTTGTTTGCATTATTTTTTGTTGGTTGTTTGCATTATTTTTTGTTGGTTGTTTGCATTATTTGTTGTTGGTTGTTTGCATTATTTGTTGTTGGTTGTTTGCATTATTTTTTGTTGGTTGTTTGCATTATTTGTTGTTGGTTGTTTGCATTATTTTTTGTTGGTTGTTTGCATTATTTTTTGTTGGTTGTTTGCATTATTTGTTGTTGGTTGTTTGCATTATTTTTTGTTGGTTGTTTGCATTATTTTTTGTTGGTTGTTTGCATTGTTTTTTGTTGGTTGTTTGCATTATTTTTTGTTGGTTGTTTGCATTATTTGTTGTTGGTTGTTTGCATTATTTGTTGTTGGTTGTTTGCATTATTTGTTGTTGGTTGTTTGCATTATTTGTTGTTGGTTGTTTGCATTATTTTTTGTTGGTTGTTTGCATTATTTTTTATTGGTTGTTTGCATTATTTTTTGTTGGTTGTTTGCATTATTTTTTGTTGGTTGTTTGCATTATTTGTTGTTGGTTGTTTGCATTATTTTTTGTTGGTTGTTTGCATTATTTTTTGTTGGTTGTTTGCATTATTTGTTGTTGGTTGTTTGCTTTATTTTTTGTTGGTTGTTTGCATTATTTTTTGTTGGTTGTTTGCATTATTTGTTGTTGGTTGTTTGCATTATTTTTTGTTGGTTGTTCGCATTATTTTTTGTTGGTTGTTTGCATTATTTTTTGTTGGTTGTTTGCATTTTTTTTTGTTGGTTGTTTGCATTATTTGTTGTTGGTTGTTTGCATTATTTTTTGTTGGTTGTTTGCATTATTTGTTGTTGGTTGTTTGCATTATTTTTTGTTGGTTGTTTGCATTATTTGTTGTTGTTTGTTTGCATTATTTTTTGTTGGTTGTTTGCATTATTTGTTGTTGGTTGTTTGCATTATTTGTTGTTGGTTATTTGCATTATTTTTTGTTGGTTGTTTGCATTATTTTTTGTTGGTTGTTTGCATTATTTTTTGTTGGTTGTTTGCATTATTTTTTGTTGGTTGTTTGCATTATTTTTTGTTGGTTGTTTGCATTATTTGTTGTTGGTTGTTTGCATAATTTTTTGTTGGTTGTTTGCATAATTTGTTGTTGGTTGTTTGCATTATTTTTTGTTGGTTGTTTGCATTATTTTTTGTTGGTTGTTTGCATTATTTTTTGTTGGTTGTTTGCATTATTTTTTGTTGGTTGTTTGCATTTTTTTTTATTGGTTGTTTGCATTATTTTTTGTTGGTTGTTTACATTATTTTTTTTTGGTTGTTTGCATTATTTTTTGTTGGTTGTTTGCATTATTTGTTGTTTGTTGTTTGCATTATTTGTTGTTGGTTGTTTGCATTATTTTTTGTTGGTTGTTTGCATTATTTGTTGTTGGTTGTTTGCATTATTTGTTGTTTGTTGTTTGCATTATTTGTTGTTGGTTGTTTGCATTATTTGTTGTTGGTTGTTTGCATTATTTGTTGTTGGTTGTTTGCATTATTTTTTGTTGGTTGTTTGCATTATTTTTTTTTGGTTGTTTGCATTTTTTTTTGTTGGTTGTTTGCATTATTTTTTTTTGGTTGTTTGCATTATTTTTTGTTGGTTGTTTGCATTATTTTTTGTTGGTTGTTTGCATTATTTGTTGTTGGTTGTTTGCATTATTTGTTGTTGGTTGTTTGCATTATTTTTTGTTGGTTATTTGCATTATTTTTTGTTGGTTGTTTGCATTATTTTTTGTTGGTTATTTGCATTATTTTTTGTTGGCTGTTTGCATTATTTTTTGTTGGTTGTTTGCATTATTTTTTGTTGGTTGTTTGCATTATTTGTTGTTGGTTGTTTGCATTATTTTTTGTTGGTTGTTTACATAATTTTTTGTTGGTTGCTTGCATAATTTTTTGTTGGTTGTTTGCATAATTTTTTGTTGGTTGTTTGCATTATTTTTTGTTGGTTGTTTGCATTATTTTTTGTTGGTTGTTTGCATTTTTTTTTGTTGGTTGTTTGCATTATTTTTTGTTGGTTGTTTGCATTTTTTTTTATTGGTTGTTTGCATTATTTTTTGTTGGTTGTTTACATTATTTTTTGTTGGTTGTTTGCATTATTTTTTGTTGGTTGTTTGCATTATTTGTTGTTTGTTGTTTGCATTATTTTTTGTTGGTTGTTTGCATTATTTTTTGTTGGTTGTTTGCATTATTTGTTGTTGGTTGTTTGCATTATTTTTTATTGGTTGTTTGCATTATTTTTTGTTGGTTGTTTGCATTATTTTTTGTTGGTTGTTTGCATTATTTGTTGTTGGTTGTTTGCATTATTTTTTGTTGGTTGTTTGCATTATTTTTTGTTGGTTGTTTGCATTATTTTTTGTTGGTTGTTTGCATTATTTGTTGTTGGTTGTTTGCATTATTTTTTGTTGGTTGTTTGCATTATTTTTTTTTGGTTGTTTGCATTTTTTTTTGTTGGTTGTTTGCATTATTTTTTTTTGGTTGTTTGCATTATTTTTTGTTGGTTGTTTGCATTATTTTTTGTTGGTTGTTTGCATTATTTGTTGTTGGTTGTTTGCATTATTTGTTGTTGGTTGTTTGCATTATTTTTTGTTGGTTATTTGCATTATTTTTTGTTGGTTGTTTGCATTATTTTTTGTTGGTTATTTGCATTATTTTTTGTTGGCTGTTTGCATTATTTTTTGTTGGTTGTTTGCATTATTTTTTGTTGGTTGTTTGCATTATTTGTTGTTGGTTGTTTGCATTATTTTTTGTTGGTTGTTTACATAATTTTTTGTTGGTTGCTTGCATAATTTTTTGTTGGTTGTTTGCATAATTTTTTGTTGGTTGTTTGCATTATTTTTTGTTGGTTGTTTGCATTATTTTTTGTTGGTTGTTTGCATTTTTTTTTGTTGGTTGTTTGCATTATTTTTTGTTGGTTGTTTGCATTTTTTTTTATTGGTTGTTTGCATTATTTTTTGTTGGTTGTTTACATTATTTTTTGTTGGTTGTTTGCATTATTTTTTGTTGGTTGTTTGCATTATTTGTTGTTTGTTGTTTGCATTATTTTTTGTTGGTTGTTTGCATTATTTTTTGTTGGTTGTTTGCATTATTTGTTGTTGGTTGTTTGCATTATTTTTTATTGGTTGTTTGCATTATTTTTTGTTGGTTGTTTGCATTATTTTTTGTTGGTTGTTTGCATTATTTGTTGTTGGTTGTTTGCATTATTTTTTGTTGGTTGTTTGCATTATTTTTTGTTGGTTGTTTGCATTATTTTTTGTTGGTTGTTTGCATTATTTTTTGTTGGTTGTTTGCATTATTTTTTGTTGGTTGTTTGCATTATTTGTTGTTGGTTGTTTGCATTATTTTTTGTTGGTTGTTTGCATTATTTGTTGTTGGTTGTTTGCATTATTTTTTGTTGGTTGTTTGCATTATTTTTTGTTGGTTGTTTGCATTATTTGTTGTTGGTTGTTTGCATTATTTTTTGTTGGTTGTTTGCATTATTTTTTGTTGGTTGTTTGCATTGTTTTTTGTTGGTTGTTTGCATTATTTTTTGTTGGTTGTTTGCATTATTTGTTGTTGGTTGTTTGCATTATTTGTTGTTGGTTGTTTGCATTATTTGTTGTTGGTTGTTTGCATTATTTGTTGTTGGTTGTTTGCATTATTTTTTATTGGTTGTTTGCATTATTTTTTGTTGGTTGTTTGCATTATTTTTTGTTGGTTGTTTGCATTATTTGTTGTTGGTTGTTTGCATTATTTTTTGTTGGTTGTTTGCATTATTTTGTGTTGGTTGTTTGCATTATTTGTTGTTGGTTGTTTGCTTTATTTTTTGTTGGTTGTTTGCATTATTTTTTGTTGGTTGTTTGCATTATTTGTTGTTGGTTGTTTGCATTATTTTTTGTTGGTTGTTCGCATTTTTTTTTGTTGGTTGTTTGCATTATTTTTTGTTGGTTGTTTGCATTTTTTTTTGTTGGTTGTTTGCATTATTTGTTGTTGGCTGTTTGCATTATTTTTTGTTGGTTGTTTGCATTATTTGTTGTTGGTTGTTTGCATTATTTTTTGTTGGTTGTTTGCATTATTTGTTGTTGGTTGTTTGCATTATTTTTTGTTGGTTGTTTGCATTATTTTTTGTTGGTTGTTTGCATTATTTTTTGTTGGTTATTTGCATTATTTTTTGTTGGTTGTTTGCATTATTTTTTGTTGGTTGTTTGCATTATTTTTTGTTGGTTGTTTGCATTATTTTTTGTTGGTTGTTTGCATTATTTTTTGTTGGTTGTTTGCATTATTTGTTGTTGGTTGTTTGCATAATTTTTTGTTGGTTGTTTGCATAATTTGTTGTTGGTTGTTTGCATTATTTGTTGTTGGTTGTTTGCATTATTTTTTGTTGGTTGTTTGCATTATTTTTTGTTGGTTGTTTGCATTTTTTTTTATTGGTTGTTTGCATTATTTTTTGTTGGTTGTTTACATTATTTTTTGGTGGTTGTTTGCATTATTTTTTGTTGGTTGTTTGCATTATTTGTTGTTTGTTGTTTGCATTATTTTTTGTTGGTTGTTTGCATTATTTTTTGTTGGTTGTTTGCATTATTTGTTGTTGGTTGTTTGCATTATTTTTTGTTGGTTGTTTGCATTATTTTTTGTTGGTTGTTTGCATTATTTTTTGTTGGTTGTTTGCATTATTTTTTGTTGGTTGTTTGCATTATTTTTTGTTGGTTGTTTGCATTATTTTTTGTTGGTTGTTTGCATTATTTGTTGTTGGTTGTTTGCATTATTTGTTGTTGGTTGTTTGCATTATTTTTTGTTGGTTGTTTGCATTATTTTTTGTTGGTTGTTTGCTTTATTTTTTGTTGGTTGTTTGCTTTATTTTTTGTTGGTTATTTGCATTATTTTTTGTTGGCTGTTTGCATTATTTTTTGTTGGTTGTTTGCATTATTTGTTGTTGGTTGTTTGCATTATTTTTTGTTGGTTGTTTGCATTATTTTTTGTTGGTTGTTTGCATTATTTGTTGTTGGTTGTTTGCATAATTTTTTGTTGGTTGTTTGCATAATTTTTTGTTGGTTGTTTGCATTATTTTTTGTTGGTTGTTTGCATTATTTTTTGTTGGTTGTTTGCATTATTTTTTGTTGGTTGTTTGCATTATTTTTTGTTGGTTGTTTGCATTTTTTTTAATTGGTTGTTTGCATTATTTTTTGTTGGTTGTTTGCATTATTTGTTGTTGGTTGTTTGCATTATTTTTTGTTGGTTGTTTGCATTATTTGTTGTTGGTTGTTTGCATTATTTTTTGTTGGTTGTTTGCATTATTTTTTGTTGGTTGTTTGCATTATTTGTTGTTGGTTGTTTGCATTATTTTTTGTTGGTTGTTTGCATTATTTGTTGTTTGTTGTTTGCATTATTTGTTGTTGGTTGTTTGCATTATTTTTAGTTGGTTGTTTGCATTATTTGTTGTTGGTTGTTTGCATTATTTTTTATTGCTTGTTTGCATTATTTTTTGTTGGTTGTTTGCATTATTTTTTGTTTGTTGTTTGCATTATTTGTTGTTGGTTGTTTGCATTTTTTTTTGTTGGTTGTTTGCATTATTTTTTGTTGGTTGTTTGCATTATTTTGTGTTGGTTGTTTGCATTATTTTTTGTTGGTTGTTTGCATTATTTTTTGTTGGTTGTTTGCATTATTTTTTGTTGGTTGTTTGCATTTTTTTTTGTTGGTTGTTTGCATTTCTTTTTTGTTGGTTGTTTGCATTATTTGTTGTTGGTTGTTTGCATTATTTGTTGTTTGTTGTTTGCATTATTTGTTGTTGGTTGTTTGCATTATTTTTTGTTGGTTGTTTGCATTATTTGTTGTTGGTTGTTTGCATTATTTTTTGTTGGTTGTTTGCATTATTTTTTGTTGGTTGTTTGCATTATTTGTTGTTGGTTGTTTGCATTATTTTTTGTTGGTTGTTTGCATTATTTTTTGTTGGTTGTTTGCATTATTTTTTGTTGGTTGTTTGCATAATTTTTTGTTGGTTGTTTGCATTATTTTTTGTTGGTTGTTTGCATAATTTTTTGTTGGTTGTTTGCATTATTTGTTGTTGGTTGTTTGCATTATTTTTTGTTGGTTGTTTGCATTATTTGTTGTTTGTTGTTTGCATAATTTTTTGTTGGTTGTTTGCATTATTTTTTGTTGGTTGTTTGCATTATTTTTTGTTGGTTGTTTGCATTATTTTTTGTTGGTTGTTTGCATTATTTTTTGTTGGTTGTTTGCTTTATTTTTTGTTGCTTGTTTGCATTATTTTTTGTTGGTTGTTTGCATTATTTTTTGTTGGTTGTTTGCATTATTTGTTGTTGGTTGTTTGCATTATTTTTTGTTGGTTGTTTGCATTATTTTTTGTTGGTTTTTTGCATTATTTTTTGTTGGTTGTTTGCATTATTTGTTGTTGGTTGTTTGCATTATTTGTTGTTGGTTGTTTGCATTATTTGTTGTTGGTTGTTTGCATTATTTTTTGTTGGTTGTTTGCATTATTTTTTGTTGGTTGTTTGCATTATTTTTTGTTGGTTGTTTGCATTATTTTTTATTGGTTGTTTGCATTATTTTTTGTTGGTTGTTTGCATTATTTTTTGTTGGTTGTTTGCATTATTTTTTGTTGGTTGTTTGCATTTTTTTTTGTTGGTTGTTTGCATTTTTTTTTGTTGGTTGTTTGCATTATTTTTTGTTGGTTGTTTGCATTATTTTTTGTTGTTTGTTTGCATAATTTTTTGTTGGTTGTTTGCATTTTTTTTTGTTGGTTGTTTGCATTATTTTTTGTTGTTTGTTTGCATTATTTTTTGTTGGTTGTTTGCATTATTTTTTGTTGGTTGTTTGCATTATTTTTTGTTGGTTGTTTGCATTATTTTTTGTTGGTTGTTTGCATTATTTTTTGTTGGTTGTTTGCATTTTTTTTTGTTGGTTGTTTGCATTATATTTTGTTGTTTGTTTGCATAATTTTTTGTTGGTTGTTTGCATTTTTTTTTGTTGGTTGTTTGCATTATTTTTTGTTGTTTGTTTGCATTATTTTTTGTTGGTTGTTTGCATTATTTTTTGTTGGTTGTTTGCATTATTTGTTGTTGGTTGTTTGCATTATTTTTTGTTGGTTGTTTGCATTATTTTTTGTTGGTTGTTTGCATTATTTTTTGTTGGTTGTTTGCATTATTTTTTGTTGGTTGTTTGCATTATTTTTTGTTGGTTGTTTGCATTATTTTTTGTTGGTTGTTTGCATTATTTTTTGTTGGTTGTTTGCATTTTTTTTTGTTGGTTGTTTGCATTATTTTTTGTTGGTTGTTTGCATTATTTTTTGTGGGTTATTTGCATAATTTTTTGTTGGTTGTTTGCATTATTTGTTGTTGGTTGTTTGCATTATTTGTTGTTGGTTGTTTGCATTATATTTTGTTGGTTGTTTGCATTATTTTTTGTTGGTTGTTTGCATTATTTTTTGTTGGTTGTTTGCATTATTTGTTGTTGGTTGTTTGCTTTATTTTTTGTTGGTTGTTTGCATTATTTTTTGTTGGTTGTTTGCATTATTTGTTGTTGGTTTTTGCATTATTTTTTGTTGGTTGTTCGCATTTTTTTTTGTTGGTTGTTTGCATTATTTTTTGTTGGTTGTTTGCATTTTTTTTTGTTGGTTGTTTGCATTATTTGTTGTTGGTTGTTTGCATTATTTTTTGTTGGTTGTTTGCATTATTTGTTGTTGGTTGTTTGCATTATTTGTTGTTGGTTGTTTGCATTATTTTTTGTTGGTTGTTTGCATTATTTTTTGTTGGTTGTTTGCATTATTTTTTATTGGTTGTTTGCATTATTTTTTGTTGGTTGTTTGCATTATTTTTTGTTGGTTGTTTGCATTATTTTTTGTTGGTTGTTTGCATTATTTTTTGTTGGTTGTTTGCATTTTTTTTTGTTGGTTGTTTGCATTATTTTTTGTTGGTTGTTTGCATTATTTTTTGTTGTTTGTTTGCATAATTTTTTGTTGGTTGTTTGCATTATTTTTTGTTGGTTGTTTGCATTATTTTTTGTTGTTTGTTTGCATTATTTTTTGTTGGTTGTTTGCATTATTTTTTGTTGGTTGTTTGCATTATTTGTTGTTGGTTGTTTGCATTATTTTTTGTTGGTTGTTTGCATTATTTTTTGTTGGTTGTTTGCATTATTTTTTGTTGGTTGTTTGCATTATTTTTTGTTGGTTGTTTGCATTATTTTTTGTTGGTTGTTTGCATTTTTTGTTGTTGGTTGTTTGCATTATTTTTTGTTGGTTGTTTGCATTATTTTTTGTGGGTTATTTGCATAATTTTTTGTTGGTTGTTTGCATTATTTGTTGTTGGTTGTTTGCATTATTTGTTGTTGGTTGTTTGCATTATTTTTTGTTGGTTGTTTGCATTATTTTTTGTTGTTTGTTTGCATAATTTTTTGTTGGTTGTTTGCATTATTTTTTGTTGGTTGTTTGCATTATTTTTTGTTGTTTGTTTGCATTTTTTTTTGTTGGTTGTTTGCATTATTTTTTGTTGGTTGTTTGCATTATTTGTTGTTGGTTGTTTGCATTATTTTTTGTTGGTTGTTTGCATTATTTTTTGTTGGTTGTTTGCATTATTTTTTGTTGGTTGTTTGCATTATTTTTTGTTGGTTGTTTGCATTATTTTTTGTTGGTTGTTTGCATTATTTTTTTGTTGGTTGTTTGCATTATTTTTTGTTGGTTGTTTGCATTATTTTTTGTGGGTTATTTGCATAATTTTTTGTTGGTTGTTTGCATTATTTGTTGTTGGTTGTTTGCATTATTTGTTGTTGGTTGTTTGCATTATTTTTTGTTGGTTGTTTGCATTATTTTTTGTTGGTTGTTTGCATTATTTGTTGTTGGTTGTTTGCATTATTTGTTGTTGGTTGTTTGCTTTATTTTTTGTTGGTTGTTTGCATTATTTTTTGTTGGTTGTTTGCATTATTTGTTGTTGGTTGTTTGCATTATTTTTTGTTGGTTGTTCGCATTTTTTTTTGTTGGTTGTTTGCATTATTTTTTGTTGGTTGTTTGCATTTTTTTTTGTTGGTTGTTTGCATTATTTGTTGTTGGTTGTTTGCATTATTTTTTGTTGGTTGTTTGCATTATTTGTTGTTGGTTGTTTGCATTATTTGTTGTTGGTTGTTTGCATTATTTTTTGTTGGTTGTTTGCATTATTTTTTGTTGGTTGTTTGCATTATTTGTTGTTGGTTGTTTGCATTATTTGTTGTTGGTTGTTTGCATTATTTGTTGTTGGTTGTTTGCATTATTTGTTGTTGGTTGTTTGCATTATTTGTTGTTGGTTGTTTGCATTATTTGTTGTTGGTTGTTTGCATTATTTTTTGTTGGTTGTTTGCATTATTTTTTGTTGGTTGTTTGCATTATTTTTTGTTGGTTGTTTGCATTATTTTTTGTTGGTTGTTTGCATTATTTGTTGTTGGTTGTTTGCATTATTTTTTGTTGGTTGTTTGCATAATTTTTTGTTGGTTGTTTGCATTATTTTTTGTTGGTTGTTTGCATAATTTTTTGTTGGTTGTTTGCATTATTTTTTGTTGGTTGTTTGCATTATTTGTTGTTGGTTGTTTGCATTATTTGTTGTTGGTTGTTTGCATTATTTTTTGTTGGTTGTTTGCATTATTTTTTGTTGGTTGTTTGCATTATTTTTTGTTGGTTGTTTGCATTATTTTTTGTTGGTTGTTTGCATTTTTTTTTGTTGGTTGTTTGCATTATTTTTTGTTGGTTGTTTGCATTATTTTTTGTTGGTTGTTTGCATTATTTGTTGTTTGTTGTTTGCATTTTTTTTTGTTGGTTGTTTGCATTATTTTTTGTTGGTTGTTTGCATTATTTGTTGTTGGTTGTTTGCATTATTTTTTATTGGTTGTTTGCATTATTTTTTGTTGGTTGTTTGCATTATTTTTTGTTGGTTGTTTGCATTATTTGTTGTTGGTTGTTTGCATTTTTTTTTGTTGGTTGTTTGCATAATTTTTTTTTGGTTGTTTGCATTATTTGTTGTTGGTTGTTTGCATTATTTTTTGTTAGTTGTTTGCATTATTTTTTGTTGGTTGTTTGCATTATTTGTTGTTGGTTGTTTGCATTATTTGTTGTTGGTTGTTTGCATTATTTGTTGTTGGTTGTTTGCATTATTTTTTGTTGGTTGTTTGCATTATTTGTTGTTGGTTGTTTGCATTATTTGTTGTTGGTTGTTTGCATTATTTTTTGTTGGTTGTTTGCATTATTTGTTGTTGGTTGTTTGCATTATTTGTTGTTGGTTGTTTGCATTATTTGTTGTTGGTTGTTTGCATTATTTTTTGTTGGTTGTTTGCATTATTTTTTGTTGGTTGTTTTCATTATTTGTTGTTGGTTGTTTGCATTATTTTTTGTTGGTTGTTTGCATTATTTGTTGTTTGTTGTTTGCATTATTTGTTGTTGGTTGTTTGCATTATTTTTTGTTGGTTGTTTGCATTATTTTTTGTTGGTTGTTTGCATTATTTTTTGTTGGTTGTTTGCATTATTTTTTGTTGGTTGTTTGCATTTTTTGTTTGTTGGTTGTTTGCATTATTTTTTGTTGGTTGTTTGCATTATTTGTTGTTGGTTGTTTGCATTATTTTTTGTTGGTTGTTTGCATAATTTTTTGTTGGTTGTTTTCATTATTTGTTGTTGGTTGTTTGCATAATTTTTTGTTGGTTGTTTGCATTATTTGTTGTTGGTTGTTTGCATTATTTTTTGTTGGTTGTTTGCATTATTTTTTGTTGGTTGTTTGCATAATTTTTATTTGGTTGTTTGCATTATTTTTTGTTGGTTGTTTGCATTATTTTTTGTTGGTTGTTTGCATTATTTTTTGTTGGTTGTTTGCATTATTTTTTGTTGGTTGTTTGCATTATTTTTTGTTGGTTGTTTGCTTTATTTTTTGTTGCTTGTTTGCATTATTTGTTGTTGGTTGTTTGCATTATTTTTTGTTGGTTGTTTGCATTATTTGTTGTTGGTTGTTTGCATTATTTTTTGTTGGTTGTTTGCTGTATTTTTTGTTGCTTGTTTGCATTATTTTTTGTTGGTTGTTTGCATTATTTTTTGTTGGTTGTTTGCATTATTTGTTGTTGGTTGTTTGCATTATTTGTTGTTGGTTGTTTGCATTATTTTTTGTTGGTTGTTTGCATTATTTGTTGTTGGTTGTTTGCATTATTTTTTGTTGGTTGTTTGCATTATTTTTTGTTGGTTGTTTGCATTATTTTTTGTTGGTTGTTTGCATTATTTTTTGTTGGTTGTTTGCATTATTTGTTGTTGGTTGTTTGCATTATTTTTTGTTGGTTGTTTGCATTATTTGTTGTTGGTTGTTTGCATTATTTTTTGTTGGTTGTTTGCATTATTTTTTGTTGGTTGTTTGCATAATTTTTTGTTGGTTGTTTGCATAATTTTTTGTTGGTTGTTTGCATTATTTTTTGTTGGTTGTTTGCATTATTTTTTGTTGGTTGTTTGCATTATTTTTTGTTGGTTGTTTGCTTTATTTTTTGTTGCTTGTTTGCATTATTTTTTGTTGGTTGTTTGCATTATTTTTTGTTGGTTGTTTGCATTATTTGTTGTTGGTTGTTTGCATTATTTTTTGTTGGTTGTTTGCTTTATTTTTTGTTGCTTGTTTGCATTTTTTTTTGTTGGTTGTTTGCATTATTTTTTGTTGGTTGTTTGCATTATTTGTTGTTGGTTGTTTGCATTATTTGTTGTTGGTTGTTTGCATTATTTTTTGTTGGTTGTTTGCATTATTTGTTGTTGGTTGTTTGCATTATTTTTTGTTGGTTGTTTGCATTATTTTGTGTTGGTTGTTTGCATTATTTTTTGTTGGTTGTTTGCATTATTTGTTGTTGGTTGTTTGCATTATTTTTTGTTGGTTGTTTGCATTTTTTTTTGTTGGTTGTTTGCATTATTTGTTGTTGGTTGTTTGCATTATTTTTTTGTTGGTTGTTTGCATTATTTTTTGTTGGTTGTTTGCATTATTTGTTGTTCGTTTTTTGCATTATTTGTTGTTGGTTGTTTGCATTATTTGTTGTTGGTTGTTTGCATAATTTTTTGTTGGTTGTTTGCATTATTTGTAGGTGGTTGTTTGCATTATTTGTTGTTGGTTGTTTGCATTATTTGTTGTTGGTTGTTTGCATTATTTTTTGTTGGTTGTTTGCATTATTTTTTATTGGTTGTTTGCATTATTTGTTGTTGGTTGTTTGCATTATTTTTTGTTGGTTGTTTGCATAATTTTTTGTTGGTTGTTTGCATTATTTTTTGTTGGTTGTTTGCATTATTTTTTGTTGGTTGTTTGCATTATTTGTTGTTTGTTGTTTGCATTTTTTTTTGTTGGTTGTTTGCATTATTTTTTGTTGGTTGTTTGCATTATTTGTTGTTGGTTGTTTGCATTATTTTTTATTGGTTGTTTGCATTATTTTTTGTTGGTTGTTTGCATTATTTTTTGTTGGTTGTTTGCATTATTTGTTGTTGGTTGTTTGCATTTTTTTTTGTTGGTTGTTTGCATAATTTTTTTTTGGTTGTTTGCATTATTTGTTGTTGGTTGTTTGCATTATTTTTTGTTAGTTGTTTGCATTATTTTTTGTTGGTTGTTTGCATTATTTGTTGTTGGTTGTTTGCATTATTTGTTGTTGGTTGTTTGCATTATTTGTTGTTGGTTGTTTGCATTATTTTTTGTTGGTTGTTTGCATTATTTGTTGTTGGTTGTTTGCATTATTTGTTGTTGGTTGTTTGCATTATTTTTTGTTGGTTGTTTGCATTATTTGTTGTTGGTTGTTTGCATTATTTGTTGTTGGTTGTTTGCATTATTTGTTGTTGGTTGTTTGCATTATTTTTTGTTGGTTGTTTGCATTATTTTTTGTTGGTTGTTTTCATTATTTGTTGTTGGTTGTTTGCATTATTTTTTGTTGGTTGTTTGCATTATTTGTTGTTTGTTGTTTGCATTATTTGTTGTTGGTTGTTTGCATTATTTTTTGTTGGTTGTTTGCATTATTTTTTGTTGGTTGTTTGCATTATTTTTTGTTGGTTGTTTGCATTATTTTTTGTTGGTTGTTTGCATTTTTTGTTTGTTGGTTGTTTGCATTATTTTTTGTTGGTTGTTTGCATTATTTGTTGTTGGTTGTTTGCATTATTTTTTGTTGGTTGTTTGCATAATTTTTTGTTGGTTGTTTTCATTATTTGTTGTTGGTTGTTTGCATAATTTTTTGTTGGTTGTTTGCATTATTTGTTGTTGGTTGTTTGCATTATTTTTTGTTGGTTGTTTGCATTATTTTTTGTTGGTTGTTTGCATAATTTTTATTTGGTTGTTTGCATTATTTTTTGTTGGTTGTTTGCATTATTTTTTGTTGGTTGTTTGCATTATTTTGTGTTGGTTGTTTGCATTATTTTTTGTTGGTTGTTTGCATTATTTTTTGTTGGTTGTTTGCTTTATTTTTTGTTGCTTGTTTGCATTATTTGTTGTTGGTTGTTTGCATTATTTTTTGTTGGTTGTTTGCATTATTTGTTGTTGGTTGTTTGCATTATTTTTTGTTGGTTGTTTGCTTTATTTTTTGTTGCTTGTTTGCATTATTTTTTGTTGGTTGTTTGCATTATTTTTTGTTGGTTGTTTGCATTATTTGTTGTTGGTTGTTTGCATTATTTGTTGTTGGTTGTTTGCATTATTTTTTGTTGGTTGTTTGCATTATTTGTTGTTGGTTGTTTGCATTATTTTTTGTTGGTTGTTTGCATTATTTTTTGTTGGTTGTTTGCATTATTTTTTGTTGGTTGTTTGCATTATTTTTTGTTGGTTGTTTGCATTATTTGTTGTTGGTTGTTTGCATTATTTTTTGTTGGTTGTTTGCATTATTTGTTGTTGGTTGTTTGCATTATTTTTTGTTGGTTGTTTGCATTATTTTTTGTTGGTTGTTTGCATAATTTTTTGTTGGTTGTTTGCATAATTTTTTGTTGGTTGTTTGCATTATTTTTTGTTGGTTGTTTGCATTATTTTTTGTTGGTTGTTTGCATTATTTTTTGTTGGTTGTTTGCTTTATTTTTTGTTGCTTGTTTGCATTATTTTTTGTTGGTTGTTTGCATTATTTTTTGTTGGTTGTTTGCATTATTTGTTGTTGGTTGTTTGCATTATTTTTTGTTGGTTGTTTGCTTTATTTTTTGTTGCTTGTTTGCATTTTTTTTTGTTGGTTGTTTGCATTATTTTTTGTTGGTTGTTTGCATTATTTGTTGTTGGTTGTTTGCATTATTTGTTGTTGGTTGTTTGCATTATTTTTTGTTGGTTGTTTGCATTATTTGTTGTTGGTTGTTTGCATTATTTTTTGTTGGTTGTTTGCATTATTTTGTGTTGGTTGTTTGCATTATTTTTTGTTGGTTGTTTGCATTATTTGTTGTTGGTTGTTTGCATTATTTTTTGTTGGTTGTTTGCATTTTTTTTTGTTGGTTGTTTGCATTATTTGTTGTTGGTTGTTTGCATTATTTTTTGTTGGTTGTTTGCATTATTTTTTATTGGTTGTTTGCATTATTTGTTGTTGGTTGTTTGCATTATTTTTTGTTGGTTGTTTGCATAATTTTTTGTTGGTTGTTTGCATTATTTTTTGTTGGTTGTTTGCATTATTTTTTGTTGGTTGTTTGCATTATTTTTTGTTGGTTGTTTGCATTATTTTTTGTTGGTTGTTTGCATTATTTGTTGTTGGTTGTTTGCATTATTTGTTGTTTGTTGTTTGCATTATTTTTTGTTGGTTGTTTGCATTATTTTTTGTTGGTTGTTTGCATTATTTGTTGTTGGTTGTTTGCATTATTTTTTATTGGTTGTTTGCATTATTTTTTGTTGGTTGTTTGCATTATTTTTGGTTGGTTGTTTGCATTATTTGTTGTTGGTTGTTTGCATTTTTTTTTGTTGGTTGTTTGCATAATTTTTTGTTGGTTGTTTGCATTATTTTTTGTTGGTTGTTTGCATTATTTTTTGTTGGTTGTTTGCATTATTTTTTGTTGGTTGTTTGCATTATTTGTTGTTGGTTGTTTGCATTATTTGTTGTTGGCTGTTTGCATTATTTTTTGTTGGTTGTTTGCATTATTTGTTGTTGCTGGTTTGCATTATTTGTTGTTGGTTGTTTGCATTATTTGTTGTTGGTTGTTTGCATTATTTTTTGTTGGTTGTTTGCATTATTTTTTGTTGGTTGTTTGCATTATTTGTTGTTGGTTGTTTGCATTATTTTTTGTTGGTTGTTTGCATTATTTTTTGTTGGTTGTTTGCATTATTTTTTGTTGGTTGTTTGCATTATTTTTTGTTGGTTGTTTGCATTTTTTTTTTGTTGGTTGTTTGCATTATTTTTTGTTGGTTGTTTGCATTATTTGTTGTTGGTTGTTTGCATTATTTGTTGTTGGTTGTTTGCATAATTTTTTGTTGGTTGTTTGCATTATTTTTTGTTGGTTGTTTGCATTTTTTGTTGTTGGTTGTTTGCATAATTTTTTGTTGGTTGTTTGCATTATTTTTTGTTGGTTGTTTGCATTATTTTTTGTTGGTTGTTTGGATTATTTTTTGTTGGTTGTTTGCATTATTTTTTGTTGGTTGTTTGCATTATTTTTTGTTGGTTGTTTGCATTATTTTTTGTTGGTTGTTTGCATTATTTTTTGTTGGTTGTTTTCATTATTTGTTGTTGGTTGTTTGCATTATTTTTTGTTGGTTGTTTGCATTATTTGTTGTTTGTTGTTTGCATTATTTGTTGTTGGTTGTTTGCATTATTTTTTGTTGGTTGTTTGCATTATTTTTTGTTGGTTGTTTGCATTATTTTTTGTTGGTTGTTTGCATTATTTTTTGTTGGTTGTTTGCATTTTTTGTTTGTTGGTTGTTTGCATTATTTTTTGTTGGTTGTTTGCATTATTTGTTGTTGGTTGTTTGCATTATTTTTTGTTGGTTGTTTGCATAATTTTTTGTTGGTTGTTTTCATTATTTGTTGTTGGTTGTTTGCATAATTTTTTGTTGGTTGTTTGCATTATTTGTTGTTGGTTGTTTGCATTATTTTTTGTTGGTTGTTTGCATTATTTTTTGTTGGTTGTTTGCATAATTTTTTGTTGGTTGTTTGCATTATTTTTTGTTGGTTGTTTGCATTATTTTTTGTTGGTTGTTTGCATTATTTTTTGTTGGTTGTTTGCATTTTTTTTTGTTGGTTGTTTGCATTATTTTTTGTTGGTTGTTTGCTTTATTTTTTGTTGCTTGTTTGCATTATTTGTTGTTGGTTGTTTGCATTATTTTTTGTTGGTTGTTTGCATTATTTGTTGTTGGTTGTTTGCATTATTTTTTGTTGGTTGTTTGCTTTATTTTTTGTTGCTTGTTTGCATTATTTTTTGTTGGTTGTTTGCATTTTTTTTTGTTGGTTGTTTGCATTATTTGTTGTTGGTTGTTTGCATTATTTTTTGTTGGTTGTTTGCATTATTTGTTGTTGGTTGTTTGCATTATTTGTTGTTGGTTGTTTGCATAATTTTTTGTTGGTTGTTTGCATTATTTTTTGTTGGTTGTTTGCATTTTTTGTTGTTGGTTGTTTGCATAATTTTTTGTTGGTTGTTTGCATTATTTTTTGTTGGTTGTTTGCATTATTTTTTGTTGGTTGTTTGGATTATTTTTTGTTGGTTGTTTGCATTATTTTTTGTTGGTTGTTTGCATTATTTTTTGTTGGTTGTTTGCATTATTTTTTGTTGGTTGTTTTCATTATTTGTTGTTGGTTGTTTGCATTATTTTTTGTTGGTTGTTTGCATTATTTGTTGTTTGTTGTTTGCATTATTTGTTGTTGGTTGTTTGCATTATTTTTTGTTGGTTGTTTGCATTATTTTTTGTTGGTTGTTTGCATTATTTTTTGTTGGTTGTTTGCATTATTTTTTGTTGGTTGTTTGCATTTTTTGTTTGTTGGTTGTTTGCATAATTTTTTGTTGGTTGTTTGCATTATTTTTTGTTGGTTGTTTGCATTATTTTTTGTTGGTTGTTTGCATAATTTTTTGTTGGTTGTTTTCATTATTTGTTGTTGGTTGTTTGCATAATTTTTTGTTGGTTGTTTGCATTATTTGTTGTTGGTTGTTTGCATTATTTTTTGTTGGTTGTTTGCATTATTTTTTGTTGGTTGTTTGCATAATTTTTTGTTGGTTGTTTGCATTATTTTTTGTTGGTTGTTTGCATTATTTTTTGTTGGTTGTTTGCATTATTTTTTGTTGGTTGTTTGCATTATTTTTTGTTGGTTGTTTGCATTATTTTTTGTTGGTTGTTTGCTTTATTTTTTGTTGCTTGTTTGCATTATTTGTTGTTGGTTGTTTGCATTATTTTTTGTTGGTTGTTTGCATTATTTGTTGTTGGTTGTTTGCATTATTTTTTGTTGGTTGTTTGCTTTATTTTTTGTTGCTTGTTTGCATTATTTTTTGTTGGTTGTTTGCATTTTTTTTTGTTGGTTGTTTGCATTATTTGTTGTTGGTTGTTTGCATTATTTTTTTGTTGGTTGTTTGCATTATTTTTTGTTGGTTGTTTGCATTATTTTTTGTTGGTTGTTTGCATTATTTGTTGTTGGTTGTTTGCATTATTTTTTGTTGGTTGTTTGCATTATTTGTTGTTGGTTGTTTGCATTATTTTTTGTTGGTTGTTTGCATTTTTTTTTGTTGGTTCTTTGCATTATTTGTTGTTGGTTGTTTGCATTATTTTTTTGTTGGTTGTTTGCATTATTTTTTGTTGGTTGTTTGCATTATTTGTTGTTCGTTTTTTGCATTATTTGTTGTTGGTTGTTTGCATTATTTGTTGTTGGTTGTTTGCATAATTTTTTGTTGGTTGTTTGCATTATTTGTAGTTGGTTGTTTGCATTATTTGTTGTTGGTTGTTTGCATTATTTGTTGTTGGTTGTTTGCATTATTTTTTGTTGGTTGTTTGCATTATTTTTTATTGGTTGTTTGCATTATTTGTTGTTGGTTGTTTGCATTATTTTTTGTTGGTTGTTTGCATAATTTTTTGTTGGTTGTTTGCATTATTTTTTGTTGGTTGTTTGCATTATTTTTTGTTGGTTGTTTGCATTATTTTTTGTTGGTTGTTTGCATTATTTTTTGTTGGTTGTTTGCATTATTTGTTGTTGGTTGTTTGCATTATTTGTTGTTTGTTGTTTGCATTATTTTTTGTTGGTTGTTTGCATTATTTTTTGTTGGTTGTTTGCATTATTTGTTGTTGGTTGTTTGCATTATTTTTTATTGGTTGTTTGCATTATTTTTTGTTGGTTGTTTGCATTATTTTTGGTTGGTTGTTTGCATTATTTGTTGTTGGTTGTTTGCATTTTTTTTTGTTGGTTGTTTGCATAATTTTTTGTTGGTTGTTTGCATTATTTTTTGTTGGTTGTTTGCATTATTTTTTGTTGGTTGTTTGCATTATTTTTTGTTGGTTGTTTGCATTATTTGTTGTTGGTTGTTTGCATTATTTGTTGTTGGCTGTTTGCATTATTTTTTGTTGGTTGTTTGCATTATTTGTTGTTGCTTGTTTGCATTATTTGTTGTTGGTTGTTTGCATTATTTGTTGTTGGTTGTTTGCATTATTTTTTGTTGGTTGTTTGCATTATTTTTTGTTGGTTGTTTGCATTATTTGTTGTTGGTTGTTTGCATTATTTTTTGTTGGTTGTTTGCATTATTTTTTGTTGGTTGTTTGCATTATTTTTTGTTGGTTGTTTGCATTATTTTTTGTTGGTTGTTTGCATTTTTTTTTTGTTGGTTGTTTGCATTATTTTTTGTTGGTTGTTTGCATTATTTGTTGTTGGTTGTTTGCATTATTTGTTGTTGGTTGTTTGCATAATTTTTTGTTGGTTGTTTGCATTATTTTTTGTTGGTTGTTTGCATTTTTTGTTGTTGGTTGTTTGCATAATTTTTTGTTGGTTGTTTGCATTATTTTTTGTTGGTTGTTTGCATTATTTTTTGTTGGTTGTTTGGATTATTTTTTGTTGGTTGTTTGCATTATTTTTTGTTGGTTGTTTGCATTATTTTTTGTTGGTTGTTTGCATTATTTTTTGTTGGTTGTTTGCATTATTTTTTGTTGGTTGTTTTCATTATTTGTTGTTGGTTGTTTGCATTATTTTTTGTTGGTTGTTTGCATTATTTGTTGTTTGTTGTTTGCATTATTTGTTGTTGGTTGTTTGCATTATTTTTTGTTGGTTGTTTGCATAATTTTTTGTTGGTTGTTTGCATTATTTTTTGTTGGTTGTTTGCATTATTTTTTGTTGGTTGTTTGCATTTTTTGTTTGTTGGTTGTTTGCATTATTTTTTGTTGGTTGTTTGCATTATTTGTTGTTGGTTGTTTGCATTATTTTTTGTTGGTTGTTTGCATAATTTTTTGTTGGTTGTTTTCATTATTTGTTGTTGGTTGTTTGCATAATTTTTTGTTGGTTGTTTGCATTATTTGTTGTTGGTTGTTTGCATTATTTTTTGTTGGTTGTTTGCATTATTTTTTGTTGGTTGTTTGCATTATTTTTGGTTGGTTGTTTGCATTATTTGTTGTTGGTTGTTTGCATTTTTTTTTGTTGGTTGTTTGCATAATTTTTTGTTGGTTGTTTGCATTATTTTTTGTTGGTTGTTTGCATTATTTTTTGTTGGTTGTTTGCATTATTTTTTGTTGGTTGTTTGCATTATTTGTTGTTGGTTGTTTGCATTATTTGTTGTTGGCTGTTTGCATTATTTGTTGTTGGCTGTTTGCATTATTTTTTGTTGGTTGTTTGCATTATTTGTTGTTGCTGGTTTGCATTATTTGTTGTTGGTTGTTTGCATTATTTGTTGTTGGTTGTTTGCATTATTTTTTGTTGGTTGTTTGCATTATTTGTTGTTGGTTGTTTGCATTATTTGTTGTTGGTTGTTTGCATTATTTTTTGTTGGTTGTTTGCATTATTTTTTGTTGGTTGTTTGCATTATTTTTTGTTGGTTGTTTGCATTATTTTTTGTTGGTTGTTTGCATTTTTTTGTTGTTGGTTGTTTGCATTATTTTTTGTTGGTTGTTTGCATTATTTGTTGTTGGTTGTTTGCATTATTTGTTGTTGGTTGTTTGCATAATTTTTTGTTGGTTGTTTGCATTATTTTTTGTTGGTTGTTTGGATTATTTTTTGTTGGTTGTTTGCATTATTTTTTGTTGGTTGTTTGGATTATTTTTTGTTGGTTGTTTGCATTATTTTTTGTTGGTTGTTTGGATTATTTTTTGTTGGTTGTTTGCATTATTTTTTGTTGGTTGTTTGCATTATTTTTTGTTGGTTGTTTGCATAATTTTTTGTTGGTTGTTTGCATTATTTTTTGTTGGTTGTTTGCATTATTTTTTGTTGGTTGTTTGCATTATTTTTTGTTGGTTGTTTGCATTATTTTTTGTTGGTTGTTTGCATTATTTTTTGTTGGTTGTTTGCATAATTTTTTGTTGGTTGTTTGCATTATTTTTTGTTGGTTGTTTGCATTATTTTTTGTTGGTTGTTTGCATTATTTGTTGTTGGTTTTTTGCATTATTTTTTATTGGTTGTTTGCATTATTTTTTGTTGGTTGTTTGCATTATTTTTGGTTGGTTGTTTGCATTATTTGTTGTTGGTTGTTTGCATTTTTTTTTGTTGGTTGTTTGCATAATTTTTTGTTGGTTGTTTGCATTATTTTTTGTTGGTTGTTTGCATTATTTTTTGTTGGTTGTTTGCATTATTTTTTGTTGGTTGTTTGCATTATTTGTTGTTGGTTGATTGCATTATTTGTTGTTGGCTGTTTGCATTATTTTTTGTTGGTTGTTTGCATTATTTGTTGTTGCTTGTTTGCATTATTTGTTGTTGGTTGTTTGCATTATTTGTTGTTGGTTGTTTGCATTATTTTTTGTTGGTTGTTTGCATTATTTTTTGTTGGTTGTTTGCATTATTTGTTGTTGGTTGTTTGCATTATTTTTTGTTGGTTGTTTGCATTATTTTTTGTTGGTTGTTTGCATTATTTTTTGTTGGTTGTTTGCATTATTTTTTGTTGGTTGTTTGCATTTTTTTTTTGTTGGTTGTTTGCATTATTTTTTGTTGGTTGTTTGCATTATTTGTTGTTGGTTGTTTGCATTATTTGTTGTTGGTTGTTTGCATAATTTTTTGTTGGTTGTTTGCATTATTTTTTGTTGGTTGTTTGCATTTTTTGTTGTTGGTTGTTTGCATAATTTTTTGTTGGTTGTTTGCATTATTTTTTGTTGGTTGTTTGCATTATTTTTTGTTGGTTGTTTGGATTATTTTTTGTTGGTTGTTTGCATAATTTTTTGTTGGTTGTTTGCATTATTTTTTGTTGGTTGTTTGCATAATTTTTTGTAGGTTGTTTGCATTATTTTTTGTTGGTTGTTTGCATTATTTTTTGTTGGTTGTTTGCATTATTTTTTGTTGGTTGTTTGCATTATTTTTTGTTGGTTGTTTGCATTATTTTTTGTTGGTTGTTTGCATTATTTGTTGTTGGTTGTTTGCATTATTTTTTGTTGGTTGTTTGCATTATTTTTTGTTGGTTGTTTGCATAATTTTTTGTTGGTTGTTTGCATTATTTTTTGTTGGTTGTTTGCATTATTTTTTGTTGGTTGTTTGCATTATTTTTTGTTGGTTGTTTGCATTATTTTTTGTTGGTTGTTTGCTTTATTTTTTGTTGCTTGTTTGCATTATTTTTTGTTGGTTGTTTGCATTATTTTTTGTTGGTTGTTTGCATTATTTGTTGTTGGTTGTTTGCATTATTTTTTGTTGGTTGTTTGCTTTATTTTTTTTTGCTTGTTTGCATTTTTTTTTGTTGGTTGTTTGCATTATTTTTTGTTGGTTGTTTGCATTATTTGTTGTTGGTTGTTTGCATTATTTGTTGTTGGTTGTTTGCATTATTTTTTGTTGGTTGTTTGCATTATTTGTTGTTTGTTGTTTGCATTATTTTTTGTTGGTTGTTTGCATTATTTTGTGTTGGTTGTTTGCATTATTTTTTGTTGGTTGTTTGCATTATTTGTTGTTGGTTGTTTGCATTATTTTTTGTTGGTTGTTTGCATTTTTTTTTGTTGGTTGTTTGCATTATTTGTTGTTGGTTGTTTGCATTATTTTTTTGTTGGTTGTTTGCATTATTTTTTGTTGGTTGTTTGCATTATTTGTTGTTCGTTTTTTGCATTATTTGTTGTTGGTTGTTTGCATTATTTGTTGTTGGTTGTTTGCATAATTTTTTGTTGGTTGTTTGCATTATTTGTAGTTGGTTGTTTGCATTATTTGTTGTTGGTTGTTTGCATTATTTGTTGTTGGTTGTTTGCATTATTTTTTGTTGGTTGTTTGCATTATTTTTTATTGGTTGTTTGCATTATTTGTTGTTGGTTGTTTGCATTATTTTTTGTTGGTTGTTTGCATAATTTTTTGTTGGTTGTTTGCATTATTTTTTGTTGGTTGTTTGCATTATTTTTTGTTGGTTGTTTGCATTATTTTTTGTTGGTTGTTTGCATTATTTTTTGTTGGTTGTTTGCATTATTTGTTGTTGGTTGTTTGCATTATTGTTTGTTTGTTGTTTGCATTATTTTTTGTTGGTTGTTTGCATTATTTTTTGTTGGTTGTTTGCATTATTTGTTGTTGGTTGTTTGCATTATTTTTTATTGGTTGTTTGCATTATTTTTTGTTGGTTGTTTGCATTATTTTTTGTTGGTTGTTTGCATTATTTGTTGTTGGTTGTTTGCATTTTTTTTTGTTGGTTGTTTGCATAATTTTTTGTTGGTTGTTTGCATTATTTTTTTTTGTTGTTTGCATTATTTTTTGTTGGTTGTTTGCATTATTTTTTGTTGGTTGTTTGCATTATTTGTTGTTGGTTGTTTGCATTATTTGTTGTTGGCTGTTTGCATTATTTTTTGTTGGTTGTTTGCATTATTTGTTGTTGCTTGTTTGCATTATTTGTTGTTGGTTGTTTGCATTATTTGTTGTTGGTTGTTTGCATTATTTTTTGTTGGTTGTTTGCATTATTTTTTGTTGGTTGTTTGCATTATTTGTTGTTGGTTGTTTGCATTATTTTTTGTTGGTTGTTTGCATTATTTTTTGTTGGTTGTTTGCATTATTTGTTGTTGGTTGTTTGCATTATTTTTTGTTGGTTGTTTGCATTATTTTTTGTTGGTTGTTTGCATTATTTTTTGTTGGTTGTTTGCATTATTTTTTGTTGGTTGTTTGCATAATTTTTTGTTGGTTGTTTGCATTATTTTTTGTTGGTTGTTTGCATTATTTTTTGTTGGTTGTTTGCATTATTTGTTGTTTGTTGTTTGCATAATTTTTTGTTGGTTGTTTGCATTATTTTTTGTTGGTTGTTTGCATTTTTTGTTGTTGGTTGTTTGCATAATTTTTTGTTGGTTGTTTGCATTATTTTTTGTTGGTTGTTTGCATTATTTTTTGTTGGTTGTTTGGATTATTTTTTGTTGGTTGTTTGCATTATTTTTTGTTGGTTGTTTGCATTATTTTTTGTTGGTTGTTTGCATTATTTTTTATTGGTTGTTTGCATTATTTTTTGTTGGTTGTTTGCATTATTTTTTGTTGGGTTGTTTGCATTATTTTTTGTTGGTTGTTTGCATTATTTTTTGTTGGTTGTTTGCATTATTTTTTGTTGGTTGTTTGCATTATTTTTTGTTGGTTGTTTGCATTATTTGTTGTTGGTTGTTTGCATTATTTGTTGTTGGGTTGTTTGCCTTATTTTTTTAATTCCCCAAAGCGATGTGTGTTGCACTATGTTTTTATTTTGCGACTGTCGGTCCAGTGCATCCGTCTTCGGCATGCATTTTATGTAAGGGTCTGCTTTCTCCTGCATTTTCTAAGGGTTTACTTTCCCGGGGAAACGGCCGGTGCTGTGAGCTAACCCAGCACCTACTGGTTGTCACTTAAAAACTTGCTCACGACGTCCCCCATAGAAAGGAATGCGTTGTGTCGTAGTTTACAGCGATATTTACACCTTTCGGTCCGACACATTCGAATTCAGCAGGCATTTTTTGGGTACCTGGTTAGCCTTCCCTCTTCGTTCCCTTCTCCTCAGCCAGTCTGCTCTGTTGCAGCCTGTTATCCATGATTACCGTGTGGATGTGTAGAATTGTCTTGGCAGCTCTTCGTTCCCTGACCCTGACGCTACTAGTCAGCTTTGGGTCGATGAACACTGCAGCTCATGCACTGCTCTGCACCTTGATCCCGAATCCTGGTATTCAATCAAGCAGACCAACGTAAGTATACAGGATAGCCAAAAGCTATCATTTTGTTCTGGAAATCAATCTGGTCGACCATTACAACTGGCCGTCATAACTTAACTTAACGTCTTTATACTGGTTTTAGAAGACTCTGCAGAGTCTGTATACAACCAGTTTCATTTACTTTACCTTGCTCTAAAAGTTATGTGCATCCAATCTATTCTTAAATGCATTGTCCCTGCCTCCACTACTTCCTGTGGCAATGCATTCCACGCATCCACCACTCTCTGGCTAAAAAAAAATATTTTCTAATAGCTAATCTGGACCTTTCTTTAGTTAATTTGTAGCTATGCCCTCTTGTTCTTGTAGGTGATTGTATTTTGAAAAAAAACTTGTTATAGTCTAATTTATCAGTTTCTTTGATTATCCTATAAACCTGTATTAGCATGTGTCATACCTGGCTTGCCTTTCGGGCTCATTTATCCATTTTAGCTCATTCACTCCAAAATATTTTAGACTTCTGGACACATTTTTTTAATGCAAAACGTCTAGTAGGAAGTATAGGTATATTAATACATTTTTTAAAAGTTGCTATTGAGAAACGTTTAACTATAAGGGGAAATCACGGACGGGCAGAAATAATCCACGAAGTTATTTGTGCCTGGTGAGACCAGTTTACCCAGCTGTAAATGGGTACCTGATGAATAAGTTGGGAAAAGTACAAATCAAGGAAGAGAACTGGCCTTCTATAGTCTGCGGCTTAGTACATAAAGAGTTATCTTCATCCCTGACAGCAATTGTTGCCATGGGATTGACCTTTCATATAAGTTTAGAAATAGTTCAAGCCAATATATCGGCTCTGTAACCTTGTAAGAAAGTTTGGAAGAAGAAGGAAAAAAAAGAGAAAAAAAAACAATAAGAAAATAAGAAACAAAAAGAAGAAAAACGAGAAAAATAAAAATAAGAAGAAAAAGAAGAATTAAATCATATTATATTATATTATATTATATTATATTATATTATATTATATTATATTATATTATATACCTGCACAGGTGACGGCGGCATTTTGGAACTCATCAGAAATGGGCGGAGAGTACAAACTATTGTCAATGATACTGAATTCGACTACACCGACCCCCCATACCACGTCTTTGACGACCCTGTTCAAGTTCTACCAGGTAACACAAATGGCATTTAACACCAACCTTACTTCATGTCTTAGTCATTCCACTTCTACCATAGGATGCATATATCTTCTCACGTGGGGTGTGGTGGTTTGTCCCAAAGACAATCCTCTTTAGTCTGATTGCGATATTTAGCAGAAATGAGAGAGCAACACGAGAACGCAAAGCACAATCACTTTACAGAAAAGGAAGATCCTTACCCAAGCCATAAGGAAAGTTGACCAAACGAGAGACAACTATCACTGCCTTGATTACCTGCTGAAGACAGATGTGTCGAACTGAAAGGTGCAAATATCGCAGCCAAGCTGTAAACTAGTGACACTACGCATTCCGTATTCCGGACAACATCTTGCTACTAGCAAATCCCTATTCAGGGTTTAGTAGTGGGAGATTGAGAATGAACGCAGAAGAAGAAGAAGAAGAAGAAGAAGAAGAAGAAGAAGAAGGAGAAGAAGAAGAAGAAGAAGAAGAAGAAGAAGAAGAAGAAGAAGAAGAAGAAGAAGAAGAAGAAGAAGAAGAAGAAGAAGAAGAAGAAGAAGAAGAAGATTGTCTTGATTGGTCAGAGTAGGTGATCCGTTCTGATTGAGAACAAGACATCACAGATTGAATAACCACTCGGGATCAACATGTTAAGCAGCGCATAAGCTGCAGTGATCAGCGACCCATAGCTGACTGCTAGCATCAGGGCCAGGGAACCATAGCTGCCAAGACCCTTCTACACCTCCACGCGGTGATCCTGGATAACAGGCTGCAGTAGGGCAGACTGGCTAAGGAGAATGGATCGAAGAGGGAATGAAGAATCTCACCATAGCAAGAAATCGGATGCAGCAGGCCCTAACATCGCTGGAAGAGTGGGCGAACTCATGGCTGGTCAAAATAAACGAGGAGAAAACCACATGCACAATATTCTCGCTTTCAATCAAACCCCAAAACACCAAATTAAGTCTAAATGGCAAATTCCTGCAGCCAAACGACAACCCAAACTATCTGGGAGTCACATTTGATCGGCGCATGACATGGAAAAGTTAGATCGAGAGAAACCGAATGAGAGCCAGAGAAAGAATGGCAATCATGAGGAAACTTGCTGGCACAAGCTGGGGAGCAGACGAAAGTATACTAAAGAAACTGTATACCGGAAGAGTGAGACCAGTTCTCGAGTATGGCATTGCGGCATGGACAACAGCAGCAAAGGCGAACTTCGATAAAGTTAGCAAACTTCAAAACCAAGCCATGAGAGTTATAACAGGAGGCATGAAGTCAACGCCAATTGTAGAACTTGAAAAGATTACAAAACTGCAATCCATGACCGATAGAAGAGACTGCAAAGCCCAGCTGCAGTCAGAGAAACTCCGAAGACTGACTGACCATCCAATGCACCAGAGACTAAACAATTTGGGAAATGGGAAACTAAAGCGGAGAAACTTTGCAGAAATAGCCAAAGCAAAGATGCACGAAGATTCCATAAACGCACTAACAACACCAAAGCCCATCACTACTGTACGAAAACCTACCTGGAGGCAGGATATATTTCCAGAGGTGGTAGAAAATATACCGGGTATTGGAAACAAAAACTGCCAGACTGAAAAAGAAAGGAGAGATACTACCCTAAGCTTTATATCGAAAAATACCCATGCATGGACTGGACCCATGCATACACCGACGGTTCTGTAACAAACACTACACAGAACGGAGGGGCAGGAGCATTCCTGAACCTACAAAATGGCAGAAAAATAACACTGTCATTCGCTACTGGTAAGTACACAAGCAATTTCAGAGCGGAGGCAGAGGCACTGAGGGCGGCAGTGGAAGAAATGGTGACACATAAAGAAAATGAAAGCTATATAGTCCTGCTTACAGATGCTCTGGCCGTAGTCACAGCCCTAAAAAGCCAGAAAAACACTGAGCTTAATGACTTAAGAGCAGTACTCTGTCAACTATGCCAGCAGTCCGCACCAAAAAGGGTAGTGGTACAGTGGGTCCCATCACACTGCAACATCCAAGGCAACGAGGAGGCAGACAGACTGGCAAAAGAAGGGGCAAGACTACCACAAACAGATACTAGTTTGACGTACGAAGAGTCAAACCGGCTTATTAGAGCTAGATACATGACCAAATGGGAAACTGAACATACCGGCTACACCAAAAACGATGCCTATTACCAGTTGAACAGAAGAGAGCAGGTCGTTGTCTTCAGACTTCGCACTGGCCACAATAGACTGAGGTACCACCTATTCAACAAATTGAAGATAGGTGGTACCGACGAATGCCCGTGTGGTACCGGGAAAATGACCGCTGAGCATCTGCTGCAGAACTGCCCGACATACGAGGATCAGAGAGAGCAGATGTGGCCATCACCAGTGGAACCACAAGACAAGCTTTATGGCAGTGTCGACAGCCTCAGGATGACCGCCGCTTTTTTCGAAAAAATAATGGGTACTGTCTGACTGCGTACGATGAAGAAGAAGAAGAAGAAGAAGAAGAAGAAGAAGAAGAAGAAGAAGAGGGAATGCTAACCCGGTACTCAAAAAATGCTTGCTGAAGTCGGATGTGTTGGACCGAAAGGTGCAAATATCGCAGCCAAGCTGTAAAACTACGACACAACGCATTCCGTTCTCTAGACTACATTCTGCTACTTAAGCCCTTTCAGGGTTTGGTAGTGGGAGATTGAGAACGAACGCAGAAGAAGAAGAAGAAGAAGAAGAAGAAGAAGAAGAAGAAGAAGAAGAAGAAGAAGAACAAGTAAAAGATGGAGAAGAAGAAGAAGAAGAAGAAGAAGAAGAAGAAGAAGAAGAAGAAGAAGAAGAAGAAGAAGAAGAAGAAGAAGAATAACCACTCGGGAGACTACAATTCGTCCTTATACACATTTATTCGTGCAGATAAGCAGTACATACAGTGTACTGAGCTCTGGCCCACTGAAACGAATCTATACACAAAGTGGATTGAGAGCATTTGATCCTCTTTTATTACGACAACAATTATCTTGAGAACTAGACTTAAAAACATGGCTAACAAGAAGAAGAAGTAGTAGCAGCAGCAAGTTGTAGTAGTAATAGTAGTAGTAGTAGTAGTAGTAGTAGTAGTAGTAGTAGTAGTAGTAGTAGTAGTAGTAGTAGTAGTAGTAACGAACTATAATGGTTTAGAAGACTCTAAAGAGCCAAGTATTTGAGTGGCACAAACGTTTCCGCGAAGGTTGTGTTAGTGTCGATGACGTAGTGGACGACATTCAACCTCGATCATTAATGAAAATATTGAGCGTGTTCGAAACGTTGTGTGTACTGACAGAAGACTTAGTGTCGATGAAATAGCCTAAGAAGTATCAGTAGTATCAGAAGTATCAGTAGTATCAGAAGTATCAGTAGTATCAGAAGTATCAGTAGTATCAGTAGTATCAGTAGTATCAGTAGTATCAGAAGTATCAGTAGTATCAGAAGTATCAGTAGTATCAGAAGTATCAGTAGTATCAGTAGTATCAGTAGTATCAGTAGTATCAGAAGTATCAGTAGTATCAGAAGTATCAGTAGTATCAGAAGTATCAGTAGTATCAGAAGTATCAGTAGTATCAGTAGTATCAGTAGTATCAGAAGTATCAGTAGTATCAGTTGGAAGTTGCCACAATATTCTTCACAATGAACTGCATATGCGCCGTGTTTGTTTACACACGATTCCCAAAATGGTATCACCTGAACAGAAAGAAACGAGATTGGCTCTGGCAGGAGACCTAAACACAATGGCTGATCAAGATAGCAATTTTCTCAACAACATAGTCACAAGAGATAGACCTGGTGTTTTGTGAACGATTCTCAGACAGAAGATCAGTCCTCTGAATGGAAATCTTTCACATCTCATCGGGCACAGACATTTCGTTTGGACAAAAGCAAAGGTAAAGTTATGCTGGCAGTTTGTTTTTTTGTTTTGTTTTTTTTGTTCCTATGATATTGTCTACCATGATTTCATTCCTGAAGGCTGAAAGGGTTAGCAAGGAAATGTACGTTGATACCCTCCATCGTCTAAGAGATGCAATCAGAAGAAAACGACCAGAAAAATGGAGAAAAAACAGTTGGATTATGCTGCATGACTATGTGCCAGCACATCAATCCATACTGGTGAAGCAGTACCTCGCAATGCACAATGTGATTACCTTGGAACATCCTCCATATTCTCCCGACCTGGCACCGGCTGATTTTTTCTTGTTCTATCAACTGAAATCGGTACTGAAAGGATGCGGAGGATGTTATCACCAATGCGACAAAACAGCTGAGAGAGGTATCAAAGAATGGGTTACACTAATGTTTCCAGCAGTTCTATACAAGTTGGCCCTGGGGGAGGAACCTACCTCCTACTAGGCGCGTCAGCAGGGTTGCGGATTGCTGAAAGGCCTCCTAATTTGGAGGATAGCTGCGAATAAATAAGCAGCCGTGGACAAAAACGGGTCGGCAGGCATGGAGGCTGTAAGGAGACAGCCTATCCACCATGCAAAGACACAACAGGCTAATCACCTGTTTGTCTTGAAAAACGATTACAAGTCAAAACATAGAGAAAACCGGACTGACCTCAACGGCGAGAAATAAGGACCAGGATTTACGGAACATGGAACGTACGAAGTATAAACGGAATAGAACATAAACTAATAGAGGAGATGAAGAGAGCAAAATTGACAGTCCTGGCACTTACAGAAACAAAGAAAAAGGGACAGGGCGTTCTGGACCATGACGGCAACATGTTATACTACAGCGGAGTTCCCATGAGTGAACGAGCAAGGGCAGAGGTTGGCTGTATAGTGAATAGTAACAACAAAGCAAACATTAAAGGATGGAAGTTCATTTCAGAACGACTGATGGTTCTAAGTCTACAAGAGGAGGATAGTCAAATGGATATCGTCACTGTGTATGCATCAAACGAAGATGACAGCACTGACATAAAAGATGAATTTTATGAGCTCCTTCAAAGGACCATTGACGATTGCCATAATGAAATACTTCTCCTTGGAGACTTCAACGCAAGAGTTGGAAACAACTATTCTAGATGGGATGGAGTGATCGGTAGGTATGGAGAAGATGTCTTAAATGACAATGGAAAACGACTGCTCAGATTCTGCAGAGAACAAAACCTTGTCATTACAAATACAAGGTTTCCACACAAGCGTATCCATGCCTACACAAGATGCGAGCGGGCAAGAAATGAAAGATCCATAATTGACTAGGCAATAGTGAGGAAAACTGATTTCAAGTATGTAAAGGATGCTAGAGTGTTCAGAGGACCAGAGATAGGAAGCGACCACTACCTAGTAAAAATAAAGAGAGAAATTGAAAAACACTATCCAGCCAGGCAACACCCATCAGCAAGCATGAAACATAACACACGAGGAGAAAATAAAATTAAGGCTTACAAACTACGAGAACCAGGTGTTAAGAGGAGATGCAAAGGGCTCATAACAACAGCAATAGAAAGAATAGAGGAATCTGAAGAAGATATGGAAATGCTCTGGGTAAAATTCAAAGACATCCTCAAAGAGGCTGCAGCAGAGGCATGCGGTCAAACCAAAGAAGGGTGGAAGAGTACACCATGGTGGACAGAAGAAGTGAAAAGAATAATACGAGAAAAGAAAAAGGTATGGAAGCAATACCTAGGGGCTAGGAATGCAGAAGAACAAACAAAGAAATATAAAGAATATGTAAATTTTAGAACAGAAGCAAAGAAGACTGTGCTCAAGGCCAAACAGAAATCCTGGGAAGAATTTGGAGAGAAACTCTAAAATAATGCTGGAGAAAACCAGAAACTTTTCTACAAGACCTTAAAGAACATGCGGAAGGAAAAGGAATGCCCCCTGAAATTTGTTAAAGATAAACAAGGTGCGATGTTGACCGCTCCAGAAGAGGTAATGAACAAATGGATAGAATATTTCTTAGATCTCCTTGGAGTAGAGGAAAACCAAGCTCTGGAAGTAACAGTCCCAATTCAAGAAGGGAGAGCCATGGAGGGAAACGAAAATATCACAATGGAAGAACTAAAGGGAGCATTGGATAAAATTAAGATTGGTAAAGCAGCAGGACATGATGGTATAACACCAGAAATGGTTAAATACATGGGAACGGCAGAGAGATACTATTCATGAACATTCTCAAGGCAGCTTGGCGCCACAAGAAGATACCAAGAGACTGGGAGGTTGCAATAATAATACCAATATTTAAAAAGGGCGACAATCGACAATGTGAAAATCACAGAGGTATTTCCCTTCTCAGTATCTCCGGGAAAGTCTACTCTAGGATTCTAGAACGACGATTAAGAGGTCTAGCAGAGCCAAATATGGATGAAACTCAATGGGGGTTTAGGCAAACAGAAGTACTCAAGACCTTATCTTTACACTCAGACAGCTAAGTGAAAAGGCTCTTGAATATGATAAAGAGATGCATCTCTGCTTTTTGGATTTGGAGAAAGCATTTGATAAAGTTCCTTGGGACACATTCTGGGAGTGCCTGACAAGGAAGAACATCCCAGGACCCCTGATCTCTGCCATACAGAGTTTCTATAAAACATGCAGAAATTATGTGCGGACATCAGACCAAAAGTCAGGAGAGTTCAAGACCACTAGCGGAGTAAGACAGGGGGACATTCTATCACCGTACCTTTTCATACTCCTCATGGATGAAGTCATCAAAGCCTGCAAGGAACGGACAAAAAAGTATGAAGTAGGGTACTGGAAGATGAGACCAAGTTACATATCGGAACTAGCATTTGCAGATGATGTGGCCCTGATCACGAAATCCGAAGCACATCTCCAGATCAACTTGCAGGTCTGGGAAGCAGAGTTGAAGAAGAGAGGAATGCACATCAGCAACTCCAAAACGAAAACCATGGTGATGGCCAGAGATGAGAAGAAACATCAGATAACCCTTGGAACACGAGCACTGGAGCAGGTCAGCAACTTTAAATATATAGGAGTGGTAATAGACAGCAGGGGAGGAATCAAAGAGGAGTTAACTGCACGAAGGGCAGCAGCATGTAGACTTTTCCATGCAATAAACAGAGGTTTCCTCAGTAAAAGAAAAATAAGCAGGAAAACAAAGATGGATGTATACCGCTCGACCTATGTGCCTGTCCTGACATATAGATGTGAGTCATGGGCAATGACTACAGCCCAAGAAAGGCAATTACAAACTTCAGAAATGAGGTACCAAAGAAAGGCGGTTCAGGTGACGAAAGGGGACAAGATCCGTAACCAGACAATACGTAGCAATCTTGAAGTTCAACCCATGCAGACACGGGTGGAGCAGTCCCAACTACAGTGGTTTGGCCATGTCTGTAGATTGGAAGAAGATCGGATACCAAAGAGGTCATGGGAGATAAAAAGCAGACCCCCAGGACGTCCCAAAGTACGTTGGGAAGACAACATACGACAGTCCCTAAGTGATAGAGGGCTGGATTGGAAAGAGGCCAGGAAAAAGACGGCGGATAGAGCAGTGTGGCGTTCTCTTTGGCAAACCTCTACACCTCACGGTAGAAGAGGAGTGACTAAGTAAGTAAGTATATACAAGTTGCCAAAAGTGTATAGTTGCCGAAGGAAACTACTTTGAAGGAAATGTAGTGTAGATAATTATATTGTAACTTATTTCTATACAATCCACTAATTCTGGTAACTTTTTGAAGCTACCTCGTATATATATATATATATATATATATATATATATATATATATATATATATATATATATATATATATATATATATATATATATATATATATATATATATATATATATCTTGACGATTTATCTGTACCTTCGTGGTTTAGGTGACGAACTAAGGCTGACGTGTTACTATAACACACGAGACGGGAAAAAATACAGAAACACAACATTGTACTGGGACATGGCATCGGATGTGAGTTTTGGTTGTATCTCTCTTCCTATATCTCTTTGCGCAAGTGTGTGTGTGTGTTTATATGTGTGAGTATATGTAATAAATGTATGTATTTATGTATGTGTGAGCGGGAAATGCAGGAGGATATGGATCGGTTCTTTGCTGCATGCAACAACTTCGGACTGGTTATAAATGTTTAAAAAATGGAAGTTATGCACCAACCAACTTCTGGTACAGGATACATACAGCCACAAATCACAATAAATGGATAGATCCTGAAAGATGTGTACAAAGTTCACCTACATGGGAAGTACACTGTCGCGAACCGTCAACCTGGACGACGAGGTGGCAAGTAGACAATGAAAGCCAGTGCAGCCTTCGGTAGAATGCGCGAGACAGTATGGGAGCGCCTGTGCATTAGCGACAGGACACAGGTCAAGGTCTACCGAGCTGCTATTCTCCCAACCCGGTTATGCGGATACAAGAGTTGAACAAACAAAAAGATTAAGCCCCTTCCACACAACCAGCCTGAGACGCATATTCCGCATCCGCTGGCAGGACCATGTCCCTGACACTGAAGTCCTGAAATGGGTAGACATGTCAAGCACCCATGCATCGCTGCAGGCGGCACAGCTGAGATGGGCTGGACACCTTGTGCGCGTGCCAGACACAAGACTGCCGTAGAGACTTCTGTACGGTAAGCTTAGGGAAGGCTGGCGAAAAGAAGATCTCTCTATAAAGCAATTTAATGACATCCTGAAGGAAACTCTGAAATGCTGTCACATAGATGAAGACAACTTAGAGAGCATTGCAGAAAACATATCGGTCTGGAGAAATGCAATAGACTTGGTCGTTGTTGAAGGAAAAGTCGCCGTGTGTAGACAGCGCAAACCAAACACTTGATCCAGAAGGAAAGAGCAGCGAAACCACCCTCACCTACAGCAGAAGACATAGTGTGCAAACCACGTAATAGAAACTTCCGTGCTCACATTGGGCTGATAAGCCACATGAGGTCCAGCAAACACCACACCAAACCATGTCAGACAGTGAAGAAACAAAACAAAACACATACAATAAGGATGATGTCGGTGGTCGACAACGATGGACAGTTATCGACGTATGTATGTATGTATGTATGTATGTATGTATGTGTGTATGTATGTGTGTATGTATGTGTGTATGTATGTAAGTATGTATGTATGTATGTATTTATGTATGTATGTACGTACGTACGTATGTACGTATTATATATAAAGATGGCGCCATAACTGACTGCGGGTCTACATTGCTTTTCTGATTCAGTTCATTATAGAGGCCGCCAGACCATGCATTTGCCGGGAATTCGCACTAATCGACGACTTACACTTATGTTCACGGAAACATGTTGTTGTTTTTTATTTGGACTGGTTAATTCGTTCGTTTTGTGTGTTTTCTTCCGTCCGATTATCCAATAGCAATAGGGCCTTTTGAAGACCTCTTTGCAACTGTCAAAAGAAGGAAACTCTTGGTGCGGTCATATATCGAGATCAAATGTTCTTACAAATTCGATCCTGCACGGAAAGGTGCAGGGCAGACTACGAAGAGGCCGTCCCAAAAGAAGGTGGAAGGACAAAATAAAAGAATGGACCAATCACCGACCAGAAGAGGCACAGACAGCGGCCGCTGACAGAGAAGGGTGGCGTGAGATGGTGAGGATGTTTTCATGTGTGCCTCAACGACCTCACTGGTTACAGAATGACCTAACTTGACCCACATAAATATATGTACTATATATATATATATATATATCTGTGTGTGTGTCTCTTTCTCTTTCACTCTCTCTTTCTTTGATTTCGTTCTCACTCCTAGTGTCTCAAAGACTTTCTTTTCCTTTTGATTTTATGCACGCTTTTCAAAGGCATCAATTATATTCTCTAACTTTTGTTTGTTTTTTTCTGGTTTTTTTATTAAACAGGGAGAGATGTGTTATGCCTTCATCACATACTTTCCACTCCAGCACAGTTTATCTCAGTGCATTCAATTTGCAGAATACGACGTGTGCGCGCCAGTAACATGTACGTATATCTGTTGTTGTTGGAAGCTGTTCGTGCTGAGTTGTTCATACCTGGCGATTATCTTAAGTGGGGGGGGGGGGGGGGATAAGAGAGAGAATTACTGTGGCTCTTCTTATATCCTGAGGTACACTTAAGAAGTTAGACATGAGTGCTCCTAGTTGTAGTGCAATGGGATGTTTCTTAGTAGGTTCACAATGGCAATCATGGTTGAATCCCACCAGACTGCTAGAATATAATTTGTTTCCATGAGCATTACGTGAATGTGAGAATTGAGGTCTTTGTCAGTCTGATGCACCTGATCCTGACGTGAGGTGTGAACTTGGTCAAATTGTTGCACCTGACCCTGATGGGAGATGGAGATTTGGTCAGAATAATGTACATGACACAATGTAAGATGGGGACTTGCGTCAGAATGTTGTATCTTGCCCTGACGGGAGATGTAAACTTGGGTCAGAATATTGGACCTGCCCTGATGTGATGACTTCGTCAGAACGTTGCACCTGACCTTGGCGTAAGGCGGGAACTTGATCACACTGTTGCACCTGACCCTGGTGTGAGGTGAGAAATTTGTTAGAGTGGTGCACCTGATTCTGACGTGAGGTGAGAAATATGATAGAATGTTGCACTTGACCCTGACGTGAGGTGAGAAATATGATTGAATGTTGCACCTGACCCTGACGTGAGGTGAGGAATATGATAGAATGTTGCACCTGATCCCGATGTGAGCTAAGAACTTGGTCAGAATATTGCACCTGATCCCGACGTGAGGTAAGAAATTGGTCAGAATATTGCACCTGATCCCGACGTGAGGTAAGAAATTGGTCAGAATATTGCACCTGATCCCGACGTGAGGTAAGAAATTGGTCAGAATATTGCACCTGATCCCGACGTGAGGTAAGAAATTGGTCAGAATATTGCACCTGATCCCGACGTGAGGTAAGAAATTGGTCAGAATATTGCACCTGATCCCGACGTGAGGTAAGAAATTGGTCAGAATATTGCACCTGATCCCGACGTGAGGTAAGAAATTGGTCAGAATATTGCACCTGATCCCGACGTGAGGTAAGAAATTGGTCAGAATATTGCACCTGATCCCGACGTGAGCTAAGAACTTGGTCAGAATATTGCACCTGATCCCGACGTGAGGTAAGAAATTGGTCAGAATATTGCACCTGATCCCGACGTGAGGTAAGAAATTGGTCAGAATATTGCACCTGATCCCGACGTGAGGTAAGAAATTGGTCAGAATATTGCACCTGATCCCGACGTGAGGTAAGAAATTGGTCAGAATATTGCACCTGATCCCGACGTGAGGTAAGAAATTGGTCAGAATGTTGCACCTGATCCTGAGGTGATCTCTGATTTCGAGATATTCGAATCTATCCAACTGTAAATTGGTACCTGACTTATAATTATGAACGCAATGAAGTGAACTGATCACATCAGCTGACACGAAGCTGATACCAATGAAGTCCCTAACACTTTATCCCTGACAGCAGTGTGTGCTATTTGAACTACATTTATCTATACCTTTCGAGTGCAGTGTCTGAGAATTAAGTCAGGAGCAACGTTCTCCCGAAGACCTCCACCTGGAAACATGCATACTGATAAGCCTCGCACTGCAAGACGGACATGGACGCCCATTACCACCCTCTTCAGTATAAATCAGGATACACGAAGAGCTAATCCAACCTGGTTTCCTTAAGTGTGTCATGTCAAGTTGATAGCATTACAATACAGTCTCTGTTCTGGAATCCCCAAGGCAAGAGAAGTAGAAGCAGACCATATCACACTTAGGAGGGGATGGCGTGGGCTAGTGGTTAAGTGACACGGCTCACAACCCGAAGGTGCTGGGTTCGATCCCCAACACAGCACCGGCCGTTACCCCGGGGATGCAAACCCTTAGAAAATGCAAGATGAAGCAGACCCTTATATAAAATCCATACTGAAGTCGGATACACCGGGCTGACATGCGCAAAATAAAAACCACAGTACAACCCATACCGCCTTTGGGGATTAGAGAAAAAAGGCGAACGCAAAAAAAAAATATATATCACACTTGGAGAAGAAAACTCTGGGCAAATATAAAGAAATCAGAGACGATGTGAACAGAGCCAGAGCAGGTTGCCCGGGACAATAGGAGGATTTAATGATTGCATGTGCTCCACATGGAGCTGAAGTGTTTTGATTTGATTTCAAACTGCTACAAGATAAGGCAAATGCAAAGCAAAGGCGGTCGTCCGTCGTAGACGATGATGGTATCATTTATTTTACTAGCGCTATTTTTAGTAAGGATTAACTGCACTACTTTGTATCCTCACTCTCTCGTTTCGAGCCGCCTGACCCCAGTGGCAAGTCAAGGACAAGACGACTAGGAGGCGACTACGAGATGCAGGGGACTCCGCATCAAGCACCCGTGAAAAAGCCACCACCTGATCACGAGGCCGACGGCTTAACCCCTAGATAAACATTCTCAGTAAATGATAATCCTGCACACGTTTTTCTTAAAACAAAAATCTGTTTTTTTTACACCGTAGCTGCCATAGGAGGGTGCGCTTTTGAAGGCTTCATTGGATCGTTTAAGACCTTCTTGGCACAGGATATTCTGAGTCACTGCAGCTCAACTAGACTGGACGTACACATCAGTACGAGTCAAGGCTATGATGTCGTCGCCGTGGATAAGGAGCATCTTTGTTCTGACGAGTGTGACATGGCAATGAAAGCGATGACAGAGCATCCGTGCATGCAGGTAACGGAAGTCGGGGTCGGGGATAGAGTGAGAGAGAGAGATAGAGAGAGAGAGAGAGGGAGAGAGAGAGAAAGATAGAGAGAAAGAGAGAGAGAAAGAGAGAGAGAAATAGAGATAGAGAGAAAGAGAGAGAGAACGAGAGAGAGACACGGAAAGAGAGAGAGACACACACAAAGACAGAAAGAGAGAGAGAGAGAGAGAGAGAGAGAGAAAGATAGAGAGAAAGATAGAGAGAAAGATAGAGAGAGATAGAGAGAAAGAGAGAGAGAGAAAGATAGAAAGAGAGAGAGAAAGAGAGCGAGAGGTAGAGAGAGAAATAGAGAGAGAAAGAGAGAGAGACACAGAAAGAGAGAGAGACACACAAAGACAGAAAGAGAGACACACAGAAAGAGAGAGAGAGACACGGAAAGAGAGAGACAGAAAGATAGAGATAGAAAGAGAGAGAGATACACACAGAAAGAGAAAGACAGAAAGAGAGAGAGAGAGACAGATAGAGAGAGACAGAAAGAGAGAGAGAGTGACAGAAAGAGAGAGAGAAACAGAAAGAGAGAGAGTGACAGAAAGAGAGAGAGACAGAAAGAGACAGAAAGAGAGACACAGAAAGAGAGATAGAGACACGGAAAGAGAGAGACAGAAAGAGAGAGATACACACAGAAAGAGAAAGACAGAAAGAGAGAGAGACAGATAGAGAGAGACAGAAAGAGAGAGAGAGAGAGTAACAGAAAGAGAGAGAGAGACAGAAAGAGAGAGAGTGACAGAAAGAGAGAGAGACAGAAAGAGACAGAGAGAGTGACAGAAAGAGAGAGAGAGAGACAGAAAGAGAGCGAAAGTGACAGAAAGAGAGATATACTGCAGCTTGTTAATATTGACAATGACAGTGATCACCCGTGTTACCGGGTCACGAATGTCGAGCAAAGAACAGTTAAAATGTAACCTGACAGACATGTAGTCTTCTTCTTCTTCTTCTTCTTCTTCTCGTTCGCCATGCTTTTTCCTGTTACATCTACACGTGAAGTCCAGTTCCCTGGATAAAGGCTGCCGTAGTGGAGACTTACATCTACACATAAAGGCCAGTTCTCTGGATAAAGGCTGCCGTAGTGGAGAGCTTACATCTACACGTGAAGCCCAGTTCTCTGGATAAAGGCTGCCGTAGTGGAGAGCTTACATCTACACGTGAAGACCAGTTCTCTGGATAAAGGCTGCCGTAGTGGAGAGTTATTCAGGGCTTCCAACCAGCTTTGTGTGGATATATGTCTTCGTGGGCCAGTGCTCAGTATACAATTGACTAAGCATTCAACAGTTTTGCAAGATATGTTCGGATGTCTGTGCTGCCTGCCCACACATACACATTGGCGATGGAGCCAATTTTAGCCTGTGCAAATGGCTGTTCAATCTGTTATGTCCAATTCTCAAGCGACTGATGAGACTCATGAATGGGGCCGGTTATCCCATCCTGTCTAATCTATAAGACACAGGAACACAAAAAGAACATTAGAGAATGTCAGGCAGAAATAAAAACAAAAAGAAAATATATTTCTGCGTCCTAGGCTAGATGAGGAGTGACTAAGTCAAGTCAGACAAAGGATACTTTGTGTGGCATTTGGTAGATTACCTTGATATTATGTGGTCTATGATTAGATAACTTGCCTATATGATCCTTGATCTATTACATTGATTTTTTGATACGTGATCAAATAACTTACCCTTGGAGCCTTTGATCGAATAACATGCCCATGTGACTCTTGATACATTGATTTGATTTTATACGACCATTGATCAAATAACTTGCCCATCTGATCCTTGGTCCATTACCTTGATTTCATGCAGCCTTTGATCAAATAACTTGCCCATCTGACCCTTGGTCTATTACCTTGATTTTTTGCGGCCTTTGATCGGATAACTTGCCCATCTGACCCTTGGTCTATTACCTTGATTTTTTGCGGCCTTTGATCAGATAACTTGCCCATCAGACACTTGGTCCATTAACTTGATTTTATTCGGCCTGATCAAATAACTTACCTATGCAGCCTTTTATCAAATAACATGCCCATGTGACCATTGGTCCATTAACTTGATTTTATTCGGCCTGATCAAATAACTTACCTATGCAGCCTTTTATCAAATAACATGCCCATGTGACCATTGGTCCATTAACTTGATTTTATTCGGCCTGATCAAATAACTTACCTATGCAGCCTTTTATCAAATAACATGCCCATGTGACCATTGCGCCATTAACTTGATTTTATTCGGCCTGATCAAATAACTTACCTATGCAGCCTTTTATCAAATAACATGCCCATGTGACCATTGGTCCATTAACTTGATTTTATTCGGCCTGATCAAATAACTTACCTATGCAGCCTTTTATCAAATAACATGCCCATGTGACCATTGGTCCATTAACTTGATTTTATTCGGCCTGATCAAATAACTTACCTATGCAGCCTTTTATTAAATAACATGCCCATGTGACCATTGGTCCATTAACTTGATTTTATTCGGCCTGATCAAATAACTTACCTATGCAGCCTTTTATCAAATAACATGCCCATGTGACCATTGGGCCATTAACTTGATTTTATTCGGCCTGATCAAATAACTTACCTATGCAGCCTTTTATTAAATAACATGCCCATGTGACCTTTGGTCCATTAACTTGATTTTATTCGGCCTGATCAAATAACTTACCTATGCAGGCTTTTATCAAATAACATGCCCATGTGACCATTGGGCCATTAACTCGATTTTATTCGGCCTGATCAAATAACTTACCTATGCAGGCTTTTATCAAATAACATGCCCATGTGACCTTTGGTCCATTAACTTGATTTTATTCGGCCTGATCAAATAACTTACCTATGCAGCCTTTTATCAAATAACATGCCCATGTGACCATTAGTCCATTAACTTGATTTTATTCGGCCTGATTAAATAACTTACCTATGCAGCCTTTTATCCAATAACATGCCCATGTGACCATTGGGCCATTAACTTGATTTTATTCGGCCTGATCAAATAACTTACCTATGCAGCCTTTTATCAAATAACATGCCCATGTGACCATTGGTCCATTAACTTGATTTTATTCGGCCTGATCAAATAACTTACCTATGCAGCCCTTTATCAAATAACTGACCTATGCAGCCTGTTATCAAATAACTTACATATGCAGCCTTTTATCAAATAACTTACCTACGCAGCCTTTTATCAAATAACTTACCTACGCAGCCTTTTATCAAATAACTTACCTACGCAGCCTTTTATCAAATAACTTACCTACGCTGCCTTTTATCAAATAAACTTACCTACGCGGCCTTTCATCAAATAACTTACCTATGCGGCCTTTTATCAAATAACTTACTTATGCAGCTTTTTATCAAATAACTTACCTACGCAGCCTTTTATCAAATAACTTACCTACGCAGCCTTTTATCAAATAACTTACCTACGCGGCCTTTTATCAAATAACTTACCTACGCGGCCTTTTATCAAATAACTTACCTACGCAGCCTTTTATCAAATAACTTACCTACGCAGCCTTTTATATAATAACTTACCTACGCGGCCTTTTATCAAATAACGTACCTATGCAGCCTTTTATCAAATAACTTACCTATGCAGCCTTTTATCAAATAACTTACCTACGCGGCCTTTTATCAAATAACTTACCTACGCGGCCTTTTATCAAATAACTTACCTGCGCAGCCTTTTATCAAATAACTTACCTATGCAGCCTTTTATCAAATAACTTACCTATGCAGCTTTTTATCAAATAACTTACCTATGCAGCCTTTTATCAAATAACTTACCTACGCGGCCTTTTATCAAATAACTTACCTACGCAGCCTTTTATCAAATAACTTACCTACGCGGCCTTTTATCAAATAACTTACCTACGCAGCCTTTTATATAATAACTTACCTACGCTGCCTTTTATCAAATAACTTACCTAATCAGCCTTTTATCAAATAACTTACCTATGCAGCCTTTTATCAAATAACTTACCTACGCGGCCTTTTATCAAATAACTTACCTACGCGGCCTTTTATCAAATAACTTACCTACGCAGCCTTTTATCAAATAACTTACCTATGCAGCCTTTTATCAAATAACTTACCTATGCAGCCTTTTATCAAATAACTTACCTACGCGGCCTTTTATCAAATAACTTACCTACGCGGCCTTTTATCAAATAACTTACCTGCGCAGCCTTTTATCAAATAACTTACCTAATCAGCCTTTTATCAAATAACTTACCTACGCGGCCTTTTATCAAATAACTTACCTATGCAGCCTTTTATCAAATAACTTACATACGCGGCCTTTTATCAAATAACTTACCTACGCGGCCTTTTATCAAATAACTTACCTACGCGGCCTTTTATCAAATAACTTACCTACGCAGCCTTTTATATAAAAACTTACCTACGCAGCCTTTTATCAAATAACTTACCTATGCAGCCTTTTATCAAATAACTTACCTATGCAGCCTTTTATCAAATAACTTACCTACGCGGCCTTTTTTCAAATAACTTACCTACGCGGCCTTTTATCAAATAACTTACCTGCGCAGCCTTTTATCAAATAACTTACCTATGCAGCCTTTTATCAAATAACTTACCTATGCAGCCTTTTATCAAAAAACTTACCTACGCGGCCTTTTATCAAATAACTTACCTACGCGGCCTTTTATCAAATAACTTACCTACGCAGCCTTTTATCAAATAACTTACCTACGCGGCCTTTTATCAAATAACTTACCTACGCAGCCTTTTATATAATAACTTACCTACGCGGCCTTTTATCAAATAACTTACCTATGCAGCCTTTTATCAAATAACTTACCTATGCAGCCTTTTATCAAATAACTTACCTACGCGGCCTTTTATCAAATAACTTACCTACGCGGCCTTTTATCAAATAACTTACCTGCGCAGCCTTTTATCAAATAACTTACCTACGCAGCCTTTTATCAAATAACTTACATACGCGGCCTTTTATCAAATAACTTACCTATGCAGCCTTTTATCAAATAACTTACCTACGCGGCCTTTTATCAAATAACTTACCTACGCGGCCTTTTATCAAATAACTTACCTATGCAGCCTTTTATCAAATAACTTACCTATGCATCCTTTTATCAAATAACTTACCTACGCAGCCTTTTATCAAATAACTTACCCATGTGGCTCTTGATACTTTACCTTAATTTTATTCGGCCTTTTATCAGATAATTTAACCATGCGCTTTTGGTACATGGCCTTGATTTTGTGCGGCCTGATCAAATAACTTACCCAATTGACCTTGGTCCATTAACTTGACTTCATGTGGCCCTTTAACAAAATGTGACAGTAGAGAGGTAAGACTGCATTGCTAATCACCTTTAATGGCAAACTCCCAGTGTGGTTATAGGTCTATTCTCGTATCTGCCTTACATACATAGTCCTCTGGAAAAACAACTCAACCAGTAACGTTTGACAGTTCTGATAATGATGCCCTGATCAGCTGTTGACACTATAGCATAAATATAGCTACGGTACTTCTGCTTGTTCTTAGATCTTTGGTCAGTGACTGCAGAAGCGGTAAGGGGCCATCACGCCTGGTGAAGCCTTTGATGGCAGCAGCAAACTCCTTCCATTTTTTAGATCCTTGCCTAAGTCAGTGACTGTCAAAGTGGTCAGTGGCCACCATGCTTGGTGGCGTCTTTAATGGATGTAATAAACGCCCTAGACTTCTTAGATCCTTGGTCAGTGATTGTCAAAGCAGTCATTGCTGGTAGCATCTTTAAATACAGCAAAAACAAATCCCACTTCTTAGATCATTGTTCAGTGACCATCTCGCCTGGTGGCATCTTTAAGGACAGCAACAAACTCTCTCCACTTCTTAGATCATTGTCCAGTGACCATCTCGCCTGGTGGCATCTTTAAAGACAGCAACAAACTCCCTCCACTTCTTAGATCCTTGTTCAGTGACCATATCGCCTGGTGGCATCTTTAAGGACAACAACAAACTCCCTCCACTTCTTAGATCCTTGTCCAGTGACCATCTCGCCTGGTGGCATCTTTAAGGACAGCAACAAACTCTCTCCACTTCTTAGATCATTGTCCAGTGACCATCTCGCCTCGTGGCATCTTTAAGGACAGCAACAAACTCTCTCCACTTCTTAGATCCTTGTCCAGTGACCATCTCGCCTGGTGGCATCTTTAAGGACAGCAACAAACTCTCTTCTCTTCTTAGATCCTTGTTCAGTGACCATCTCGCCTCGTGGCATCTTTAAGGACAGCAACAAACTCCCTCCACTTCTTAGATCCTTGTTCAGTGACCATCTCGCCTGGTGGCATCTTTAAGGACAGCAACAAACTCCCTCCACTTCTTAGATCCTTGTTCAGTGACCATCTCGCCTGGTGGCATCTTTAAGGACAACAACAAACTCCCTCCACTTCTTAGATCCTTGTCCAGTGACCATCTCGCCTGGTGGCATCTTTAAGGACAGCAACAAACTCTCTCCACTTCTTAGATCCTGTTCAGTGACCATCTCGCCTCGTGGCATCTTTAAGGACAGCAACAAACTCCCTCCACTTCTTAGATCCTGTTCAGTGACCATCTCGCCTCGTGGCATCTTTAAGGACAGCAACAAACTCTCTCCACTTCTTAGATCATTGTTCAGTGACTGCCAAAGTCTGATATAGTCTTTAATGTGAGATGTATATGCATACGTTTAAAGTTTGTGGTTCACGGATGACCGCAACATTGTTTTCTCTTATAATAATGGTTGTTTTTTTTTAAATGGCAGCAACAAACTCCCTCCCCGTTAAAGGCAGCAACAAATTCCCCACATTTCCACCGGTCTGCAGAAACTTTTCGTAAGGTGCCTGAGATTTGATTAATGATTTACATTTTGGCTTCCTCTGTTCTTCACCAAGTTTTCTTACATTTTCCTTCTGGCGATTCTGCTGAAGGTGTCAGGTACTCTTTCTAGGACATGGCCAATCCAAATTCAATGTTCATCAGGTATATGGGACGGCGTGGGCTAGTGGTTAAGTGGCATGGCTCACAACCCGAAGGGTTCGATCCCCACCACAGCACCTGCCGTTACCCCGGGGAAGCAAACCCTTAGAAAATTCAGGAGGAAGCAGACCCATACATAACATGCATGCTTAACTTGGATGCACTGGGCCGACAGGCGCAAAATAAAAACCGCAGTGCAACGCACATCGACTTGAGGATTAGAGAAATAAGGCGAACGCAAAAACAAAACAAAAATTGTTAAAATCGTGTTCATGCCTTCTTCATTGCTCCAGACAAGGAGTTCTCGGTTGGTGATGGTATTCGACCAGAACACAATTATGAATCCTACTTAGACAGGCTTTGTGGAAAGATTACGATTTTGACATCTCTTTTTTTTTTTTTTTTTTTTTTTTGTATTACTTTCCAACAGTCCGCACTATACAAAATCACAAAAAATACCCAGGTCTTGTATATTCTTAGTTTGGTGTTTGTAAGATACGCAAATAATACTGTGATACTGTCAAACAGTGCAGAGGAATTAGAGCAGATAATTACATGTGTAAACAGCGGCAGCGAAGATTAAAAAAACCTTTTTTTTTGTAAATATAAACAAAATAAAGAGAATGATTACCGACAAAACAAGAAGCCAACATAAATTCAAATTCAGGGGTGTGGAAATAGAACAGGTCACGAGCTTTTGAGTATCTGGGCTCCAGGATTGACAGCAATGGCAACTGCTCAAAGGAAATCAGAAGGAGACTGACAATGCAGAAGCTACACAAACTATGACAGAATACAAGCAAACCAACAAATGTGACAATTTTGAGAACCCGTATTTTTTCCCATAGCAGCATACGGCTGCGAAACATGAACACAAGGAAGAGAATTGAGTCCTTCGAGTCGAAATGTTATAGAAAGCAATAATACTGTGGACCGAAAAAAATAAGAATGCAGACATTCTACAAAAGTTTGGCAAAGAGGAGAACTGGTTCTTAAATCCCATCACAAGATGCTGAGCAGCGCATGAGCTGCAGCGGTCAGCGACCCATACCTGACTGCTGGTGTCAGGGCCAGCGAACCAGAGCTGCCAAGACCCTTCTACACATTCACTCCGTGATCCTAGATAACAGGCTGCAACAGAGCAGACTGGCTAAGGAGAAGGGATCGAAGAGGGAATGCTAACGCGGTACTCAAAAATGCTTGCTGAAGTCGAATGTGTTGGACCGAAAGGTGCAAAATATCGCAGTCAAGCTGTAAAGTACGACACAACGCATTCCGTTCTCTAGACTACCTTCTGCTACTTAGGCCCGTGTCAGGGTTTGGTAGCGGGAAATTGTGAACGTACGAAGTCAAGCCAAATTCCATCATGAACAGAAAAGTGAAACACTTTGGCCACAACAAAAGACACAACCGTCTTGAGAGAACGGTGATGGAAGATATGGTGCCAGGCAAGAGTGGCAGAGGCAGACCAAGAAGACAATGGCACCAAGATGTCAAGGAATGCTTGGGCATGACTCTGGAGCAGGCTGGAGATTTAGCAAGAGATTGAGTTTCTTTCAGACGGGCTGTGATGGGAGCAACGCTCTGCAAAGGACATGCCACGTGATGATGGTGTGTGTGATGTGCTGCGAATACTTAACTTTAAAATGTTGCTTAAGATAGCAAGGCAAAGGCCGCCGTCCATCGTAGACGATGATGACATAATTAATTTTGCTTGCGATATTTTAGTAAGGACTAACTGCGCTACTTGTTACCCTTGCTCTCTTGTCTCGAGCCGCCCGAACCTAGTAGCAAGTCAAGGAAAAGACGACTATGGGGCGACTACAAGATGCAGGGGACTCCGAATCAAGCACCCGTGAAAAAGACGGCGGAGTCGGGAGTCGAACCCACGCCACCTGATCACGAGACCGACGGCTTAACCACTTTACCACGAAAGCAAAGTCTAAATTATTGCTATACCTTATTAATATTATTTTCACAGAATCGACTGGGTCATCATGCTAGACGAGTCTATCTGTCAACCATCGACAGCTGGGAAAATGTCAAGATCCTACTTGAATCCGCGTCACAATTCTGTAGTGATTAAATATATTTCTTGGAAAACCAATGTCGTGTGGTTGTGAGTTCGTGTGGTTTGTCCGCCCTATCTTAGGCCTAACCAGTATTTGATGATGGGGAGCAAAGGACAGCCCCACTGTATCCTATAGTAGGGTCAGTGGTTATGTTATTTTGTCCCCACATGATCCAGACGGGGAAGTTCTACCAAGTAGTTTTCATAAAGCTGGTATTTCAAAATGGAAAGAGGAGACTGAATAATGTCCATCAAACATGTGAAAGATATACGAGGGGTGTTCACATCAAACCGGGACTTTTTTGTTCTAGTTCTACCTGAATGGGTTATAGTGTGCTGGAACTGCTATCATTAGTTAGGGGAACTTGTGTTTTATTACTGCTAGGTGGCCACTTGACATGTGTCAGTCACGTGACAAATAAATTACAATTGGCAGACAACACTGTTAGTGCTTGCATGGAACAGCGTGTTGTGATGTTTCTTGTGAAAGAAGACGTGAAACCTGCATAAATTTACAGAAGACTGCAATCACAATACGGTGATGAGACACGCAGCCGCAGTAAGACATTTGAATGGTGTCAACGTTTTAGAGAAGGCCGTACATCTGTGAGTGATGATTCTGGCAGTAGTGGCTCTCAACCCACCAGCCATTCCTGTGAATATTCAGATTGTGGAACGTGTTATCCTGCAAAATCAACGCATAACATGTTGCTAGATTGCACAAGAGGCAAGTCTTTCTCTGGGTATAGTGAACAATATTATTAATGCACATTTGCATTTTCAGAAGGTTAGTGCACATTGGGTGACAAGACAGCTTTCCGCTTTTGATCGGCAGAAAAGAGTTCAAGCCTGCACTGGCTTTGTTCGTTCTCAATCTCCCGCTACCAAACCCTGACATGTGCCTAAGTAGCTGAATGTAGTCCAGAGAACGGAATGCGTTGTGTTGTAGTTTACAGCTTGACTGCGATATTTGCACCTTTCGGTCCAACACATCCGACTTCAGCAATCATTTTTTAGTACCGGGTTGGCATTCTCTCTTCGATCCCTTCTCCTTAGCCAGTCTGCTCTGTTGCAGCCTGTTATCCAGGATCACCGCTAGGAGGTGTAGAAGGGTCTTGGCAGCTCTGTTCGCTGGCCCTGACGCTAGCAGTCAGCTATGGTTTGCTGACCACTGCAGCTCATGCGCTGCTCAGCGTCTTGATCCCTAAGCCTGCACTGAGTTGAAGAAATGTTTTGACATGAAAGGACATGACTTTTTGGATCGCTCCACCTTATAGCCCAGATATATCTCCAAGCGATCTCCACCTGTTTGGACCCCTAAAAGAATTCCTGGGAGTTCAGCATTTCAGCACTGATGACGAAGTGAAACAGGCTGCCCTGGATTGGTTCAGATATACTGACCACTGCAGCTCATGCGTTCTTCTGACTACTTGTAAAAAAATGTATTTTCCTTACCAAAATAAGTTCCGGTTTGACTTGAATGCCTCTCGTAATATGAAAATTAGGGCATCAAAAACAATATCTACGAAGCAGAACACCAGGTTGTTAATCCCACGCATACTTGAGTTAGGTAGTCTTGATTACTTTCTTTGGTGGCCGGTTACAGTGGCTCTCCTTACATTCTGAGATGTGCTTGAGAAGGTGGGGAGGTGTCCTACTGACTGTAGTGCAATGCTAGGCTTCTCAATAAACTCATCACTACGGGGTTCACAGTGCCGATCCTCACATTGTTAGCCAAACTGTCATGAAACAGTCTGTTGCCAGGGAGAAGTGCTTGGAAGTGAGGTCATGATCAGTATGTTTCACCTGATTCTGACGAATATAGTCTGATCAGTATGTTTCACCTGATCCTAATATAAACTGATCAGTATGTTTTGCCTGACCCTGACTAACATAGTCTGATCAGTATAATTTGCCTGAGCATGACTAACAAAGTCTGAGTAGTACGTTTTGCCTGACCACAGGTTATTCTTCTCTCCCAAGGCCCACTAGCTACAGTGTATAAGTGTATTGACCTTCAGTACGCCCTGGAGTTCAAATAGCTGGGAAGTTATTTTCAAAAGAAAGGAGGCTTGGTAGCAGAATAGAAACATGAATGTGATGAAAGCAGCCAGAGCATCTTAGCTGGTTGCTTGGATCAGGTTAATTGATCTATAACTGACCAAGACCCTATTCCGCCTCCATTGGCAGCCCTAGAAACAGACTGCAACCATGCAGTCTGGCTAAGAGATTAGAGACCGACGAGGGAAGGCAAACTTGGTCCCAAAAATATTGCGCTGAATGTGTTGAGCCAAAAGACGCAGATATCGAAGCCTCGCTGTAAACTATGATACAACGTCACAAACATCCTTTTCATGATGAACGCCAAAGAAGAAATGTGGTGGAAAGTACCCCATACGATGAGTATATTTCTAGACAGAAAATACGATGGTTCGGTCATCTCGTGCGAATACTACCTGATCAGCCCCCACTGCAAGCTTATAACATCAGCAGTTCTGGCTGCATGGCATGTGGGAGACTTAGTGTAAGATGGATAGATAGTTTAGTTGAAGAATCAACATCATTACATAAGATATAACCCTTAAGTGCTGTTCTTCTTCAAATTTTTGGGAGAAACTCCAAAGCACCGACGAGGATCCAGTAATAGATTTGAGTAGATTTTTAATTGTGTCCGGGCAGCGGCCGTTAATCCTTCTCATTTCGACTTTTAACTGCTGAGGATTTGTTAACGTGCGCTACACAGCACACGGGCGTCCAATCTCTACTAATCAGTAGATCCAGGGAAATACCAGAAAGTCCACGTGAAAAATCCCGGTCTCCATCGTGATTTGAACCAGTGGCCTCATCACCCGAGGCCGACGTCTTACCTCAAGACAACTCAGTTACCAAGATGGATAGATGATACGAGTATTTGTTTAAATACACGGGCTTATAGCAACCAAAGCAACACACTTGAGCCAAGAAATACAAACTAAAATTCCACACTACGCTAACCGGCACATATGAATGGGCAATTAAACTGAAGGGGAGGTAGTGATCGATGCTGACATACCTCCTTGAGGCAAAGGTGGTAGACGTCAAGTAGTGAGACCTCACACAATGACAGCTTTTAAGTTACCTGCCCCGTCAAAGGCAAAGTGTAGGCCCTATACTGCTGAGGAGGCTTTCTTTTCTTTGTGTTCAGGATCTTTGGTCATGTTATATCTGCAGGCCAGTCGCCATGATGAAGTATATAGTCTTCACAAGGTTGAAGCGGCTGCCCCACAGCTTTTGTCTCAGCTCCACGCCCTCTGGCCAGCTCTGGTATCTCATTTTCCTATAGAGTGGGCATTGGGCATTCCTGTAGAATGTGCTCAGGATTCTTGCTTCATGCTCCACGTGTGCATTCATCAGTGTGTGAGATCTTTAGTCGGTATATGTGTTCTGGTAGTCTGCAGTGTCCAGTTCTCAGGCGAAATAAGGTAGTTTGTTGTTTTCTTTTGAGTTGGTGAATTGGGTTTAGTATACAGTTTATGTTCATGTCTTCTCTCCATTGGTGTATATACTGATTTCTGATGATGTTCTCGATCTCTCTGTATGGCACTCAATGATTAAATGGTGCCTTTCTGCTGTCTTCTTTTGCTTGGATCTCTGGAGCTTTCCTAGTTCTGCTCTGATTTCTGATAGCAGTGGTTCCTTGTTTGTTTTCTATATTGCTTCTATTAGAAGCTGAGAATAATAAATGCCAACAGATGAAATCCAGGAAATCCCAGACAGTACCTTTCCCAGGCATAGTAAGCAGCAGGAGGGAATCAGACAACCCACAAACTTACCACTAATAGCCAGATGAAAATCTAAGCGGAAAACCAGGTAATATGTGGGACAGCGCCGTCTTATGGTCAACCAGATGGATTTGAAGAGCAACATGACAGTTTTTAGCAACCTTCTTCTTCTTCCTCGTTCATCTTCAGGCCTCAACTTCAATGACTCTAACGAAGGCAGCAGTCGACTCAAGGCTCTGTGCGCTTCCGTACAGCTTCTCGTGGAAGGACACTGGCTGTTGCCAAATGCTACTTTTTTTGTCGGTATACAGTGGACAGGACTGCAAAATATGTTCTGCCTTCATGGGGGCTGTGCCGCAGGCACATAGGTCTGTAGTGCCAATCTTGAACTTGTTGTACAGATGGCATCTAAGTCTGTTGTGACCTGTGGGTAGCAGGAGAATTATCACCGGGAGAGTTGATGGCAGGCATCATTTTCTATGTGGCCAGGGTGGTCTTTTTTCCATTTTGCACTGTACGTTGCCCTGATGAATGCTTTTGTCTCATTGTATGTGATTTCTGTATCACTCTTGAGCAGCATTCCTCCCTCTCTGACGAATCTGACCTGACAACAGGCACTGATCTGCCTAATACTTACTTACTTGAAGATGGTGACCAAGCAACAACTGCTCTTATGGTCTGTGATTTTCGTGTGGAGCGCAGTGTTGTGTGACGATCATTTTCTTGTTTGTGCATGACCTACTAAGAAATTGCGTCCATTTTCATTGTATGCCACGACCGGAATATACCTTCAGCCATGGGTTAATGGTCCCTCACCTAGACCTACAGATGTGGGCACTGGTCAGCAGCAGCATCTTCTAGTCTGCGCGCGGGGCTGCTGCTGTCGAGAGATACAACATTCACCTCTCAATTTGTCAAGGAAACGGTGGACGATCGACTCCCCACAAGTTTAAAGCGACCCCTGGTCTCACGGATTGTACGACCTGAATGTCTGCATCTTGAGCTACTTCCAGTCGTCTTGATTGTATGTCTTGCCACTGGTTCTCGGTAACTCAGGACGAGAGAGAGAGAGAGATTAATGTCTAGTGCAGCTTCTTTCTCACTATAATCCAAATTCAGCGCAAGTTACATCTTCAGGACGAGGACAGTCTAATGATGTCGCCATCTTCGCTTGCGATGGGCAACTTACTTACTTACTTTCCGTGTCCGACAACCGCACATAGTCTTCGCCCAAAAATCCAGCCACTGTCAATGCTCTTTCATTTGCCACCATTAGGTCCTCCACCGTACAGGATTCCTGCATCCTAGGACTTATAATCAGGTGTTCCGGGCCCTGGAAAGCCCCACATTCGTAATATTCGTTGTCTGCAAATCCCCACTTTTCTTAACCAGCTCAGAGGTCTCCACGTAGTATATGCCTGATTGAATACCAGGTTGAGAAATACAGACCTTAATGACCTAAGATCAGTACTCTGTCAACTATGCCAGCAGTCCAAACCCAGCAGAGTCGTAATACAGTGGGTCCCATCCCACTGTAACATTTTAGGAAACAAGGAGGCAGACAGACTGGCAAAGGAAGGTGGAAGGTTACCATAACCAGATTCAAGTGTGCTTACGAAGAGTCAAAAAAGTTTATTAGCATCAGATACATGAACATATGAGAAATAGAATCTACTGGCTACTCAAGAAATGATGATTATTACCAGATGAACAGAAGAGAGCAGGTGGTGGTCTTCATATGCCGCACAGGCCAGAACAGACTGAGGTACCATCTATTTAATAAACTGAAGATAAGTGCTACTGACGAGTGCACCTGCGGTACTGGGAAAATGACCCCTGAACATCTGCTACAAAATTGCCCGACATACGAGGACACGATTAAGCACATGTGACCTTCACCAGTGCTAACACTAGACAAGCTCAAAGGCTCTAAGTTTGTATTTTTGTACGTCTGAAGATACCATAACTTGCAAATGGAAATCATATCAAGCTGAAATTTTCACTGAATATTTTAAGGTCGATATATAGATCAGCGCAACTTATTTCAAATCGCTATATTGTTCCTTTCACGAGTTATGCACATATGATCATTTCTCTATTTGCGTGGAATATAATTTCTTTATTTCGTCCAGCTGATCTTTTCCATCCTTTGATAGCATCAAATCTCAAAAGCCTCTGAATACTTCTCTTTTCTTGTTTATGGTCCTTGTCTCAGAACAGTATAGTGTCACAGACCAGATATATATATATATATATATATATATATATATATATATATATATATATATATATATATATATATATATATATATAAGTCCATGCAAATACAATATTCAGTTAAATAAATAACAATATGTTTCAATTTAACATTTAATGAAGAAGTTATATTTGAAATGTGACAATTGCATTATTAATTATTTCACAGAGTTTCAACAAAAACAGTTTGCATTTCACATCTGGTTAAACTAAACATTCAGGTACAACACATACTTCCAATATATCTTATTAATTGTTCACTCTCATATACTCACATAGATTTTCCACATACGTTTGGTGGTCTACCCCAGGCTTCTGAGGTCCCCAAAAAGTTTATCTGTCACACAACCCTAAGTATTTCTGTCATAAACCTGGCGGTCTGTCGCAGCTTTCTCTTATTGCCATGCAGTTTCTTCTTCTACTGTGCTCATTTTATGAATCTCCCGCTACCAAGTCCTGAAAACAGCTCTGCAAGTAGCAGGATGTAGTATAGAAAATGGATTGCGGTGTGTCGCTAGTTTACAGCTTCACTGCAATTTTGCATCTTTCGGTCCAACCCCTCCGTCTTCGACAGCAAACCTTACAGTTTACTCTTCACACATTCACATCTATCTCCCTCATCAACTTAAACTTGGTGGTCTCACTCATCATCACACATTTGTTGCATATCAGGCAATTCACACAGACAAAGAGCAAACGGCTTGGTGATGAGAGGTGCCTGATACGGACTGACAATTTTCTGATAATAGATAGAGATATTCAAGGAATAAACTGTATAGTGATGAGAGGTGCCTGATACGGACTGACAATTTTCTGATAATAGATAGAGATATTCAAGGAATAAACTGTATAGTGATGAGAGAAACATGAAAGAGATCACGTTTATGAGGGAGATAGATGTGAATGTTTGAAGAATAAATTGTTTAGTGTGAAAAACCTGAGAGAGATCACCAGGTTTATGAGGGAAATGGATGGAGATATTTTGCTCTAATGTGGTTAGACCAGTTAGGCACCTCTTACAACATGCTCTCAGTGTGGCAGAGGTTATAGTCTCATCTCTTTTACACACACGTCTTCTACCCTAAAGAGGGTTAGACTGCACAGTAAATCTTCTCTTACAACAAGCTCTCAGTGTGGCAGTTCACCTATTATCATTTGTCACGCAAAGAGCCACTCAGAAAAATGCTGGCACTTAACTAACACAAATATTAAGAAATAATAACAGATGTGTGTGGCTTTGTTTTATATTGGCACACATTTAAAAACAGTAGTCTGGAATTGAACAAAAAAGGTCTTCTTCAGGTAGTAAGGATGTATGGGGTGATTGGAAGGACATGGTGTGCCTCCACTGGAAGTGGTTCGCCATGGTATCCACCTGCCACCCAGCTGTCATCTGTGACTCCAAACATCTGTAGCATTCTCAGTGGCAACACCCCAGGACACCACTTTAATTCATGGGCTAAACCAGGTGAGGGTAGCAAAGGGTGGTGTGGGGGATTGAATCCCCAGTAAACTAGGGTATTGTCTATCTAAGTACGTGAAGACTGAACTCTGCGGACTATGCAGATGAAAGAATTAGATGGGTTTTTTTTGTTTTTGTTTTTTTGCGTTCACCTTATTTTCTCTAATCCCCAAGGCGGTGTGCGTTGCACTGTGGTTTTTATTTTGCGCCTGTTGGCACAGTGCATCCGACTTCAGCATGCATTTTATGTAAGGGTCTGCTTCCTCCTGCATTTTCTAAGGGTTTGCTTCCCCGGGGTAACGGCCGGTGCTGTGATGGGGATCGAACCCAGCACCTTCGGTTTGTGAGCCGTGCCACTTAACCACTAGGCAACACCGTCTCCTGATTAGATGGTTCAACTGATAGGACTGAGGCTCCCAGCAGCGTAGTGTGGAACACAAACAGCAAAGGTGAAACACCAGAACGACATGGTTATCCACTGCATCCTGTCAAATCTCCAGTCCAAATTAACTAAATCTTGCCGCTAGACTCAGATAGCTTAAGATGAGAGAGTGAGGCTGACGGCCAGTGCAACTCTTCCTCACTTAAATTCAAGTACAATGCAAGTCTCAAACACAAGTCTAATTCTGTTGCCATTTTTGTTCGAGATGAACAATTATTAAGGGAAGCACAAATGAGTATATCTAACTAATATAAACAATAAAGATAGTATCAGACAGGTAATTTTTTAATGTGTACATGTTGATCCCACGTGAACACAGTAAACAATGAGACAGCAAGATCGACAGAAACTAGTTTGTGATGTAGAGCAAAGGAAGGAGAAGAATAATGAAAAGGTGAATGGGTAAGATGGGCAATCTAGAAAAAGTGGATTGGTAAGATGTGCAATCTAGAAAATGTGGATTGGTAAGATGTGCAATCTAGAAAAAGTGGATCGGTAAGATAAGCAATCTAGAAAAAGTGGATTGGTAAGATTAACAATCTAGAAAAAGTGGATTGGTAAGATTAACAATCTAGAAAAAGTGGATTGGTAAGATGTGCAATCTAGAAAAAGTGGACCGGTAAGATTAACAATCTAGAAAAAGTGGATTGGTAAGATTAACAATCTACAAAAAGTGGATTGGTAAGATTAACAATCTAGAAAAGATGGATTAGTAAGATTAGCAATCTAGAAAAGGTGGATTGGTAAGATTAGCAATCTAGAAAAGATGGATTGGTAAGATTAGCAATCTAGAAAAAGTAGATTGGTAAGATAAGCAATCTAGAAAAAGTGGATTGGTAAGATAAGCAATCTAGAAAAGGTGGATGATCAATCTAGAAAAGGTAGATTGGTAAGATAAGCAATCTAGAAAAGGTGGATGATCAATCTAGAAAAGGTAGATTGGTAAGATAAGCAATCTAGAAAAGGTGGATGATCAATCTAGAAAAGGTAGATTGGTAAGATAAGCAATCTAGAAAAGGTAGATTGGTAAGAAAAGCAATCTAGAAAAGGTGGATGATCAATCTAGAAAAGGTAGATTGGTAAGATAAGCAATCCATAAAAGGTGGATGATCAATCTAGAAAAGGTAGATTGGTAAAATTGATATGGGTCGAGAGAGCAGTGCAACACAAATACCTGAAAACATAATCAGGTCTAGTTCCCTTGTAGTGGGATCCATCATTTAGAAAGACTACAGAGAGTTGTGCATAGAGCTAGTAAACTTATTGTGTAAAACAAATTGCTATAGAAACCACCATAAGAGCACACAAAGTGCTTTGGGAACAGACGTCCTACAGGTGGACAACTGTAGTGGTGGCCCTATGCTTCGGCTGGAGTAAAAAAAAGGACAAGATGAGTGCCACTGACTTCAAGTCATAGTAAAACAATTTGTGAGATAAGTAGACTAGTGAACCATAGGAAATGGTATGGAATGTTTTCAAGGGATTAGGCTTATAACATACTTACATGATTGACTGTTATAACCGTAATTAACATACATGATTGATTGATTTTAAACATTTCCACACCATGTGAAGCATAGAGCCACAACTGCAGCTGACTGCATTACAAGAAGCCTTTTTCTTCTTCTTCTTCTTCTTCTGCTTTTGAGTTTTCTGATCTAGCTAAATCTTCAGTCCTATCACCAGTCCACAATCCTTTCCAGGTCTTAGCGGCGGTCCATAGTTTTTGCCTCAGTTCTACTCCATCTGGCCATGTCTGGCATCTTAGTTCTTCATGGACCAGGCATTATTGAAGTACGTGTTCAGGGATTTGGACTTCTGTTCCACATGGACATTAATTTGTTGGGTAGATTTTGAACCAATATAGGTGGCCCAGTAGTCTGAAGTGGCCCGTTCTCAGGTGAAAGATTGCGGTTTGCTAGTGTCTTTGTAGCTGGTGGATTGGGTCTGGATTGTTACTCTCTCCAATTTCTTTTTCCCATTTTATTTTATACTGGCTGCGAATGATAGTTTTCGCCTCCTTATATGGCACTTCGATGTTTGTACATTGCTCACATATCCATGCTTCTTTCGCCTCCCTCATCTTTTGTTGTATCGCTTTCTTTACCTTTTTATATCTACCGACCTCATCAGTTGGATGTTTTTCAGTGACCTTCTTCTATCATAAAGGTCTAGAATTTCTTTGGTCACCCATGGCTTCTTTTTTATTTCGTGGCACCCCAGAATCTCTGTTATCAAAGAGAGATTAGACAGAAATGACACTAAAGGAGCATACAAGGTGGTCAAAGAACTGATAACACCAAGACAAGGCAGGAACTTTATGATCCAGGTTAAAACAGTAAGTGCCCTATTGAGGACAATGATGTACTGGCACGATGGACAGAGTACTGTTCCTAGTTATACAACTATGAGGGACGGAATGAACCTGGCAAAACAATCCCTCAAACACCAACAACTATAGAGGATAACCAACTGATAACGTAGGAGGAGGTAGCTGCATTGGTAAAGACAATGAGAAAAGGAAGGCGGCCAGCGTGGACAATATACCAGCAGAGCTCTTACAGGCAGGTGGGGAGGAAGTGATAGAAGACCTGACACACATCTGCAAAAAAATATGGGTGGCGGGAAACTGGCCGGACTTATGGACAAAATTGATGGTTATACCATTGCCTAAGTCTGGAAACCTAAAACTGTGCCAAAATTACAGAATAAGCCTCATCAGCCACCCTAAAAAGGTCATGCTTAGAATAAGCCTCGACCGATTGAAACCCCAAGCGGAGAACATCATTGCTGAGGAGGAAGCAGAGTTCAGACGAAGAACAAGCACTACATAACAGATATTTAATTTAAGACTGCTAAACGAGAAATATCTAGAACAGCAAAAACTGTATCATGTGTTTGTTGATTTCAAGAAGAGGTTTGATAGAGTGTGGCATAAACCTTCATACAGGTCCTTGAACACATGTATGACAAGGCATCTAGCGCAGTTCTTGTGAATGGGAGGCACAGGGACTGGTTTCGCACATCAGTAGGTGTGAGACATGGTTGTACACTCTCCCCAACACTTTTAAACATATTCCTAGAGGGAATTATGAGTGAGGCACTTGGAGATCACCTTGGTGCTGTCGAGGTAGGGGGTCGAACGATTACCAACCTTCATTTTGCAGATATCATTGACGCTGGGTCCCACGTCTGCTGACAGGTGAACAGAAACAAACGAGGGTTGATTGCTGTGGCCAGTTGCTCAATATGTGTCAGTCGAAAACCATGTTGCCGACTATGGAAACAGTAGATGAGACTTGGGTTCACCACTATGACCCAGAATAAAAAATTTCCAGCATGCAGTGGAAAACCCCGGGCTCACCAACACATATCAAGTCAAGAGCACAGAAATCTGCAAGAAAATTGATACTGACTGTTTTTTGGAACGTCAAAAGTGTCATATTGAAAGATTACCTGCCTCATGGCGACACGATTAATGGGCAATATTATGCAGATCTCCTTACCAAACTAACAAAGAATGTGACCAGAAAACGAGGGATAGTGCGCACTCAAATTCTGCCTTTGCTTCAAGACAATGTGATCTCCCATAAAGCAAGGCTTGTGGTGCAAACAGCCAACGATTTGAATATTGAAATTCTTCCAAACCCACCATATTCTACGGATTTAGCTCCATCAGACTTTTTTTCTTTTCCCAAAACTGAAAAAAAAAGGCTGAAAGGAAATCATTTTGACAGTGACGAAGACGTCATACTGGCTTGTGATAACTGGTTTAGTTCGAAAAATAGGTTACTTTATTCTGAAGGTCTTTTCAAGGTCAAGCAGATATGGTAGAGATGTATAAATTCAGGTGGTGGCTACATTGAGAAGGAATAAGCACTGTGCCAAATTTCAACTTTCTCCTCCTACTCCTTCATGGTCAGGGTAAAGACTTATGACAAGCCCCTTGTATGTGTCATGTCCTCCTTTGCTGTGTTCTTTACCGATTCGAGTAGTGCTTAGCAGTCTGTGAATATCACTATCCTGGTATGTGTGTGAGCTTCCAATTTGATGAAAATAACAGAAAATCTGTATCTGAGCATTAACTGTGGTGGATTCATTAACAATAGTTTTACAAGATTGCTAGCTCCATGCACAACCCTGTTTAGTGGCCTTTTACGCCATGCTTGGATGGTTCATCATCATTTTGCTCTTATCGCTTCGTGAGAGCATAAGAGCAGCCCTACTACTGCTGGTACCCTTAGAGGAAGCCTGCATTCGAGAATTTGTAGTGACAGTTTCTTTAGCAATGGTTGTACACGATGACAACCCTCTTTTGTTGCCATTTACAACATGCTTGGAAGGTTACAGTGGTCTTATTCTGTTCAAACCAGTTACCATTCAGGTGTTGTAATACATCGACTACACACCTAAGACATAAGTTACATAAGTAGGTGAAAAAACTTTACATTGGCACATGTAATTTACCTTAGGCCCTGGGACAAAATATAAGTTATATAAGTAGGTTAAAGAACTTTACATTGGCACATATAATTTACCTTAGACCATGGGAAAGGAAAACTAAAATCTGGTCAGGCAAAATATACTGATCAGACATGTTAATCAGGGTCAGGCAAAAAATACTGGCCAAGACCCTTACCTCGGCTTACAAGTAGCCCTTGCTGGAAACGGGCAGTTTACATGGCAGACTGGCTAACAAGGTGAGGGATCGACGTGATCCCCGTAGTAGTGAGTGACACGCAGATGAAGCCAAGCATAGCACAACCGCCTGGAAGACCTCGTGCCACCTTCATCAGCACGTTCGGGAGGTGAGGAAAGCTACTGCAACCCGCCACTTAATGTCCTTATCAGGGCGCACAAAAGATAACCTACTCATTGTGGGCATTTGCAAACAACAACCTTAGGCCCTGGGACAAAATATAAGTTACATAAGTAGGTTAACAAAATTTACATTGGCACATTTAATTTACCTTAGACCCCGGGACAAAATATAAGTTACATAAGTAGGTTTAAAAAATGTACATTGGCACATTTAATTTACCTTAGACCCTGGGACAAAATATAAGTTACATAAGTAGGTTAACAAAATTTACATTGGCACATTTTATTTACCTTAGACCCTGAAACAACATTCATCATTGAAGGCTTTCTGGACTTGCTTTCTCAACTGTTCCGTAGAAGGCATGAAGCACTGGCTGACTAGCTCTACTTTGGAGGTCTCTATAGAGCTGCTTGTAAGGTTTTAGTGCATCATTCACAGTCTTTCTAAAGGTCAAACTTCTATCCATAACTGGGTCCATTTCCATAGCTTTATTGGAGAGTTTGGAAGCAAGAGTTAGTAACTCGCTTACAGCTTCTAAGGATATTTTCATAGCAGGTACTGGAATGTCCAGATTGTCTTCATCATTGCTGGCTAAAGAAGTCAGCTCTTGTTGTTCTTCTTCTGTCAACTCTTGTGCATGAGAGTCTAGAAGATCGACAACTTCCCCAAAATGTATACTATCAAATCCTTCAAAAGGCAAACGTTTAGCAGACTCAAGAATTATATTTATTTCATCATCCAGGGTAGGTACACCATCTGAATCTCGGACGACCTCTCTCCAAATTTTCACCCAAGCAGCGTTGAGAGTGGATTGTTTGAGTTTACTCACTGATTCCTTGATGATGCCTAGGGAGCTTGCAATGGTGTATCCATTCCAAGCGTCTTTCAGTGAAAGTTGCGGCTTACTTTCTAGGAGGTCTGCAATATGATCTAGAGTATAACGGGTGTAATAAGCTTTAAATTTTCTGATGATACCCTGATCCATTGGTTGAAGAAGTGAAGATATATTTGGAGGGAGGAAGACAACCTCGATATTTGGGTGAGCGAACTGTAACTCCTCTGGATGACATGGAGAACTGTCAAGAATCAGCAAAGCTCTGAAATCAAGATCTTTGTTCCGTAAGTAACGCTCCACTTCATGAACAAAGCAGTTGTGGAACCAGTCCAGGAAAACAGCACTGGTTACCCATGCAGTTTTGTTTGATCTCCAAAATACAGGAAGATGGTTCAAATTCTTTCCCTTAAGAATGTGCGGATGAAGGCAGCGGTAGAGAAGCATTGGTTTTACAAAAAAGTCACCTGACGCATTAGCACAAAAAAGAAGTGTTAGTCTGTCCATGACGATTTTGAATACTTCTGCAGCTGTTGCATCCTTTGAAAGGATTGTATGATTAGGCATGCGTTTCCAAAATAGTCCTGTCTCATCTGCATTAAAGACCTGCTCAGGTTTAAAACCTTTTTCATGAATAAACTTTTTGAGCTCTTCTGAATACTTTGAAGCTGCACTATGATCTGTGGAAGTAAGCTCCCCCTCCAGTTTCACATCTGGTAGACTGTAACGCTTTTTAAAATTGTCAAACCAGCCTTTACCGGCCTGAAACTTTTCTGGATTTGTTCCAGAACTTTCAGCAACATTCTGATAGATTTCTTTGGCTTTGTTACCGATCACATGCATACAAGCTGGCAATGTTTTCTGTGATTCTTCCTCCATCCAAATGCTCAAAGCTGCTTCCATTTTTACCATATTTGGATCACGAGGGACGTATGACATTTTTAATGATGATTTAGTGTCACTGGCAGCGCTAACCCGGATTGCGTTCTCACAAGATTTTATTGAGCGAATTGTAGACTCATTCACCCCGAACTGACGAGCAACTGCGCAGTTGTTTCTGCCTTTGGCTAGTGCATCCAGAACTTTAATTTTGTCTTCTAGCGACATGACTTTCCGAACCCTTTTCACTAAATCAGCACCTCCTTCCCGTTTTGGGGCCATTTTAAAACTAACTTAAATTACAAACACAACTACAGCATACAGTTTATCCCTAAAATAACTACATCTACTTCCCCAAAAACTTGACAGTCTGTCTCAGGCTGCCATACAGTTTATCCACAAAACATCCATATCTTTTCCCCTCATAAACTTGGCAATCTCACTCTGGATTCTCTTGTCGCAATAAACACTATATGACAGGTAGCTTAAGGTGATTCCCCAAGCATATTGAGTCATATAGAAGAAGATGGCAAAGGACAATTCAACCCTTTTTGCTGTTCCTATTTTTTAAAACCCATATTTCCACAATTTTTATTGCAGATAAATTTTAATGATATCAAAGTACAAAACTCCACACCATAAGACCACTGCTAAACTTTTTATAAGCGACAAAGCTTGTGCAAAAAATACACCTTTTTTGGTTCCCATGATTTTCCATTTGAATTCGGCTGCTCATGTCTGGATGCCAAAGCGTCCATGGAAGCTGCAGAAACAGAGCTTCCTTTAAATAAGGAATTGTATTCACAATATAATTCTTAAAAATTATAATTTTGTCTTTCCTTACAACAAATAGCTTATTTTAATTGCACATTTATGTTAGCAGTCTACTATTTTGTTCTACAACTGTGAATGTCTGGCAGTTCAACCTCCAGAGTCACTCCTCTTCTGGAGCCGAGGATGCAGTGAATGAGATGACAGCAGTCAAATATGTAGCTAACTGCTTGATCAGAGAGCCAGAGCTGTCCAAGACCCTAATCTGCCACCAAGTGATGGCCATGGAAACAGGTTGCATCTGTGCAGCCTGGCTGTGAGAATAGGGATCTTCTTTTCCTTCTTCATTCATCCTTAGATCAAGATCCTAGTTTCTCTTAAAAAGACCACCAATGTTTGTAAAGCTGCTTTATCTCCATACAATCTTTCTCACAAGGCCAGTATTGTTCTCGCTTGCTGTGTGAGTTTGCAGCTTTGTAGGATGTATTCCACGCTCACGGGACGCTCCCCCTATGAACACATGTCATCTGTCTCAATCCTCTTCTTCTTCTTCTGCATTCGTTCTCAATTTTTCGCTACCAAGCCCTGAACATGGCTTTGCAAGTAGCAGGATGTAGTCCAGAGAACAGAATGTGTTGTGTCACTAGTTTACAGCTTGACTGTAATATTTGCACCTTTTGGTTCGACACATCCATCTTCTGCAGCATTCCAATCCTCATTTTGTTGTAAAGATGACCCTTGAGTTTATTTTGCCCAGTTCTCAGTCTGAAGATGATGAAGATCCTATTCTCTAATTAAATCATAGTAGTTATCTTTTCAAAGTGGGGGTGTTTATCAGCCCATTTTCCCCTGAAGTTGACTTTCAGTATGGTCTTTGCCTCATTATGAATGAGGCAAATGCATGTCTGTGGGGAAGCTCCTTTACACTATGCTATTCCGTCTGCAGCTTCATTGCCTTTCATATTGCAGTGGGAGGTGATCCACTGAATGACCAACCTAGGGTTTTTTGCTGAGAGCTGTGCCAGGGAGTACATGAATGGCTCGAGATATCTTTATTTCTTTTAGAGCTGCTATTACTGACAAGGTATCAGTCAGGAATACTATGTTTTCTTGGCAGATATCTTTTTTTTTTTTATTACAAGTTCAGTAGCAACTTGCAGTGCCTCTACTTTCGTTAGGAAGTTGTTAGTACTAGAGTTATTTCGGATCCATTCCTTAGTGTGTAATAAATCCCCCAACTCCTCTGGATGTGGCTATGGTAACACAGACATCTGAATATGTGTATCCATATTTCTGATTGGTAAACTCTCCTAAGCTATTCTTCTGTGATAATTTGTCTTTCTAACTAAGAGTGATCCTCTATAAACTACATCACCGATTCAAGAGAGTTGTGATGGTAGTGGATTTAATCATATTGCAACATTTGTTGGCAATGATGAAGCTGACCGACTATTGAGAATGTGGAAAGCTAGCTTAATATGATATAGGTATAACTCATGAAGGGGCTTAGAGGTTTACCAGGTGTAGATACGGTTCTAAATGTTGTTATAGCCATGGGTGGGGTTGAGGATGAACTCTCAACACCAACTAAATGTTGGTATAGCCATGGGTGGGGTTGAGGATGAACTCTCAACACCAACTAAATGTTGGTATAGCCATGGGTGGGGTTGAGGATGAACTCTCAACACCAACTAAATGTTGGTATAGCCATGGGTGGGGTTGAGGATGAACTCTCAACACCAACTAAATGTTGGTATAGCCATGGGTGAGGTTGAGGATGAACTCTCAACACCAACTAAATGTTGGTATAGCCATGGGTGAGGTTGAGGATGAACTCTCAACACCAACTAAATGTTGGTATAGCCATGGGTGAGGTTGAGGATGAACTCTCAACACCAACTAAATGTTGGTATAGCCATGGGTGAGGTTGAGGATGAACTCTCAACACCAACTAAATGTTGTTATAGCCATGGGTGGGGTTGAGGATGAACTCTCAACACCAACTAAATGTTGGTATAGCCATGGGTGAGGTTGAGGATGAACTCTCAACACCAACTAAATGTTGGTATAGCCATGGGTGAGGTTGAGGATGAACTCTCAACACCAACTAAATGTTGGTATAGCCATGGGTGAGGTTGAGGATGAACTCTCAACACCAACTAAATGTTGGTATAGCCATGGGTGAGGTTGAGGATGAACTCTCAACACCAACTAAATGTTGTTATAGCCATGGGTGAGGTTGAGGATGAACTCTCAACACCAACTAAATGCTCCCATGGTGTGCATCTCATATAGCCTCTGACAAGAAAGTTTTATCTCCTGGCCTTCGCACGGCAGAACTGTTTTGACTAACAGGAGAAGGGGCGAAAGGTGAACTACTGGCACCTTAAAATCAGTAGTTTCTGGCAGATGGGGCTCGAAAACCTAGTACGGCAGGTCATCTAGGAGAAAGAAAACTCTGATTTCAAACAATCTGAAGCCTTGCAGATAAGATACTGGCGTATCTTGTTGGGTTTTGTCAGATATGGCTGTGCAACCTGTTTTCTGATAACTCGTGAAGGTTTGTCAATGACTACCAAACCTGACAACCGACAATGTGCGAAGGAGCACGCGTAAGAGGATACAATGCCTTATCCTAGAGCGAGGAAAGGCAACCTCAGCTAAGTGTTGTGGTATGGCAGACCAGGCCTTTAGCCTTGATTGGCGGCTGATCTAGGGGTGAAGCCCCGACAAGCAAACAGATAGAGCATTGCTCTGCTGATCCGGCAGCCTCTGCAGCTTGCCGTGTTCCAAATGTATTGGTATCACCTTTTCTTCGGAGCAAACAAGGCAGATCGAGAGAGGGACCATACTACATGGGCAACATATGGTCTCTATATTTCCGCCCGGACTTTGTTCTAAAAGTATAATTACTATCGTCTGACAAAACGAAAAGAGTCAATGATGATACAGGACAAATTATGAAGCAGAGCTCACAAACCATATAGTGCATGTTACCAGCTCAACAAAGGTGAGCAGATAGTAATCTTTAGATTCCACATAAGCCGCAACAGACTGAGATGTCATCTGTTCAACAAACTAAGAATATGACACACAGATGAATGTGTCTGCCACACTGACTGCTGAGCATCTGCTACAAAAATATCCAACATACAGGGAACAAACAAAGCATGTGTGGCCATTCCTGGAAGAGTTCTATGGGGGTACCAATAGCCTCAGAATAACCACTGCTTTCCTTAGATATGTTAAAGTTGACGTCTGAAAGCATATGAACAAGAAATCAGTTTTATTCTTTCTCTATGGTGTCTACCCTCTCTGGGAATTTTGTTTTTAACCACAATGGAGTTTTAGATTGCTAGCTACTGCCAGGCTAATGATTGAGTCTGCTCTTGCCAAATCTTTCATTTTTTATATGAAGCGGTTTCTCTTCCATGTGATTTAGGAATATGGATTAAAAAATGGAATGCAGAAACCGTCACAAAAAAATACCATGTTGAAACCAGATGCACGAGGCTAAAAGGCACATATATCACAGCCTCACTGTAAACTACAAAACAGCATAACAAAAAAATGTTCTTTTTCAAGACAAATGACAAAGAAGAAGACATCACTTCTAAAAGGAGGTGTTAGCTCCTTTTTTAATGTCTTTGTGGATTAAAGTTTCTACAGGATGGAGTAGCCAGCTCATGCCCAAACCTCTTTAGTCACCAAATATGACACAATGTCTGTGTGTTACTGAGCGTTACCAGGAAAAAAAAGGGAAGAAAAGAATAGAAATGGCGTAACCTATAAGAGTATCTGATTTGTATTATGGTAGAGCATTTACTTTTCATGGCAGAGGTATGGGGTTCAACTCCGTTTACCTGCACCCTCCAGTCAACCTGGCCATCAATAGGTATCTGGCTAACGATTTGGAAAGGAAAGGCAGCAAAGAAGGAAAATCAAAATCTAATCAATTTTAATTTGGGGAAACACCATGCAGAGGAGTGCCTGAGAGGACAGATAAGGAATATGTATAGCCAGTGAGCTACAGGCTGTTGGCATTGCTCATGGCTAACATCATCCCTACCCTTTGCCATCTACCAAAAGACCTAGCACCTATGCATCTGCAAAGATCACAATGATGTCAGTTATGATAAACAGCAAATATGAATTGGCAGAGTAATGAAAGAAACAAATGCTTGTGGGGGAAATTAAACTAAAAAGTTAGGAAGGCTTTTAACACCACAAAAGTGCAATGAGAAGTGACAAATGATGAGTGGCATTTGCAATTTTAAATTCCAGACTTAGAAAAGAAAAGCCCAGCAACAAATTAGACAGGTCCATAAACACTGAGATAGTCCTAAATCTCACTTCTGTGTTATGCATGATCTTAAACATGTATGCAAGAAGTTAATCACAGTATAAGCATTCTTGTCAGGCTCAGGTCAAATAATGCATAATTAAGTTAAGGAATTAAATAGAGGGCAGTATCATGAGTATAGTGTAAGAAAATGTCTAAGATATTGGACAACATGTGCATATTTTGAGCTCTGAACATTTGACAGAGGTGCTGGAGTGTATGTGTTAATTATGCCTACCTTGGATCAACTAGATGGTAAGTAAGTCTGATTGACGTCATCCCATGAGCTCTACTAGTATTATGACTTGACGTAAGTTAGTCGCTTCTACCATGGAGTGTTACTGAGCATTAGTACTGTTATAGTGTAGTACAGAGGTCTAGTTCTTGTTCTTTTTGGGCAGGTTGGTGGGGTTTGTGTGTTATGTGTGAGGTTTATATTTTCTACAATACGGGATAGTCTGCTCCATGCTCATTCCTCCTTAGTTTCATTTGACTTAGTCGTTCCTCTTCTACTATGGAGTCTGGATGTCTTCTTCTCTTTTTCTTGTGGCTAATAGTTCCTACACAACAGATCATCATAACTTATACTGGTTTAGCAGACTACAGTTTGTATACAACCAGTTTATTGCAGGGTGGTTTTTACCGACGTGCGAGTCCATCTTAATAGACTTAAATACTAGAGCTAAGTAGTCCTGCAGCCAGTTAGACGTCATCTATAGTTGCTCTTAACAAACCACCTGGGGAAAGGTACAAATAATTTGGGTAGATTTCAAATTTTGTCCGGGCAGCAACTGTTAAGACTACTCTTTTCAATTTCCAACTGCAGAGGAATTTTTAACGTGCTCGACACTGAACACAAGAATCCGATCTAACTACCCAGAGATCAGGAGAAATTTTACCAGAAGATCCACATAAAAAAATCCGGTCTCCATCGTGATTCGCACATGCGACCTCCGGCACCCGAGGCGGACACCTTACTTCAAGACCACAGAGTGATGGGTAACTAGACTAAGTTACTTAGAGTGGAGTTGCCATATACAAACAAATAACTAGTTTAGTCCTATATGATGGATCATCTTCAAACTCTTTTCCCATCAAGAGTAGATGTGAAGCAGGGATGTGTGCTCACGTCAACCCTATTTGGGATCTTCCTCTCCATGCTCCTTTCGTACGCTTATAGCACGTCTGTGGACGGTGTTTATCTGCACACCATGTCAGATGGGCGGCTGTTTAACCTGTCCTGACTGCGTACGAAGATCAAGGTAGGAACGGTGCTCATTAAGGAGAGGCCATTTGCTGATGCTGCAGGTTTTAGTGACCAATAATGAGAGACCGGGAGACAGATTCGTCAAGGGGTGCAAGCAGTTTGAGCTCACCATAAGCCTGGAAAAGACAAAAGTCTACGCACATGGTATTACCACTCCGCCCTCCACAAACATAGCTGGTGTCACTCTGGAGGTGGTCAATAGCTTCACTTATCTGGGGTCTGCCATTTCAGTAACACTCTCTCGCTCGAGAAGGAGATAAGACTGTAGGCTTCAACTGGACAGGGCGAGCACTGTCATGGTCCGCCTGACGAAGAGTCTGGGAGAACACTGCGCTGTCTCACTACACCAAGGTCTGGGTATATCAGATGGTTAGGGCATGTTTACCACATGGAGGATGAGAGGCTGTCAAAGGATATCCTCTATGGACAGTTGGCCATTGGAGTTATAAGTATCTGCCGTTCCACAGTGCGATTAAAGGATGTATGCAAGAGGGACATGAAGTCATGCAACATCCCATCCATGAGCTGGGATACAATTGCTCAGGGTCAAGCTGTTTGGAGATAGCTCGAGGGGCCTTCTGGCTGCAGAAAAAAGAGAAGGACTGGAGATCAAGGATCACCCAGACAAGCCAGATTCTTCATCATGATTGCACGATCTGTGGCAGGGACCATCACTCGCAGATTGGCCTTTACAGTCATAGTAGACAGTGTCAAAATACAGGAGACAGCTGGAGAAAACTCACAGGGCGCCATGTGCATGGTCTACTGAGACGCCTATAATGATTGTATTACATTCGGGATCAAGATACTGAGCAGTACATGAGCTGCAGTGGTCAGCGACCCAAAGCTTACTGCTAGCTGTCAAAATCCTTCTACACCTCCACGTGGTAATCCTGGATACCACTACAGGCTGCAACAGAGCAGGTTGGCTAAGGAGAAGGGATCGAAGAGGGAAGGCTAACCCAGAACTCAAAAATGCCTGCTGAAATCGGATGTGTCGGACCTAAAGGTGCAAATATTGCAGTCAAGATGTAAACTACGACACAACGCATTCCGTTCTCCTGACAGCATTCCACTACTTGCAAAGTCCTTTTGGGGGCTTGGTAGCAGGAGTTTGTCGGTTTGAGAACGAACGAAGATGTAGACTATTATGACTATTATTAGTATTAGTATTAGTAGTATATGAATCTTATTATAATCATAATAATAATGATAATCACTCATTCACTTTCACTGAATCAGAGTTTAGATCCGACAAAAATTCAGATTCCTTAGTCGCCTCTTACGACATGCCTGTCAGGTCACATTTCTTTGCTCCACTTTCTGATCCACCTAACACATAGATGAGTTATACTATCATGCCTTACAATATTTACCTAACTCTCATCAACATCCATGCCGCTTCTTAGTGAACTGAAAATATGTCACCAAACCTAGTACTCCCATTAAACCTCTTCCGTGTCTAGGTTCTCATTTAGTTCCTACTTCCGCTGTGGTTCACGTCTGATTCACCGACCCCCGATTCTCTCAATGACTTGTTTCTTCTATCAAAATGACACAAGGACAAGTGGATAAATGTTGCTGTCCGTTGTTACTTGTCATATTCATCACTTGAGATTTTGAAAAACAGGTTTAACTTTTGAGAAAGTAATACAATATGTCGTAATGTTTTAATTGGTTCTTTTTGTAGCCACCTCTGACTTCTGATAACTTACTAAACTTACTTACTTAGTGTCGACTGTCGTGTACTGATTGGTACCCGCAGAAAACTCGAACGGAAACATCTGATGATCATCATACCATATATATAACCATACAATACAATACATACATTCAACATTGTATCATTGTATTGCCATGAATTTTTGTATGTATTGACCATAGGTGTAGTTCTGCAGCAGTCAATTCTGTTTGATCGTTGAATATAAGTATAACTATAAGCCAGCCAGCCCCCCTCACCTCCCTCCCCCCCCCCCCCCCCCCACCACCACTTAGAAACTTGGAAACGTTTCGTTAGAAACCACACCACACACCTGTCAATCATCTGTGTAATGGGGTATCAGGCAAATCCATGACGGTGACACCTAGAAATGTTGCTGTGTGGTGACACCTTCTATACTAAGTTTACTAAGACTAGAGTAGTAACATGTTAAGATCAGTGTGAGTGTCATATCCACTCACACAATTTCACCCATCGCAGTGTTTCAATTTGAATTTCTCCTGTGTTCAGACTTTTTGATCATATGCTTATGCTAGATCTGTAGTCCCATTGCCGCGACAAATCCAGTTCTCTCCAGGTCAGGGTGGCATCCCCACAGCTTCTGCTTCAGCTGAACTCCCTCTGGCCAGTTCAGGCATCATAGATCTCTCTATGTTGGGCTGTCCGCATCTGTAGGATGTGTTCAGGGAGGGGTCTTGACTCCGGTTTCACATGGACATTCTTTTGTGTGCGATTTATTGAGCTTTTATAGGTGACATAATAGTCTGCAGTGTCCTGTTCTCAGGTCAAAGATGGTGGTTCGTTGGTGTCTATGACGCTGGTGGATTTGATCATGTCCATTGCTCACGTTCATTTCTTCAATTTTGAGCTGCACTGATTGTGGTTAATAGTTTTTGCCTCTCTGATTGACATTGTGAACCATGCCATTAACCACTTAGCTACGTCTCTACCTTTCCCCTCCCCCCACTACCTCACGTCATTATTTAGCGCCAGTTATTCTGTTATTTGTTAACTGGAAACACCAATTTAGTTACCAGTTCTTTTTGCTGCCATGTTGTTAGAATACAGAAGTACCCTGATGAAACCCTAACCCCGTGTTCATTACTGATAGCACTACACTTAGCCAAGAAGAAATCCAGATGAGAGTGCAGAAAGTAATTTTAATGACAGGTTGCAATTTCTCAGAGCTGCGAGATGGTTTGTAGAAGCTCCTGGTAATTGTCAGGCATATTGTTTCCTAGAAAGTTTGTATTCACTAGTTGGATATCATTCCAAGCTAACTTGTCATCACCTGTGAGGATATAATCAATGAGCTGAAGTATCTGTGTATCGACAAATATACCTTCCTTAATGTTGGTTTCACAACAACTTGAAAATTTCTCATGAAGGTACAAAAAAGTCTGCTCTATTTCAATCATGGCCTTTACAAAATTCTTCATTAGTCCAAGATACTCCTGGATTGTACAAGTGCCTCATTAAAAACATTAATTTTCCTCGGTTCAAATGATTTGTTTGGGGGCCAGTTCTTTTTTATTCTAATTTAAAATCCTGACATACCTGTACCAAAGACAGGAAGCAGCAAAACTTGATATAATATTGCTATCATGATGGTAATGACCTTCAGGTCACCACAAATCTGCCACTTTTACTTGTTATAGTTGATAGGGTGTAACAGTTGTTTAATGTTGTACATTTCTTTTATGTGGACTGTATACCCAAGTAGAACAAATGGTTAAATGTTAAACATTATGTTGCAGCTCAGTTTTTAAGCTCTTCTTCTTCTGCGTTCGTTCTCAATCTCCCGCTACCAAACCCTGCTCAGGGTTTCACAAGTAGCAGGATGTAGTTCGGCGAACGGAATGCGTTGTGTCGCTAGTTTACAGCTTGACTGCGATATTTGTACCTTTCGGTCCAACGCATCCGTCTTCGACAGCAAGTTTTTAAGCTCAACTTAGATCAATTACTACTCTCCAATTGACGTCTTTCTAGATGATTTGTTGTACTGTCATTAGACCCACTATATCAACACAAGAAATTAGATTGTCAGTCATTTTGAAAAGTGGAAGCAGTTTTTTTTATTGACCAAGAAACATAAACACATTTTGCTCTAGAAGACTCCATTGCTACAGTTTTTACCCAAACAGGAGCTCTGCTTTATTTATTGGAAATTCAAGATCTCTCACTAGATCATTCAATTCACTTTTACTAATTTTATGTGGCTGTGCAGACTCTTCAATAGACAAGAAATGAGAATCTCTTGATGTAGATGCTTTCTTGGGTGATGAATGTTCACAAGCCTTACTTTTGTCTTCGTTATCCAGAGAGTAAAGACATTGGGCTCATAACAGAAAGAACATTTGTATAGGTCAAAAGCAGTTTTTTTGTTCCTAAAAATATCTTTCCCAACTGGAGGAGTCATGAAAAAGTAAGTGTCATTAAGATGGTTTGTCACAAAATCTAAAACTCAAATGACAAGAAGAAGGAAATGTGGTTGCAGTGACCGCTACAGATTGCATCATCCAATTGACACTCTAGGTTATTCGTCTTGTAGGGACACACGCGTTCAACATGTCATCGGACTTTAGGTGCAGCCCATCAAATTCCACTGGACAAGCACCCCCACCCTCCCTCCATTGAAAACTGAAGCTAAGTCGCCTCGCGATTTAAAGATCATATTTGTGATCAGCATATATAGTTTTAAAATGCAACTTTTGCCTACGATATATTATGACTGTTGTCCAGTGTAACTACTGTTTTTCTTTTTTCCGCAGATATTTTTTGGTGCCTTGTGCACCAGGATTCTAGTACTGACAACAACTATGTCAGGAGCCATTTTTCAGCCAATGGAAAACACTGATGAATCAAGCCAACCTGCAACACGGAACCCATTGCTTTGTTACCTCTGCAATGAGCTTTATGAAGAGCCATGCATCTTTGGATGCTTTCACAGTTTCTGTACCCGGTGCTTGCATGGTCGTGCTTCTGATGGCAAAATGTCTTGTCCGATCTGTTGGTGAGTATTTTCAGGGATCAAGATTGGTTTCTTTCTTTTTGTGTTTAAGATTGACTTAATATTAGTTCAGTAGTTCAAAAACACTGTACAGAATTACGTTAGGGCAGCAAAAATATCTCAAGTGTTCCAGAAAACAGTGATTCAGTGGATACTATTACATTGCAACATCAAGGGAAATGAGGCAGCTAACAGTCTAGCCAAAAAATGGGAGCAATACGGAAACAGGAAGAATACTTGGTCAACAGCGAGCAAGAAAAAGCCTTAATAAAAGACACTCCAAACACAATGCAGATAATGGATACTACCACACAGATGATGGATACTATCAACTGTCCAGAAACGACCATTCTATCATACTTCGTCTCTGAACTGACGTCAATAGAATGAGACACCACTTGTACACCAAATTCAAGATAGGTACCACCAGCTCAATGATAATGCAACCTGGCAAATATTGCAGCAGCACATTTACTTCAGGATTGCCTTCAGCAAACAGATATGAGGAGAATGATGTGTCCCATACCAACTCTCCTTGAGGAGAAACTGAACAGTGGTATTGAGAGACCATAAAAAAGAGCATCATTTATTGGAGAGTCATGAGTCCCAGTCTAAATGAGGAAAGGAAGACTTACGTCTGGTCAGCCAAAATATACAGATCAGACATGTTAGTCACGTTCAGGCAAAACATACTGGACAAAACCCTCACCTTGGCTTCCTCGTAGCCCTTCCTGGAAACTGGTTGTTTTCATTGCAGCCTGGCTAACAAGGTGAAGGTGAGAGATCAACGGGATCCCTGTAGTAGTGAGTGACATTAAGGCGAAGCCAAGCATAGCACAACCGCCTAGAGAACTCCAGTACACCATCAGCACACTCGTGATGTCAGGAAAGCTACGACAAACCACTATCAAACATCCTTTTTAGGGAGCACAAAAGGCTAAATCTACCCATTGTGGACATTCCTTCAACAACAGAATGAACAAAGGTAATAGAATAAAAAGTACAATCGAGAAGATATTTTAAAGTAACACAGTTTCATTTCAGCAATGTCCAGATCTCCTGCTCAGGTTTATACATGTGATGTCTGATGGTGAACAAAGAAAAAGATATTTAAAAATAAAAACATAATTCCATTTCAGTTATGTCCACACATTGAAAGATGGGGCTTCACTGCCACCTCCTGATCTCCTGCTCAAGTTTATGGTGGAGTCATCCACAGAGGAAAGAGCTCAGTGTGCTAACTGTGACTCAGTAAGTGTTTTTTTAAATATATAATTTATCTAAAGAGATGAGGGGATGGCGTGGGCTAGTGGTTAAGTGACACGGCTCACAATCTGAAGGTATCCCACAAGACAGTATGGGTGTGACATCCAATAGGTTGGAAATATAGGATGACCATGGCTAAATCTCTATGTTCATAACAAATGGCACAGGAAACTAAATACCGAATAATGTTCCAGATTTTTACAAATTGTTGTCAGAGAGTGAAGGTCAAAGCCACCCACATAGTGACAGCTGCACTATGATTAATCTGGCTTGCTTGAAACCCACAAGAGGTAGCTGAGGTATTATAATCAGTCATCAAAAGCTCAGATATAGACCATCTGTAAAGGAACCAGCTTCAGTTAAAACCTAGACTGGTCGGCAAATGAACATGCAAAGCAAGACTTGTTTCCAGGGCCGCCACTTGGAGACGGAATAGGGTCTTGGTCAGCTCTGGTTTGCTAACCCTGATGCAGGCAGTTAGCTATGATTTGCTTGCTGAATCTTTGGCTCCACTATAGGTTTGACTATACTGACTCGACTTAGTCACTCTTCTTGTACTCTGGGGTGTAGATTATTCTTGTCTTTTTCTGATATCTAATAGTTTCAATGTGATGTACTGTGGGCAACCATCCTTAGTTCATATTGACTTAGCCACTCCTCTTACACCATAAAGAGTGGAAGCACTTTTTATTCTTATAGTTTATAGCTACATCAGGATCGGGCTTGTTGTTATTGTTAAGTGCCCACAATGAGAGTAGGATTATTCTTTTTGTGCGCCCTGAAAAGAATGTTTAGTGGTGGGTTGTTGTAGCTTTCCTCGCATTCCGATCAAGGTGACCAGGATCCTCCAGGTGGTTGTTCTTCTTCTTCTTCGTTCGTTCTCAATCTCCCACTACCAAACCCTGAAAGGGCTTAAGTAGCAGAATGTAGTCCAGAGAACAGAATGCGTTGTGTCATAGTTTTACAGCTTGGCTGCGATATTTGCACCATTCGGTCCAACACATCCGACTTCAGCAAATATTTTTTGAGTACCGGGTTAGCATTCCCTCTTCGATCCCTTCTTAGCCAGTCTGCCCTGCTGCACCTCGTTAGCCAGGCTGCCATGAAAACAGTCTGTTTTCAGGGAGGACTATGAGAAAGTCGAGGTGGAGGTCTTAGTCAGTATATTTAGCCTGACCGACTAACATGTCTGGCTTGGCTTCGTTCATTCTCAATCTCCCTCTACCAAACACTGAAAGGGCTTAAGTAGCAGAATGTAGTCCAGAGAATGGAATGCGTTGTGTCGTAGTTTACAGCTTGACTGCGATATTTGCACATTTCGGTCCAACACATCCGACTTCAGCAAGCATTTTTTGAGTACCGGGTTAGCATTCCCTCTTTGATCCCTTCTCCTTAGCCAGTCTCCTCTGTTATCCAGGATCACTGTGTGGAGGTGTAGAAGGGTCTTGGCAGCTTTGGTTCGCTAGCCCTGACGCTAGCAGTCAGCTATGAGTCGCTGACCGCTGCAGCTCATGCGCTGCTCAGCACCTTGATCCCACTAACATGTCTGAACAGTATGTTGTGCCTGTCCAGACGTTAGTCTTCCTCCCCTCAGGGTAGAGGTAACTTGCTTGCATATCCAACATTTCCTAGTGACATCTTACAGCATGCCTGCCATGTACAGTGAAGCTATTCTGTCCTGTCATTTTGGGTCTTCGTGACATCAAAAAGAGCTATATAGAGGCAGGTAATAAGAACTATATCCGTGTAGGAAACAAAAGAGAAGAGAAGGCACAGTGCAACATCAAAAAGAGCTATATAGAGTTAGTAAATAAGAGCTATATCCATGCAGAAAACGAAGAGAAAACACAGTGTAACATTTAAAAAAGCTATACGGCAGTAAATAAGAGCTATATCTATGTAGGACATGAAGAGAAGACAGTGTAACATAAAAAGGGCTATAGGGCAGTAAATAAGAGCTATATCTGTACAGGAAACAAAGAGAAGAGAAAACACAGTGTAACATCAAAAAGAGCTATAGATAGCAAATAAATAAGAGTTATATCCCAGCAGGAAACAAAAAAGTCAGTGTAACATCAAAAAGAGCTATAGAGAGCTAGCTAGTAAATAAGAGCTATATCCCTGCAGGAAACAAAGAGATAAATGAGTGTAACATCAAAAAGAGTTATATCTATGCAGGAAACAAAGAGATGAGAAGTCAGTGTAATATGAAAAAGATCTCATCATCTGGTTGATCGGTCCGGAGACTCGTAAGGTTGTCTGAGTATGTCTCTCCGTTTGACCATATCCTCTGCAGTTCTCTTCATTGCAGCATAAATTGGTACTTTAATTTCCCTGCATGCCTGAGATGTAAAGGTGAGTCTTCGTTGCCCCAGTCCTCTCTTTCCTTAAATCTTGCCCTCTAGTATGTTCTGTAGAAGACTTTCATGTCTCATATTGTGACCCTGCCAAGTCAACCTACGTTTTTGTATCATATGCAATATTTGTCTTTGTGCACCGACGTTATTGAGTGCATTGTCATTGGATTTTCTTTCTGTCCAACTCACTCTTTCCATTCTACGCTAGCACCACATTTAAAACACTTCCAAGCTTTTTTCATCTTTCTTTACCAAAGTCTATGTTTCAGTCCGATACAGTGCAATTGGCCATATATGATTGGCCATTATTCTTTTCCTCAGTTCTATCCTGAAATTCTTTGAGGTTAACAATTTCAGTTTTTCTCTGAAGCCCTTTTTTGTCATTGCAATCCTTGTCTTAATTTCTGTCTCATTGTGGGCATCTTCTGTTATGGTTTGCCCCAAATATGTAAACTTCTGTACTTGTTTGATTATTTCTCCATCAATGGATATATTTTTGTTGCTTAGATATTACCAAAGTCTTTGTCTTCGGTGTGTTTATTTTCATGCCAAAATCTTTGGCAATGCTATTAATTTTATCAAGCAGCATTCGCAACGTTGATACTGATCCTCCCATTATCGCTTGGTCATCAGCAAATTTGATGGCATTAACTTTCATACCATTAAATTTGACACCCCTATTACAACTCTGCATAGCCTTGGCCATCATTATCTCAGAATATGCGTTATATAGACTCAGTGAAAGCAAGCAGCCCTGTCGTACCCCGTTTTATGCAAACTATCCGTGAGACTTTCTGTGATTGAAATAATCACCTCTTGATTTTCATACAGGTTCTGGATTAACCTAATGAGTGATCTTTCTATACCTATTTGCTGCAAAATCTTAAATAGTTTGCTCCAGGGAACTCGATCAAAGGCTTTCTCGTAGTGAATAAAACAGATTAACAGTGTACATCCTTGATCGATCATTCTTTCTGCGAGTAGCCGCAATGACCCGATGGCATCCTGTGTACATCTGGCCTTGCGAAATCCAAACTATAGGGCAGTAAATAAGAGCAATATTCCTGCAGGTAACAAAGAGATAAGAAGTCAGTGTAACATCAAAAATAGTTGTAGAGGGGCAGTAAATAAGAGCTATATCCCTGCAGACTGCATGGGCTAGTGGTTAAGTAACACGGCTCAAACAACCCGAAGGTGCTGAGTTTGCTCCCCATCACAGCACCGGCCATTACCTCTGGGAAGCAAACCCTTAGAAAATGCAGGACGAAGCAGACCCTTACATAAAATGCATGCCAAAGTCGGATGCACTGGGCTGACAGACGCAAAATAAAAACATAATGCAACGCACGCCGCCTTGTGGAATAGAGAAATAAGGCAAACGCAAAAAAATATATATTTATCTTTGCAGGAACCATAGAGAATAGAAGACAGTGCAACATCAAAAAGAACTATAGAGAGACTTTAAATAAGATCTATTTCCTCGCAGGAAACAGGAGGCCCAGTGTAACATTGAAAAGGCTAAGTGCATATGGCATTCTCACAATGGTTAGACTATTTATATATTTTGCTGTTATGTTATCATACATGCTCAAGTTAACACCTTTCTATACCATGCAGACTGCAACACAGATGTTTTTCTGTAACACCTGCATGCAGCCTCTCTGTGCCCAGTGCCGGGAAGACACCCATCGTGCCAAAATGTTCTCCAGCCATGATATGGTTCTGTTGACGAAACGAGCTAGGGAGGTGCACAAGAAGTGCTGTAAGTAGTAGTTCTCGTTGTACTAAAATCACTATTATTGTGGCATTTATTCCCCTTACTGGGGTTTAAAGGGCTGAGGAATAAAGGTCACTTGCCTCTGGAGTTGCTGCAGAGTGTACAGGCTAGGTTATTATTTCACCATATATATTTTTTTTAATGTTTTGAATCCGTGCATCTTGGCGTGGAGTCTGGTGTCTAGACTGCTCCACCACTAGTTCTTTGTTATAAACATTGAGAAATAACAATAAATAAGAGACAGTATAAAATAATGTTTATTACTTTATGCTCTAAACCTTGAACAAGAAAAATATTCTGTATTTCGGTGCAGGAAGATAACTTGTATTACCCATACATGTACTTGTACATTAATTTATCTAAAATCACAAACCCCAAGAAAATCTGCAATATAGTGCGCAGAAATTTCTGCTTTCCACAATTACAGCATGTATTAAATAGTTCCTAATTATTTAAAAATTTGTTATAGTATTATAGTTTATTTTGTATTGTTTGCTTCATGTGTGTTCATATATGTATATTTGATTTTTTGGAGGGCATAGCTTGTTGTTGGCATTAGCACTACTTATACAAATGCATAAAATGTCATAGACGAAATATAAAATATTGGGGTGTTCACAACGGAATTTTCAATGAGTAATTCACATTAAACACAAAATGCCTTCCAATAAATGAATTTCCTGTGAAAAAAAGTTGGATGTGTTGGACCGACAGGTTGCAAATATCGCAAGCAAGCTGTAAACTACTACACAATGCATTCTGTTCTCCGGACAACATCCTGCTACTTGCAAACCCCTTTTCAGGGCTTGGTAGTGGGAGATTGAGAATGAAGAAGAAGCTATAATAAATTAGGGACCATGTAGTTGGGCATCTGCAATTACTGTTAGCAGAACAGCAATAAACAATCACATGCAAAGACATTAGATGCTCAATGTTTTAGACACAAACAACTTAAAAGTGTATTTGTTGAAGACCTGCTCTCCACAAAGAGCTGAAAGGTTTTGATTGATTGTTTATACCTCTATCTGCAGCTCTTCATGAAGAACCATACATCATGTTCTCCTCTGAGAAGAAGATCATGCTATGCATTAACTGCTTCAGGGATATGCGAATGTAAGCTGTGTTAGTTACATCCTTAAATTACTTGTGCTGTCATTGTGTTGGGTGTTACCTTTACCCGCTCAGTAAATCTATCAATGTCTGTTGCTCCTTTTGGGGCATTGGCCATTGACAACCCTCCTCTAACAAGTTCAATCTTGAGCTGCCTTTTCTGTCTTTCTCAAGTTGAAGTCCAGGGACTGAAGTTTATTCTCAGTCTCTACTCCAGGTATTTCTTGGTCTACCTCTACTGGAGTACCTGTATTATAATTGTTTTTTATTTTCACTACTTGAAACCTGGATGATAATTTTCGAAGCCACTAACAGGTTCAAAGTTCAATAGTGGACCTAGATTTTGTCTGTCGAGACTGAAACAAAATGGACACTGTTGTATAACATATGCTGCTGCTCCAGCCTTATATACACCTGCACTCTCCTTAGATAGGGAATGCTATGATGGCTTGGTCATGTTTATTCATGAAAGATGGTCACGTCTCCAAAGATATTCTCTATGGACAACTGACTGATGGCAATACAACAGTCGGCCGAGCACAGCTTGGGTTAAAAAATGCGTGCAAACAGGACATGAAGACATTGGACATAAGTCTGGTATCCTGGGAAGACAACACTGCAGACCAATTCAACTGAAGAGACACCTTAGTATGCATGAAAAGAAGCTCTTGCAACACAACGAGATGAAACAAAAATATGTTCACTTGGGCATCTGAGACCCATTGTGTCGGCTAGTCACATCCATGACCCACTCGTACAGACTTCGTCCGGAGCGGAAGTTGCTATCTGCTGGAGTCATACTGTGTGGCGACGGCCTGATGGCCTCTTCTGCGCCTCCAGCTGGTTGGGGGAGACTTTTGACGCTGAGGAATGACCTGTTGAGTATCTTGTGGGCTGGGGTTTCCTGGTCCAGCCATACGACATGAACAAACAAAGAAAAGTATTTCTGAGATTTGGTATATGCCTGTTTTAGCAGAGATCTCCACGCTGCAGATGTAGTCATGCCATCGGATGCCCAGGAGCTGGTTGCTCATGTGGAAGGCCTCCAGTCTCGACATGTCATGTTTCAGTAATGTCCAGGTTTTTTAGCCGTAAAGTAGTGCTGGGACCACACAATGATAGATGCAGATTTTTATTTCAATGGAGATCTTGCTGTTACTCCATACACGTCGGAGGTCATGCATAGCAGACGCAGCTAGTTCGATCTGCCTTGACATATAAAGGCGAAACAACATCACCATAAAGAAAAGGAAAGTCAAAAACAGTAAATAGTCAATACTCCAAGCAGGCATCATCATGTAGTTGGCCTTGATTGAAAGTGGGGTAACTTACTTAGTTATTTTTGTCATAATTTTGACTAGACACACCACTATCATACACACACAGAAAGGAGGGTGGAGGGCATTCCCATTGTAGCCGGTCCTGTCAAGGATGAAGTATTAGAGACTTCATTGTACAAAACCACATCTTGTTTATGGGGTAAGGTGGCTAGTTTCCGTCATTGCTGCCTTTCTTTGCTTATCAGTAACCCAAGTACCCATTTATAGCTAGGTTCATTGGAACAGACCGATAACTGAAGTCCAACATGTACCTTATGTCACAAAAGCAAGTGCTCTACCACTACACTAATCAGATGGTCAGCTTTCAAAAGTTGTGTTTATTGGGATTCTGGATATTTGAAACATTTGTCTTTTTCTTAACAGCTCAGCACTGATCTTTGTTTTGATTTTCACAGTGAGAGTCGAGGCCACTGTCTGGACTTGGAGACAGCTTACAAACAGAGCTGCAAGAAGCTGGATATGAGAGTTCAGGTTAGTGCTTGGGGCTCAAACACGTCAAGCCTTGTCCAGTAGACTACGACATAAAAGACATCACAATGTGGATAGTACAGGGTGAGGTCGAGAAATCCATGACCTTTAAATATATGTGCTAAAATTGCAGAAAATGGCCAGATTATTATTGGTCATTTATCACTTTTTGGAAGAGAATGTCTTCTGAAAGAAGATTGACAAAGTGGATGAGAGTGGATAAAGAAATCATGGAATGAGCTAGAACAGTGCACAATTGAAGTAAAGAAGTGGAGCATTCTTCTTCGTTCGTTCTCAATCTCCCACTACCAAACCCTGAAAGGGTAAGTAGCAGAATGTAGTCCAGAGAACGGAATACGTTGTGTCATAGTTTACAGCTTGGCTGCGATATTTGCACCTTTCGGTCCAACACATCCGACTTCAGCAAGCATTTTTTGAGTACCGGGTTAGCATTCCCTCTTCGATCCCTTCTCCTTAGCCAGTCTGCCCTGCTGCAGTCTGTTATCCATGTTCACCGCGTGGAGGTGTAGAAGGGTCTTGGCAGCTATGGTTCGCTGGCCCTGACGCTAGCAGTCAGCTATGGGTCGCTGACCACTGCAGCTCATGCGCTGCTCAGCATCTTGATCCCAGTGGAGCATCCGACCTTATGCATGTGTTGCAGATGGAGGTGGATGTTTTGAGGAAAAACTGAAATAGGCAAAATGTAGGTAAACGTTTTCACTCATTGTCACAATATTTCATACTAATCTGTCCATTTTTTGAGAATCTCAACCTGAGAAGTTTGGGTTGTGAGCAATGTCACTAATCTCTTTGCCAACCGGGACCCTTTTCCCCACCAAGGCTGTAGTCAAAAGCTAAGTGTCTCAGTATATGGAGATAACAGACTGTGCCGATCCCCACCTCATTGGTCAGGCTACTGTAACATAGTGTGTTTCCAGGAGCACGGCACTGACGTGGTGTCCAGTTCTTGATCAGTACGTTTGTCCTGACATTGGCATTAGCCTTCACACCCTTGGCGATAACAAACAAGACAACATGAATAAAATGTTGAATTAGGGGCTGCAGCACAGTGAATGGACTGTCAGCACCAGCGACTCATAGCTGGCTGATTTTAACAGGGTCAGCGAACCAGAGCCGACCAAGACCCAAATTATGCCTCCAAGCGGGGACCCTGGAAACAGGCTGCACTAGTGTAGTCTGGCTAAAAGAATAGGGATCACAGTGGGAAGACAAACCCAGTACTGGCTGTGTTGGGCCGGAAGGGTGAAGATATCGCAGCCTCGCTATAAACTATGACACAACATCACATCCTCCTTTTCAGGACAAATGCCAAAGAAATGTGAGACAAGATGCAAGACCAATATTTAAACAAGTGAAAAATGCCATTCATTTGTCATTGATTAAAACATTCAGTTCCCTGTGGAGCATATATCATCAACAAATACAAGGAACAGCATAATAATTTTTGTATGGCCTATTCTGTTAATAACAAATATTAAGGTAAATTTGTTGAAGTTTGTGGGCTTAAAGTTTCTACCGGCTGGAATAGTCAGCTCCCATGTTCAATCCTCCCTAATCACCCCTACCAACATGCCTTGTGGCATGTTAAGCATTACTATTCTTTGCTCCCCTTTTGGGCCCTGGTAATACTCTGGAATACATATTCAGATTGATAGCTGAACAATTTGTTGAACAATTTTACATTGGTAAGTAACAACTAAAATAACTAGATGGCACACAAATAGTAGAACATTTTCTGTAGATGTGCCAGCTCTATAAGAGTAGCAGAGTGGCAGCGTGACCTCCAACCTTTCCATTTGAGGGGTAAATTGTATGACGATGAGAGAAATCTGAGAAAATAGATAGATAAATGGATGGACGAACGGACAGGTAGGTAGATATAGATTAGTCATTTTTGGTACGGTAGGATTCAGTGGCACACAAAACATCAGCTGCAGTTCATTTGCGTAACAATTAGTATTACAACACTAGCATCTGCTATAGTTACATAGCACCAAACTTTTATTGGTTCCTAAACATCATCGGTTATATAGTCCTTGGACTAGTTTTGAACTGTCTGCACCACATCTCAATGCACCACATCTCAAAAGCTTACTCTCTTGTTTATAGTCCAGATTTCCAAGCCATACAGTGCCACAGGCCAGATATAAGAGTTGAGGATTCTTTTACAAAGGAAGATGTTTGTACTTTCCAATGTTAGAATTCTCCGTTGCTCACTGAACCCTGCTTTGCTATTGCAACTCTAGCTGTTTATCTCTTTCTGGTAACAGGTGTCTTCAATAATGATTTTCTGCAAATATGGTTCACTTGTTCAGTGTGTTGACCTTTTATTTTTAGGTTTTCTGCTTGTGATTCTCGTATAACATCCATAACCTTTGTCTTCTTCTTCTGCGTTCGTTCTCAATCTCCCGCTACCAAACCCCGAACAGGGCTTTGCAAGTAGTAAGATGTAGTCCGGAGAACGGAATGCGTTGTGTCGCTAGTTCACAGCTTGACTGTGGTATTTACACCTCTTGGTCCGACACATTCGTCTTCAGCAGGGTCTTCTTTATATTTATCTTTATTCCTTAGTACTTTGCTGTGCTGTTAGTTTTGCTGAGTAAGTGTTGTAGAGCCCCCTCTGTCTCTTCGACTATGACCTGATCATCTGCGAATTTGATAGCATTTAAGTATTTGTCATCTGCAATTACCTCCAACTGATTACTTCTTCTTCTTCTTCATCGTACGCTGTTTACAGCGATATACCAACTGATTACAATTACTGATGGCCTGATCCATCATTTTCTCTACCATTTCTTCACTCAGTAATATCATCTAGAGGCAAGCCGGAAAAATGTGTGTCAAATTTTTTCCTGTGACATTTTATATGAACATAGCGATTGTGTGAATTTGAGGACTGTCTAACGTAATGCTGATTACCATGTCTGTGATAAATGTCATCATTACATAATGTGACATCTCGTAGTCAAGATGCGCAAAGGTTTTCCAGCGAACATCGACTAGTTCTTCATTTGTTGTTGGTATTGATGAACTTGTTGTAGCTTGTATCTTTGGTTCGCGTACGTCATCACAATTTGGCTGGACTACCTCTGCTACCTTCCGTGGTTACAGCCAAACTGGATTAATCATAGTGCCTTTATCACTATGTGAGTGGCTGTGTCTTTCAGTGGCAACACTTTGTGAATATCTGGGACATTATTTCTGTGCAATTCGTTGTGAACTTAGAGATTTGGTCCTGGTCGTGCTACATTCCCAACCTGTTTGTTTGATGTCACACCCCCGCTTCCTTGCGAGATACCTGTCAATGGGAAAGGCTTCATGAGCAAACCCTGATGAAAAATCTTCATCCTTAGCTATCTTCAGACGTCTCAATAATTTTCTTGCCACTGGTCAAAGGTAGCTTGAGATGAGAGAGTGAGGCTGACAAATGACACAGTTTCTTCCTAACTCAAAGAAAGAAGTGCTAGTCACCCATTTCACCAGACCAAGAAAGGAAAGACCGTCCATACGGCTGAATAGAGAGAGTGGTCATCATCATGTGTGATGGACAACAATATAACATCATGACATTTTGGTAAATGTGCAAATTTTGAATGAGTCTAAAGATTGGTTGCTCAGTCTGGATTTTTTGCAAGACTTCAAATAGTCTGTTCCAGCAAACTCGATTAAAAGCTTTGTCATAATTGATGAAACAGATGTAAAGAGCTTTTCATTGGTCAATCATCTTTTTTGCTATGAATTTTAATGTTGTAATTGCATCTATTATGCTTCACCCCCATGCAAAAGCCAAATTGAGCATTTGTCAGTTTTGTCTCAATTGTTTTTGTCAGTTATATCTTTCTATCAGTTAATCTTAAAGATTATTTAAAGATAGGTAAAAATATAGACAGACAGATAGATAGATCCCAGTATGTTATATTTTTATACACACTAGTTTGAAAAGAAAATGAAGTCTTCCTCGTATAGCTTCATAACATACTCTCTCAATCGCTCTTCCTTATTGAGTGGTTCTGTGATGTTCTGGCCATTTTATCTTGAATGGAGCATGGCTGGAGCCCTTTGCCATCATGAATACTTTGTTTTATTCTTTTGTACACCACTTAGATCAGACATTCCACTCTATTCCAACTGTTCAATTTCGTTGCAACTGTCCTCTCACAACTTTTGTCTAGCTCTCTTGCATTCGTTGTCAAATTTGTTCTTCAATTTACTGTACATCTCCAAGACCTGTTGTGTTTTCACCCTCTTCCATTTGTGTCTCTCTGCCATTCTAGCCATCATCTCTGCTGTAACCCATTGTTTCTTTTTCCTGTCCTTGATTTCTATATCTTTCATTTGGGCGAGAACAATATTAGATTGATGGAAAAGGAAAGGGACCTAGGGGTTATAATAGATCATACAGGTAAAGTGAGTGAGCAAATACAATGTTAGGTATGATAAAAAAGAAATATTAAATATAGAAGCAAAGAAGTAATAGTTAAACTTTATAAAGCGTTAGTTGACTTAGATTGGGGTACTGTGTACAAGTGTCCTGAGTCCTTATCATAGAATGGATATAAACATGCTGGAAAGGATACAAAAACGAGCGACAAAGCTGATAGTGGGATTCCAGAATTACAGTTATAAGGATAGACTCAGAAAAACTGACCATCATTGTCTAGAAAAGAGATGAATTCTAGGTGACTATTAGACTAATCCGAGCCACTTCAGGTGGCTCATTTTCAGTACCTATTTTTACACAAGCCACTTAGAATGGCTTGTCATGTTGAATCTCTATTAGCAAAGTTAGACGAACAATTTTCTAAGCTTAGTCCAATCCGACATTTGTAATGATACTTCCTGTGGATGAACTTTTACATTTTTTAGCCATTTCTGCTTTTTTCTCTGATAAAGCGGTTCAAATCTACGAAATTAGTTGATCAATTTATTTGCTCCAGCAAAAAATGTTTTGATAACATTGGCTTCCTGTAATCATAAGCAAAGATTATCGACAGAACAAACATCACAGCTTATCTATTCATTAAAAATGAAAAAAATTACATATGTTGTGTATAGATTGATTATGTTGTGTATAAATTGATATTGTCAGTGAGGATTAGGGTTAAGAGCTTCATCATATCTGTACAAATATTTTATGATATATTATGGTCAGTTCAAACTTTTTTTCAAAATTAATTTTCTTTTAAATATATTTACTACTATTTATCTATTCTTCTTTGTGTTAAGGCTAATTGAATCTATTTGATAGCCCATTCAATTTCGTTCATGAGATACATTAATATAATGTTTAAAATAAGAAAATTATGATACAATATGTAATGATGTCCTAATCTCAGCATATATAGTTTTGCTTGCCGACCTTTTTATTCCATATAGTCACATCAAAAATACAAATGGACACCAAATCTTTATTTACAGACACGAAATGATTAAATGTATATAGGTCGTGTATAAATAGATATTCTATCAGGGAGGACTAATGTTGGGAGCTTCAGGCATGAACAAAGCTTGAAATATATGAAGTTTATCCTTTTTTTTTAAATTAATTTTTTTTTATGTATTTACAATTTATTTATCTATTTTTCTTTATGTAAAGACACAAAGTCATTATTTTTTATAGGGGACGGCGCTACCTAGTGGTTAAGTGGCACGGCTCAAAATCTGAAGGTGCTGGGTTCGATCCCCACCACAGCACCGGCCGTTACCCCGGGGAAGCAAACTCTTAGAAAATGCAGGAGGAAGCAGACCCTAACATAAAATGCATGCTGAAGTCGTATGTACTGGGCCGACAGGCGCAAAATAAAACCATAGTGCAACACACACACCGCCTTTGGGATTAGAGAAATAAGGCGAACGCAAAAAAAAAATTATGTTTTGATAGCCCATATATTAATGTAATGTTTAAAATAAGAAAATTATGATAAAAATGTTATGGAACTCTAACCTTAACCCTACTAGACCTGAAGCACTGAATCTAACTGTCCCCCATACCTGGGCTCCTGAGCATTAAAGAGAAAAAAACCAACATGATATAGAAAATGTTAGTTACATGCAAACAAGTGGTTAGAATAAGTTGTAACTTGGAGACATTGTAGAAAATAGGTTTACCTTTCATCTAGCGTCAATATTCCACCTTTGTGTGCTAATCCACCCAGCAAAAGGCCAAGAACCTGTCTCGAGTCATAACATTTTGAAATCTGGGAGTAAACCCAACAAAGAGCCCTCATTCGTCCAATAATCCCGATAGCTTGGCTTTTATACATGAGTATTCCATATAGATCCTCAGTCCAAGAAAAGCTTTCATTTCTTCCACTGTGGCACCTTTGAAATTTTTGGCATTGTAGGAGTTGGGCTTTGCTATATGCAATTGGTCACCAATTTGGTGTGCCCGGAGGTTGGTTTTCTCTGTCAAATTTTGCCAGAAAGTATCATCCAAAAACAAGGAAGAAAAGTCAATCAGTTCACTCTCCTCTGTGATATATTCAGGAATGTTCACTGGGCCTTTTCCATCCTCATTGAAATTCAGATCTGTATTTGGTGATACAAAATTCCTTGTCCAACCTTCATCACCACCTAGATCTCCCCCATCAGCTGTTTGAAGGACACTCTTCCCCCCCCCCTTTCTCTTACTATTGATCTAGCTCTAGATCTACAAGGTTCAAGCTTCTCCTCATCAATCGAACTCTCACTGTCTGTTTCACTTGAACTGGAAAAGTATTCTTGATTAAATTCTGACTCCTCAGAGTCTGAATCAACCAAATTATTGTTCACCTGTTGGACTGTCCTAAGCCTAGACTTACTTTGCTTTCCTGTTGAAGTGCTTGGTTCATCAGCTTCATTGTCAATTTTCCAAATTTGTTCACATTAAACACCACAAAATCAATTCAAACATGGGGGCAGACATTTGCAATGACTAACCATGAGGTTTGACCACGATTGGTTGGTTATTTTTAGATTCTGGCGCATTTTATTCACGTACTACCCAAAGTACCGAAAATTAGGTCCAGCAGTATAGCGGCAGTTAAGGAAATTACCTAAAAATGGATACAGCGGTCTGGTAGGGTTAAAATATAATCACGAAAAGGAAGGTGTAAAATGGTGGTTTTAGTGTCGGTATACTAAGATTTAATACAGATTTATAAGATAATCAAATGAACGGATAAATTAGACTATAACAAGTTTTTCAAAATACAACCCTCTACGAGAACAAGAGGGCATAGCTACAAATTAACTTAAAAAAAGGTCTAGTTTAGATATTAGGAAATATTTTTCTAGTCAGAGAGTAGTGAATGCTTGGAATACATTGCCGCAGGAAGTAGTGGAGGCAGGGACAATTAATGCATTTAAGAATAGATTGGATGTACATAACTTTTAGAGCAAGGAAATGTAAATGAAACTGGCTGTATACAGACTCTGCAGAGTCTTCTAAACCAGTATAAAGAAGTTAAGTCTCATTGATTCCTAACTTTATGACTTGCCGTTGCTGTTCCTATGTCTGCTCTTTTGTTTGTGTGTTCTCCATACAACTTTCCACCATCTTTTGAAGTGTAGCCACTTCACTCAGTGCACCAATATTCTATTTGCTTTTTCTTTGGGGCTTGACCAGTCTCTTCAGCTCAGATGGCTTTTCATTACTATTAGATTATGACTCATTTCTGAGTTAGTTCCAGGGTATGCAAAATTGTTGACCTGATTTCTGTGTTTAGCTTTCACAACTGTCATAAGCATGTAGGCAAATCTGGTAATGCCTCCAATTTCCAGGGCTTGTCCAGGTATATCACTGCCTTTTTTGGGGATATCATACCAAGAATTTGTTGTTACATACTTTCCTGTTCTCAAACGTCCAGCAATCTTTGGCCCCTTGCATTTCAGTTGCTTAGCCCGTACTTTCCCACTATGCTACTCTTAGTGCCTTGTTCTACTGTTGCATTCCAGTCTCCTATTATTATTTCATTATCTGCAACTTTATCTGTGTCCAGAACTTCTCCCAAAATGATATATATTTCCTCAACCTCTTGCGTAGTGGGAGGCATTTACAGTTGCACTGTAACTGTGTCCACCACTTTCAATGTCAATTGTGCTGTAATGAGTTGATGGTTAGGTGACCTAAATTATAACTGGACACTCGATGCATGCGCAGCTTTCATTTATTGTATAATTCACGACATTCCATCTGTATTTACATGTGTTGAATGTGTTAAAGTTGTCTTTTTTGTTCTATTAAATTTGAACGCCAAGATTTTATTATTTAATCAGACAAAACGATCGCACGTCTGGTTTACATACACATAGATATTCAACACACGTCAGATTCAGACTTTGACTAGGACACAGATGAAAGGGACTTTAGTAATATTATTGAGGAATTTAACTCAGAAAATACACCTGATATCATGTGAAGCAAAATTTATTTTTGGCCGTACTTTTTTCCTATACAGTAGTGGCATTTAGCACTTCATGCTAATATATAATTTTATTATGAATACTTTATATAAGATAATTTAATCATGTGTCTTAAGGTCTTCAAGTCGTAATTTTAGTTCAGTGTGTTTTCTTCTTCTTCGTTCATTCTCAATCTCCCGATACCAAGCCCTGAAAAGTGCTTTGCAAGCAGCAGGATGTAGTCCGGAGAACGGAATGCGTTTTCGTAGTTTACAGGTTGAGTGCGATATTTGCACCTTTCGGTCTGACACATCTGACTTCAGCTGGCATTTTTTTAGTACCGAGTTAACCTTCCCTCTTCGATCCCTTCTTCTTAGCCAGTCTGCTCTGTTGCAGCCTGTTATCCAGGACCACGGCATGGAGGTGTAGAAGGGTCTTGCCAGCTCTGGTTCGCTGGCACTGACGCTAGCAGTCAGCTATGGGTCACTGACCGCTGCAGCTCATGCGCTGCTCCAATTCAACGTGTTTGATATTAATTAATTTTATTTGAAAAATAAATATTTGGCATACAGAGCTGCAGCACCATCACTGGTCACATATCTGTAGAATAAGCCCAAACTGGAAAGAGCTTTAGATAGGTAATGAGTATAAGATAGATATTAAAGATATTACATTGAAATCTTGAATAACCTTTCAATGTTTGTTTCTTGTTGACTGCCAGGCCTTCAGGGAGCTGCAGAATTCAGTTCGTGATGGTGTTCTTCTGTTCAAGACCCTACTGGAGGAGATTAAGCTCAACGCAGACAAGGAAAGAAATGTCATAGAGAAGCTGCATGCCAGCCTGATGGACAAACTAACGGAGACAAAGAGTCTGCTATTGCATAAAGTTGACAGGTATGGTCTGTAGTGCTGTTTCATTTATGTTATGTTGGTGCGAGTGGTTTATGGGAGGAATCTGTTTGTGACAAACAAGAATACGGCCTCTATTACAGTGATAGTGTCTGATTTTGTAGTGGTAGAGCACTCATTTTTCACGGTAAAGGTACAGAGTTCAACTCCCATTACCGACATTCTTCAGTTGACACTACTGTTGTTTTGAATGCCCACAATGAGTAGGATTGTTCTTTTGTGCACCCAAAAAAGGACATTACTTGGCAGGTTGTTGTAGCTTTCCTCACATCTCGAGCATGCTTATGACGGTGGAGCGGAGTCCTCCAGGTGGTTGTGCTATGCTTGACTTCATCTGCGTGTCGCTCACTACTATGGGGATCATGTCAATCCCTCACCTCGTTAGCCAGGCTGTCGAGAACACAGTCTGTTTCCAGAAAGGGCTACGTGGAAGCCAAGGTAAGGGTCTTGGCCAGTATATTTTACCTGACCCTGACTTACATGTGTGATCAGTATGTTGTGCCTGACCAGACATTAACCTTCCTTCCTTGACCCTGCTTTAAATTAGTACTTGGATTACTGTTTAGGAAGGGAACTTACCACCCAACCTCATAAACAAGCTGTAGCCTTGTACAATGAATTCTCCAACTCTTCATCCCAGACAGCAGTGTGTGTAAGCTATGGGACTACCTGAACAGTACAGTGTAAAGTCTAATCTCTCTAGGGTAGAAGATTCTGTTTATGAATAGGATCATTGAGAGCATGCCGTAAGAGGCAGTTAACAGTGCGGTCTAATCTCTTTAGGGTAGAAGATTCTGTTTATGACAGACAAGAATAGGACCACTGTATCACTGAGACCATGGTATTTGAGGCAGTTAGCAGTGCGGTCTAATCTCTCTAGTGTAGAAGATTCTGTTTATGACAGACAGAAATAGAACCAATATATAACAGATACTAGTATGACGTACGAAGAGTCAAAACGGCTTATTAAAGCCAGATACATGACCAAATGGGAAACCGAATATACTGGTTACACCAAAAACGATGCATATTACCAGTTGAACAAAAGAGAGCAGGTCGTTGTCTTCAGACTTCGCACTGGCCACAATAGACTGAGGTACCACCTATTCAACAAATTGAAGATAGGTGGAACCGACGAATGCCCGTGTGGTACCAGGAAAATGACCGCTGAACATCTGCTGCAGAACTGCCCGACATACGAGGATCAGAGAGAGCAGATGTGGCCATCACCAGTGGAACCACAAGACAAGCTCTATGGCAGTGTCGACAGCCTCAGGATGACCGCCGCTTTTTTCGAAAAAATAATGGTTACTGTCTGACTGCGTACGAAGAAGAAGAAGAAGAAGAACCAATGTATCACTGAGACAATGCTGTAAGACAAAGCTGTCAGATAAAGCAGGGCTGGGGATATGACCTACTACCACATCCGGCAGAATCTATAAGCCAACCACAACAAAGAGAACAAAGACCTCTACACCCCATGGTAATAGAAAAGAAACCTAACAATCAAGCATTTGGAATAATATTTCATGTGACATATTTCTTATTATTCATTAACTTTTTATAGTCTGTGTTAATTTTACTGAATTGTATTTAATTAACAGTCATGGCAAGTGATGCAAATCCGTATGTCAAATATTTTTTTAAATAAATATATTAATTAAAATTCAACAAATTGAGTTAAAATAGCACATAATTAAATTATCTGTGACCATGAAGTATTCATAATAAAAAAATATGCATTATATGAAGCGTTAAATGTCATTAATGCTAAAGAAAAAATGCAGCAATTAATCATGAGTATTTCTGCGTAATCCCTCGGCATCATTACCACAGCCACTTTATTCAGTATCCCAAAGTCTGATTCGGACGTGTGTATCTATGTATAATCCAGATGTGTGATCATTGATCTGATCAAATAATAAAACATTTCTCTGGTCTTGAAATAAAATTCCATCTAATGAAATGCATATCTTCAACACATTCGACACACGTTTAGATATTGACCAATTGTTGAGAACAAAACGTTAAATGAAAACTGGTCATGGGCTGAAAATTATGCCATTGTTACAGTTATTTCAAAACCCAGATGATAGTAGCTAAGCAACACCTGTAGGTGTTAGATACAGATTTTTCCTAATTCAGTCATTAACTGATGTTTCGCATGCTGTTGATTCCTACCGAATGGGCTTTAGAGAGTTAACTCTTGACATACAAATATATTAAAACCAATGAAATTATGGGTGAATTACACTTATGAAAATGTTTCTATCTTTATATTTGTCCCACAGCCAGTTTGTTGAGAAGGAGACTGCATTTCGATCCCAGTTAAAGTCATTGTCTGCCCTTCTGCCCACCTTACACGTCCATCTGGTAATCTCAAGTGCTTTCTCTGGATCTGCAAACAAGTTTGAGTTTCTGGATCTGGCTTATGTAAGTTGACTACCCCCTTCCTACAAGTTGTTCTCAGTTCTTGATGCCCATTAATTTTCAATAAATTCAAGATTTGTTGTTGTCATATATTGGAGCCAAAAGCCTCAATAAATGGTTAAAATGCAGTTTTATTAAGTTGCTTTAAATGAAAACCTTACATTTTGTTCTTCAATATTTTTGTTAAGGTGGCATGCAACTATATCATTTGTCAATGCAGTCTCCATTGTGTTTGGATACAAATACCTCAGTGCCTACAAAGTGCATGGATCACTAGAGAAAGGATGTCTCTTGTTATGTGTGTAGCCACTTGTGGAACACATTGTTTCAAATCTGTCAGCTGCCGTAGCACCCACCTTACAGATATTTAATGAAACTAGAGCACATGGTGGATGATGTGGATTGCTGAACTTTGACTGATGTGTGGCTATTTCATTGTCACTCTGCAATTTTTCATCGCGCAGTGATTAACTGCTGCAGTTGACTTTGGTATCACTTTTCTGTGTGTGAGGGGACGGCGTGGGCTAGTGGTTAAGTGACATGGCTCACAGTCCGAAGGTGCTGGGTTCGATCCCCATCACAGCACCGGCCGTTACCCCGGGGAAGCAAACTCCTAGAAAATGCACTGGGCTGACAGGCGCAAAAATAAAAACCACAGTGTAACGCACATCGCCTTGGGGAATAGAGAAATAAGAACAAAAAAAAAAAACTCCGCTCTGTATGCCTGACTCAGTCGAGAACAGTTAGCCACCGAAATCATGCTGTTTCAGAACTTCCTACTCCGCTTGCATTCTTGCTGGAGTGACAGGCGTGCATCATCACACTAAACCACCATTCACCAATGAATTTTGATAGTTTTCACCCACTCGTCGCTCTGAAAACAGAATGCTGCACCTTTTGTGCATGTCACTAGTGGGACAGTCATTTTGAAATGGCTACCATCACATCATCTTGCTCATCTGTTAGTTAAAGTTGTCCGTCACAAGCGATGATGGTGACATCATCAAACAGTTTTGTCTTGATGATGTCACTTGTGCTGTATTTGAATTATCATGAGGAAGAAACTTAGTAGGTTATCAACCACACTTTCTGGTCCTGAGTGACAAGACATTAGTCAAGATGGCTGGAGATAACTCGGATGCAGGCACTCTGGTCCCACCTACCTTGACACTCTGTACTGTAATACTAGCAATAGGACACTCTTGAAGTCTTTCACAGTGTTACTACCAACTTACATGACAATGGCACAGTGTTTAGAATTTGTCTCGATTTTAAGGTTTTCATTTGAAGCTCGCTTGTGCAAAAGAACAACAGGTGTGTATTGGCTCTTCGACCTACACAAGAACTGGGCATGTCTGCCTCTGGACAATTGAAAGCGGTACAAATGACAACAGATAATTTGCTGAATGGTTATCAGTATAATATCTGTGTCTTCCCGAGGTCCGAAGAAGGAGAAAAGAATAGTACTATCATAATCTGCCAGATATGTTGTAAGAGATGACTTAAAATGAACCATAAGGGCGGATGGGTCTTAGAGACACGGTATCAGTCACTTTTCAGTGTGTCAGTGGCTCTATTCTCACCTATTACAGAACCCCAGATGCCACTTATTCCCTATAGGTACGACTAGGATGGGCCGGACACCTCATCCGTATGTCAGACGAGCAGCTCCCAAAGAAGCTTCTTTACGGCGAGCTGAGAAAGAGACTGCGCCCAAAGAAACATTTTAAAGACAGTCTGAAGGACTCACTGAAAAGTTGCCAGATAGACATCAACACCTTGGAATGTCTTGCGCAAAACAGATCTGACTGGAAAAGCGCAGTCAAAGCAGGTGTAGCTACCAGCCAAGACCACTATGTTGTGAAAGCCCAGAGCAGACGTGAGACCCGGAAATCCCGAACAGTGGGAACACCATCACTTTCTACAAACCTCATGTACCCATTATGCAGCAGATGTTTTCGTGCCCGCATTAGCCTGTTCAGCCACATGCGCACCTACACCCAACAGGAAAATCTGTGACAAGAATGATGTCGGCATTCCTCATCGACAACGATGGACAGCTATTATTATTAGACCACGCTGTGGAGATGTTGGATGTATTTGTCTCAAAACTCCACTTGTCCGTGCTATTTTGTTTCAATTTGGGTCCAATCCACATTAGCTCCCTAAACCTGTCATAGGTAACTAGTTGAAACTTGAGTAGCTTAGACGAAAAAAGCCCATTATGCCAACCGTCCATGAACAGGATGAATGGCTGCAATGAGAATGATGTCTTCCCGATCTTTACCTAACCAGGTGGTGGGGGGATTGACCCTGATGAAGAGGGTCATTTTACATCCTTGATGTCCATGACCTGGTTTATGAGCTGGTGAATGGAGGCATCCTCGGTAAGGCAGGCTGCATGCCCAAATAGGGGCAAATGGCAGCGGTTTAGTAAGATGAATGTGCTTTCGAGACCTGTCAACATGAAAAAGAATAGAAGGCTATACTAAGCCCATCATAGAAAAGAAGTGACTAAAGTCTGACTAAGGAGGGATGGGCATGGGACCAGCTACCCCACCCTGTAGAAACTGAGTCACAAGAAAAAGAAAGCAAGGTCTTCTGCACACCATTGTAGAAAAGGGCAGATTAAGTAAATAAGGTAGAAGACTCTACACCTCATGGTGAAAAGGAGTGTCTCTAAGTCATGTCAGAATATTGATATAGATGCTAAAATCAAAACTACAAATGTTCTGAAAGCAGAAATATGCTCATCAGGCCATCAAGACAGAAAGAGGCAGACTATGTGACCTGAATTATTGTGTTAGTACGTGCAACCTATAAAGTAAATTTGTGTTTTTTGGGGGGGTTTGGAGGTTGAGAGAAAGATGTGTTTATTTATTGAAACAAAATGTTATGAAAGATAGAGAATTTAATAGAGAGATTACAACACACTATGTTAAAATATGTGTTTAAAACATCATTGTCGGGCACTGTTTCTTTAGGCCAATGACATAGTCCCTGTTGTTCAACAGGTATTTATATGAGGTATTTCCTTAGGCAGTGACAGTGCCCAGCCTTCCTACGGGGCAAAAACTTAACGTTCCTATTACCTGGCTTCAAAGACCCTGCTGATAGTTGTGCTATCTTCAGCATAACTCATAAGGTGATAGGGACACATAAGCTCTACTAACAGTGACGCAGTGGAGACACGAGACAGTAGTTTTGAAGTTCCTTAATTAATTGATCCTCCACTTCGTAAAATTTTTTTTTTGTTTGCGTCAGCATTAATTCTCTATTCCCCCAAGGTGGTGTGCATTGCACTATGTTTTTATTTTGCGCCTTTCGGCCCAGTGCATCTGACTTCGGCATGCATTTTATGTAAGGGTCTGCTTCTCCTGAATCTTCTAAGGGTTTGCTTGTAGATAGAATGATAACACACATCTCTATTGGTTCCTGGAGAAATCCAACAACAAGCATACAGTGGCCATGGTTTTTTTTTACCTGCAACAGGCTTGCGATCATGTTTGGAAGAAAGGTCTTCTGATAAAGATGTTTAGGATGAGAATTCATGGCTAGCTCTACAATTGGCTAAAGTACTTCCTGACTGAGCGAATGATCCAGACGAAGGTGAAGGATGCGATCGTTTCTAAAGAAGTTTTAGATGGATTACCACAAGGCTCATCCCTAAGCTGTACTCTTTTCCTGATCTATATTAATGATATGGCTGACCAGATCAAAGCTGAAAAAGCTTTGTATGCATATGACCTGGCAATATGGCTCAGCCATAAAGACATTAATAGTGGGACACTAAAGCTAAATGGAGACCTGAGGAGATTGCATGACTACTGCCAAAAATGGAAACTAAAAATCAACTGTGAAAATACAGTGTATACCATCTTCACCAAGAGCCACAAAGTTGCCAAACAAAATATAATTTTGAGATTAGAGGAACACCAATGGATTAGAGAAGAACACCCCACATATCTTGGAGTCACGATTGACCAATGACTCAACCTCAAACCATCACATCCAGAATGTGAAGAATAAAGATGTGAGATGTCTACAGCTCTTAAAGAGACTTGCTAGTACAACATGGGATCAGACAAGGATACTCTGAGAGGCTTATACCTTGGCTATGTGCGCTCAGCAATAGAATATAATAGTGCGCACCTTACAACTTGCTCAAAATCTAACTTTAAATCCCTGGACAGGGTGCAAAATAGTGCTCTATGCTTCATTAGTGGAGCAATGAGGACACCAACTGCAGCTACAGCTGATAAACACAGAAAACCGTTACATGTCATTGGGTCAAAGGGCAAGAGCCCGGATGCTGTAGGATCCATAACAACAACAAGGGTTTGCTTCCCCGGGGTGACGGCCAGTGCTGTGATGGGGAGCGAACCTAGCACCTCCGGATTGGGAGCCATGTCACTAGGCCACGCCGTCCCCTCTTCGTTGAATATGAAACATGGAGTCACCAGAGTCATCCCTACAAATGGCTGCTTTTCATCAGGAAGCCTTTATCTGAGCATTTGCAATGGCCAGTTTTCTAACAATGGGATTACATTATGAGATTGCTTGACTTGTGCATAATCCTCTTTAGTCCTTTACTAAAGTGCAAGAAAACAAAGTGGAAAGAAATATAAATAGTTATGGGCAGATACATAGCTGGAACACAAAAGAAACCTACGGTACGACCAATAGGCCTTCATCGGGGACAACGAACAACAACAATAAGGAACTAGCAAATCATGGAAGAAGGGAAGAATACATAGGGGATATCAATATATAAAGGCATAAATAGGGTACTTATCTGAGAAATCGTTGCATGGCTCCTCACAGATTGGTGGAGGCAGGATACCAAATGAGGAACAAAGGATGAAGTTGCCAGTAGGGCATAAGAAGTGGAAGTAGGCCAATAGTGGCCAAATACAGAAAGACTGAATGGTGATATGGGTTTAGAGAAAAACAGAAGGGCAGATAGATGTAGGCTGAGATGAGATGAGGATTTGGAAAAGGCTATGGAAGGAAATGATATTTGGTCTTTCCGTATTTGTGTTTTATGTTTTCTTACTCTTTATTTTAATCCACAGCACCGCTGCAACCTCTTCTTATTTTAATATTAGTCTTTTACTACATGTTTGGCAGGTTACAGTGGTCGTAATCACTTAAACTCAGATACCACTTTTGTGTTTTAATTACTTAATGTATTTTTAATTAGCTGTTTCTGACAACCAAGCTTGACTCACATTATTGGTGTTTTACCAGGTCTTGATTGAGAGACTCAACTCAATTATTCAGAAACAGCATCCACTACACCCGACCCAAAGTGGACAGATTGACACAGCATACAAATCTGAGTTCTTCAAGTAAGTCATCACACATTGTGCTTATTGTGGTTATATCATAGAGTCCCGTTTTACAAGCACTGCTTTCCTGACAACACAGCCATTATAAGCGAATCATTGTAAAGTTAATCCATTTTGTTATGAATTCTTCTTCTTCGTACGCTGTCAGACGTCAACTTGAATTTGTTCGACGAAAGCAGCTGTCGACTCTGCCATAGTGTTGGCATTGGTGATGGCCACATGTGCTTTCTCTGGTCCTCGTATGTCGTCAATTTTGCAGCAGATGTTCAGCGGTCATTTTCCCTGTACTACAGGTGCATTCGTCAGTGCCACCTATCTTCAATTTATTGAATAGATGGTACCTCAGTCTGTTGTGGCCTGTGCGGAGTCTGAAGACCACGACCTGCTCACTTCTGTTCAACTGGTAATAAGCATCATTTTTTGTGTAGCCAGTATATTGTTTCCCCATTTGGCCATGTATCTGGCCCTAATAAACCTTTTGGACTCTTTGTAGGTCACACTAGAATCTGGTTGTGGTAGTCTTGCACCTTCTTTTGCCTGTTATGTATTCAAATGGAATAAATTAATGATTTCTCATGAGTGGTGCTGGGTTAACTCTTACAGTCCAGCTGCATTTACTACTCTGAAATATTTTTAACAAAATATTTTTAAATAAATAATATTAGGCACCAGAAAGACTGTCAAAATTAATAGATGATACAACCAAAAGTTCAAATCCAAGTACTCTAAAACAGCTCAAACTACTATTGATGCCAATCTAGATGAATGGATACATGTATATACTGATAGATCTGCATATAAGGCCACAATCAAAGCAAGTTATGGCATTTATATAGAATACCCAGACAAATCCTGTGAACTCTCTGATGTATACAGGCAGGTTTGCTCCAAATTATGAAGCTGAAATCGCTTCATTTGAATCCGATGTGTACCATCTGAGGATGGTTTTGAATGCCTTTTCCTCAAAGGCTCAAATCATTGTTATTTAAACAGCATCAATGTCCGTCCTTCATGCATTAGAATATTCTGAACATTGTAGACCTGACCTTATCCTTCATTTGTTCTCAATCTCACACTACCAAGCCCTGAAAAGGACCTTGCAAGTAGCAGGATGTTGTCAGGAGAATGGAATGCATTGTGTCATAGTTTACAACTTCACTGTGATATTTGCACCTTTTGATCCGACTTCAGCAGGCTTTTTTTAGTACCAGGTTAGCCTTCCCTCTTTGATTCCTTCTCCTTAGTCTGTCTGCTCTGTTGCAGCCCCTTATCTGGGATCACCGCGGAGGTAAAGAATGGGCTTGACAGCTCTGGTTCACTGGCCCTGAAACTAGCAATCAGCTATGGGTCGCTAACCGCTGCGGCACATGCACTGCTCAGCATCTTGATCTCTGACCTTATCCAAATATCATTAGACGCTGACTACATTATCACACATCATCGTCAAAATAGTTATGCAGTGGATCCCTGGAACACACCTGGAAATGACAATGCAGACAGACTAGCAAAGAAGGAATCACGACAAGAACAGCCACAAACAGCAACAACAAATTGAGCTAAAATTAGGATTAATAGATCTAAAGACACAGAATTAAATTATCTATGACATGAACTATTCATAATAAAAAAATATATATTAATATGAAGTGTTAAAAAATCAAATGTCATTACGAACTGTAAAGAACAGTCATGGAGGGCATGGTACCTTGAAGGTGACACAGGGGCCAACCAAGGCGAAGGTGGATAGAAGATATCAAGGATACTCTAAACAGGAATATTGAGCAGGTGGGTAGATTGACTGCAGACCGTGATTCATATCGGCTGGATGTGATGAGAGCGACATTCTACAAAGGACATGCTACATGATGATGATGTTAAAAAATTAGACCACTGTAATATGTCGTAAAAGATGACCAAAGATAGTTGTAGGTCACATAATTCGTTTGCCATGAAACCATCACTCAAGATGCTTCAGGCTTCTTATATAGGGGCCAGCTGTAGTGCTAGCCCTATGCATCATTTGAAACAGAAAGGCAAATCAACCAAGATCATGACCTCCACTAATTAAAGGTCTTGTATCGATCCGTTATACAAGTGCATGAGCTGGACAGCAGCCAGTGACTCATAGCTGGTTGCTTGCATCAGGGTCAGTGAACTGTAGCTGACCAAGACCCTTCTTCTTCTGCGTTCGTTCTCAATCTCCCGCTACTAAGCAGAACAGAACAGGACTTTGCAAGTAGCATGATGTAGTCCAGAGAACAGAATGTGTTGTGTCGCTAGTTTACAGCTTGACTGCGATAGTTGCACCTTTCGGTTCGACACATCAGTCTTCGGCAGCACCAAAAGACCCTATTTTGCCTCCATGTGGTGGCCCTGGAAACAGGTTGCACTAGTGTAGTCTGGTCAAGTGATAGGGATAGTAGTGAGAAGGCAAACCGGGTACTCAAAAAAGCCAGCTGAAATCAGATGTGTCTGACCAAAAGGTGCAGATATCACAGCCTCTCTGTAACCTATGACACAACATCACAACACCCTTTTCAGAACAAATGCTGAAGAAGAATAATCCGTAATACAAGTATTCCTTCTATTTTTAACAAAGTGGAACCGCTAATGATGCAATTTACATAAAGTGTTTGACTGTTTTTTGTTTTATTTTAGCTTATATAAGGCTAGTGCAAAGGTAACGTTTAAATCCATACATGATTATAAAGCTAACAAATAACTGTGAGTAGTATGGAACTGAGCTGTGACAGATAACATAGACTGCCAATGTGACACCAATGCTATCAGACCCGGCCGACTGGTCTCCAGATAGCAAAATGTGATGCACACATGGCGGGATGAGTAACTTACAATGGTGACCTTTAAATTTGAAAAAGTGAAACGTATACCAAATTATCATAAAGCACGGTCCTACTTTGTTATGTTAAGAATAACACTCAATGTCCATGCCATGTACAAATAAACGGACCAATGAGGTGGGAATCAACTCTGATCCCCATTGTAATGAGTCTACTGAGAAGCTTTTGCATTACACTACTAGTCCTGTGACATAATAAGAGCCATTACAACCAACTTCAAGAGAAAATTCATTCAGGGTGAAGAAGTCTATACAAAGAGCTTCTAGAACAACAGAAACCAACATAATTATTTAGTAAAATATTCTTACAGGAGCATTGAGCCACTGTTGTACATACCTATGCAGAGAAACACCTTGACTACCTCAACCACAAACAGGTGAGAGCATACAAATTACTGGTGCCATTGGAGTATAATTTAGTGACTTAATATTACATCCATTGTATAGTGTTGGGATCTTCTTCTGTTCCTGGTAAACATAGCTATTCCTCCATTTATTTCTTTATCGTGTTTGAGGTATTACTTGGGATCAAAACGCTGAGCTGTACATTATTTGCAGCGGTCAGCAACCCATAGCTGACTGCTAGCGTCAGGCCAGCGAACCAGAGCTGCCAAGACCCTTCTACACCTCCACGCGGTGATCTTGCATAACAGGCTGCAGCAGGGCAGACTGGCTAAGGAGAAGGGATCGAAGAGGGAATACTAATCCGCTACTTAAAAAATGCTTGCTGAAGTCGGATGTGTTGGACCGAAAGGTGCAAATATCGCAGTCAAGCTGTAAACTACAACATAACGCATTCCGTTCTCTGGTCTACATTCTGCTACTTTAGCCCTTTTCAGGGTTTGATAGCGGGAGATTAAGAAAGAACAAAGCCAAATGACTAGTTCCTCTCCTCTTTGCTTTACCTTTTCTTACTCTAACAGTGTCATGTACCCATTTACAGTTGTGAATTACAGAATCTTGACACAGCTAAGTTGTATATCTGATCAGTTTTGCAGTATAATGCAAGCCCTCTAACCTTTCTACCAATGGCACTCTCATCAGCAGGGCTTGAAAAAAGCGCTCGTCTATGACAAATAGTAAAATAAGTGTTTGAAATCGTTAATTACGTTTCCTATCGTTATTACATAATGACTCTCGCACGATTATTATTGAAATTGTGGTTTGAATAGATTGTACATAAACTAGCTTATGATGGTGAATCTAAATGGACTTCCACTACCACAATTTACCCTACCTAAAGCCTTTGATAAATGGTACTTCAGTACTAAAACTACCAAATATGTTCAAGGACAAACAAGCCATGCCTGTGACAGCAGTGCATTTTCTAATGAGAAGAAATAGACTAATAATGTGTAAGGGATACAATATATTTTGGTTTGGTACACATTGTTACCTAGAAATAAAAGTGAATGAATGCCTAGTTTAAATTTGTTAACATAAATTGTATGGCTTTAGTCCGACCATGCTGACAGGTGAAATTTTTGACTGATCCTAAAAATGTTCAAGCACTGCTCATCAGTTATAGAAAATATGTACCACATATAAACACATGCTGCTCATCTTATTCTGTTTTTCTACTACTGAGGTCCTATTCTCTTCTCGCCAGCATTACTGCGATTACCACTGGCACGTCATGTCCTGGCAGCCCTGTAGCTCACAGGTTGACGCCTAACCATGTTAGACGAGCTAATGGGCTGAACGGGGCCAAGGTCAGGTTCATAGATGCTAAAGGCCAGTTTGCCGAGCATTGCAGGGAGTTTGAAAATGCTCACAGGGTATGTGTTGTTCAGTTGTTTACAGTCAATGTAGGTCGAGGGGGAGGTGTGTTGTGTGTGTGGGAGGTCACCCATCTGGATCCTGGGGAACGAAGAATAGAACCACCTGAGCCTTCCAGTCATGTCTTGGTTTTGCTTATGGCTGGTAACTTCATCATCAGAAACCACTGTAATAACACGAGGTGCTTTGGCACAAACTTCTGTAAGGGTCCAACAAAATGGGTGTTCCTGTGCTTTAGAAGAAGCAGAAGTTAGAGAGAAAAAAGAAGTTACAAGTTTTTGTGTTTTTTTTTTAAAGATGCTTTCATTCATTCTAGTTCAGGAGGTGTCCATCCTATGGTTCACAGCTTAGAATCTGGACCTCCAAGATGTTTAATTCCTTACAGTTCAGCTGAATTTAATTAATGTGTTTCTTTCAGGTCAAGGCACGAGCCGCAACTCTGAATGTCAAATGATTGGGGTGTTTTCCTCCAAAATTAAATTAGTTATATTAACCTAGTGGAGCTAAAATTATGATTAATAGACATGCCCCCAAAAAAAAGACTGGCATGTCCTGATTTTTGTCTTTAGCTATCTTTGTGTCTGTGCTTACTCAAGTACCACTTTATTAGCTTTCTTTGCAGTCCATGGAATTTTCAATAGTCTTCTTTAAAATCAAATTCCCATTGCTCCAATTATTCCTGTACTTGCCTGCTGATTGTCCATGACTCACTGCCATATGCCAGTACTGGTTCCACATAGCATCCAAGAACTCTTTTCCATAAATCCAGTGAGTTTAGTTGTACAAGATTCCTCTATTTACTTGGGAAGACTGATTTTTGCCTTGGCCATTCTGTTCTTTATTTCATAGGAAATAATTCTTCTTCTTCTTCGTACGCTGTCAGACGTCAACTTGTATTTGTTCGAAGAAAGCGGCTGTCGACACTGCCATAGACCTTGTCTAGTGTTGCCACTGGTGATGACCACATGTGCTTTCTCTGGTCCTCGTATGTCGTCAATTTTGCAGCAGATGTTCAGCGGTCATTTTCCCTGTACCACAGTTGCATTCGTCAGTAGCACCTATCTTCAGTTTATTGAATAGGTGGTACCTCAGTCTGTTGTGGCCTGTGCGGAGTCTGAAGACCACGACCTGCTCTCTTCTGTTCAACTGGTAATAGGCATCATTTTTTGTGTAGCCAGTATGTTCTGTTTCCCATTTGGCCATGTATCTGGCCCTAATAAACCTTTTGGACTCTTCGTAGGTCACACTAGAATCTGGTTGTGGTAGTCTTGCACCTTCTTTTGCCAGTCTGTCTGCCTCCTCGTTGCCTTGGATGTTACAGTGGGATGGAACCCCACTGTACCACTACTCTTTTTGGTGCAGACTGCTGGCATAGTTGACAGAGTACTGCTCTTAAGTCATTAAGTTCAGTATTTTTCTGACTTTTTAGTGCTGTAACTACGGCCAGGGCATCTGTAAACAGGACTATCTGGCTTTAATTGCTTTCGCCTGTCAGCATTGCTTTTACTGCAGCCATCATTGCCTCTGCATCCGCTCTGAAATTGCTTGAGTATTTTCCAGTTGCCACTGACAGTGTTATTTTTCTACCATTTGTTAGGCTCAGGAATACTCCTCTCCCTCCATTCTGTGTTGTGTTTGTTACGGAACCGCCCGGTGTATGCATGGGTCCAGTCCATGCTTGGGTAGTTTTCCACTATGTACCTCAAGGTTATGTCTCTTCTTTTTTTCAGTCTGGCTGCTCTTGTTTCCAATACCTGGTATATGTTCTACCACCTCCGCTGCTTCCATGTGGGTTTGCGTACAGTAGGGATGGGCTTTGGTGTTGTTACGGTGTTCATAGGGTCTTCGCTCATCTTTGCTTTGGCTATTTCTGCAAAGTTTCTCCGCTTTAGTTTCCCATTTCCAAATCTATTTAGTCTCTGATGCATTGGATGGTCTGTCAGTCTTCTGAGTTTCTCTGCTTGCTGCTGGGCTCTGCAGTCTCTTCTGTCGGTCATGGATTGCAGATTTGTTATCTTTTTAAGTTCTACAGTTGGCGTTGACTTCATGCCTCCTGTTATAACTCTCATGGCTTGGTTTTGAAGTTTGCTAATTTTATCAAAGTTCGCCTTTGCTGCTGTTGTCCATGCCGCAATGCCATACTCAAGAACTGGTCTCACTCTTCCAGAGTACAGTTTCTTTAGTATACTTTTGTCTGCTCCCCAGCTTGTTCCAGCAAATTTCCTCATGATTGCCATTCTTTCTCTGGCTCTCATTCGGTTTCTCTCGATCTGACTTTTCCATGTCATGCGCCGATCAAATGTGACTCCCAAGTAGTTTGGGTTGTCGTTTGGCCGCAGATATTTGCCGTTAAGACTTATTTTGGTGTTCTGTGGTTTATTTGAAAGCGAGAATATCGTACATGTTGTTTTTTTCCTCATTTATTTTGATCAGCCATGAGTTCGCCCACTCCTCCAACAATGTTAGGGCCTGTTGCATCCGATTGTTTGCTCCGGTGAGATTTTTTTCAGAGGTCCACATAGCCAGATCGTCTACAAACATGGAGCTGTGGACTCTTCTTGGTATATTCTCTATGATGTTGTTTATATACACCAGAAAAAGTGTGGGTGACAGTACTCCCCCTTGGGGTACTCCTTGCTCCATGTCACCTTTTTGTTCATCTGCCCTTGTACTTGAACTCTGGCTGTTCTGTTTTCTAGGTAGTGGCTGATCCATCTGTACATTTTTCCAGATACTTCACTTCTTCGTAGTTTGACTTTAAGTCCCTCTTTCCACACCTTGTCAAATGCTTTCTCTAGATCCACCCAAACCGCTACTGTATGCTTTTTCTCTTGGTAAGCATCCTCTATTTCCTGTGTTATGAGAGTGATCTGGTCCTCAGTGGATCTGTGTTGTCTAAATCATGCTTGCTTGGAATTATGTGTTTTTCTTCCAGGTGCCACATCAGTCTGATGTTTATCATACACTCCATCAGTTTACCTACACAGCTCAGTAGACTGATGGGCCTGTATCCATTTGGATATGTTCTATCTTTTTCTTTCTTTGGTACTGGTATAAGTACAGCATCTTTCCATGCCTGCGGTACAATTCCCATTTTCCAGCTTTGGTTTAGGACTGATAGTAACTTCCTCTTTGCTGTTTGGCCCAACCCCATCAGCATTTCATTTGTTATCCCATCTTTTCCGGGCGATTTCTTTTTCTTTAAAGTTCTCATGGCCTCATCCATTTCATTCATTGTTAGTTTTGCCATCATGTGCTCCTCTGGTGCCATCTTGATTTTGTTGTGACTCTTTTTGTTCTTCGCTAATGTCTGTGTGCCTGTCTGTAGGGACATCAATGTGGTTTGCTCTGGCATAATGTTCTATAAAGGCGTTTGCTGCTTTTTTTCTGGTAAGTATGTTGTCGCCTTGCTTGATGGTAATTTGTTTATTTGATGGTGTTTCGTCATTCATGGCTCTGACTAAATTCCACAGTTTGTTCCCTTCTTTATCTAGATTGAGGTTTTCTGTTTTTTGTTTCCAGCTGTCTCTTGTTATTTGGTTCAGTGTTCTTTTGAAATTCGCAGTGATGGCCTTGAGGGCGATATTTGCTTCCATAGATTGCTCTCTCTCTGCCATGTTCCTAGCATTTGAGACTTCGTCCACCGCTTTCTGCAATTCATGGTTCCAATATGGCTTGTAGTTTTTCCTTGCCTCTTTTGGGATGGTTTCGATGGCTGCTTGCAGTATTGCTTTGCTTAGCCTTTTCACCATAGGTTTCATATTGTTATTTCGTGTGTTGATAGTTTCACACAGTCCATCTGTCAGCATTGCAAATCTGTCCCAGTCTGCTCGTCTATAGTTCCAACGTGGTAGCGGTTTTATTTCCTGGGGGCCTACTTCCATATCAATTTCTAGCCTAATTGGCCTGTGGTCGCTACCTGCCAATTGGTCGAGCACCTGACCATCTATTTTGTGGTGAATATCCCCAGTGGAGAAGGCCAAGTTTGGAGTGGAGGTGGTATGCCATGTTCTAGAATAGAAGCTAGGGCTGTCGTCCGGTCTATTGATAAGATAGAGATTTGTGTCTATCTCCCAGTCTTCCCCTTCATCCCCTATGATTTCTGTATCTGAATATCCCCATCTCTCCGAGGGACTGTTGAAGTCTCCAACCATAGGACATCATTAATTTATCTATGGCATGGACTATTTTATGCCTCGTTGATTACCATCAGATGAAGCTGTAAAGAGAAGACAACCTCTCATTAAATGCACCATATCTAGTACACAGGACTTTATTTAATTTTAAACAAATTGAGCTAAAACATTAAGAATATTACGACACATAATTAAACTATCTATTGCATGAGTATTCATGATAAAAATATATATCGGTATGAAGTTTGAAAGGCCATTAAAGCCGAAGGGAATAAAAAACCCACAAAGATTGTACTCACAATGTCATGAGTAGTTCTGCTTTAAATCATTTGATGTCCACAAGACTTGCCACTGACAATGTGGCCCACGACTAAAATGTTAGACGCCCTAGATATAGCTCATAATTGCTCAGCTTCTACTATAGGGAATAGAGGTCATATGTTCTCTATCTAGGGACTTGTAGCTTCTACAGGGTGAAGTAGCTGGCCCCATGCTCAACTCTATTTCGTTTGGCATGACCACTGTTCTACTACAAAGGGGTCTAGAGGTCTTCTTTTCTTTTTTTATTATGGCCTATAGGATGGGTTGGATGGTTCTAATCTCAACATTCTAATAACATAACTTGCATGTTACTATACTTTGCTCCGCAAATACAAGTTAAAAATATAGCAGGTCTACCTTCCATGTCCTGGACACAGTTCAAGCGGCTAACATTTATATTTTGTTTAATGCAGTGTGATAAATGACAAAATATTGGATTAAACTGGCGTCATACCTGGGCGAGGACAAAAAAAGAATAGACTGTCAGATCATAATGTTGATGTTTATTAAAGCCAAGTTTACAGTTAAAATATTCAGAGTTTGTTTATTATACAAGTTTCTTGGCCGTGGTAACACATCAGTGATCAGGAGCTTGTTTATTGTACAAGTTCCCTGGTCCTGGTAACACATCAGTGATCAGGAGCTTGTTTATTGTACAAGTTCCCTGGTAACACATCAGCGATCAGGAGCTTGTTTATTGTACAAGTTCCCTGGTAACACATCAGCGATCAGGAGCTTGTTTATTGTACAAGTTACCTGGTAACACATCAAGGATCAGGAGCTTGTTTATTCTACAAGTTCCCTGGTCCTGGTAACACATCAGCGATCAGGAGCTTGTTTATTGTACAAGTTCCCTGGTAACACATCAAGGATCAGGAGCTTGTTTACTGTACAAGTTCCCTGGTAACACATCAGCGATCAGGAGCTTGTTTATTGTACAAGTTCCCTGGTCCTGGTAACACATCAAGGATCAGGAGCTTGTTTATTGTACAAGTTCCCTGTTAACACATCAGTGATCAGGAGCTTGTTTATTCTACAAGTTCCCTGGTCCTGGTAACACATCAAGGATCAGGAGCTTGTTTATTGTACAAGTTCCCTGATAACATATCAGCGATCAGGAGCTTGTTTATTGTACAAGTTCCCTGGTAACACATCAGTGATCAGGAGCTTGTTTATTCTACAAGTTCCCTGTTAACACATCAGTGATCAGGAGCTTGTTTATTGTACAAGTTCCCTGGTCCTGGTAACACATCAGCGATCAGGAGCTTGTTTATTGTACAAGTTCCCTGGTCCTGGTAACACATCAGCGATCAGGAGCTTGTTTATTGTACAAGTTCCCTGTTAACACATCAGTGATCAGGAGCTTGTTTATTCTACAAGTTCCCTGGTCCTGGTAGCACATCAAGGATCAGGAGCTTGTTTATTTAATCAGAAAGCTTTATGACCAGCTTGCAGGGAGAGCTTATCATATTCATGTCTTCGGTCCACATGCAAGGGGCCGACCTTGGCGTAGGTGGGTCGAGGGTGTCTCTGGCATTCTCAGAAAGTTACACCAAATGACAGCACAAGCTTGCCACCTGACGATAACAAGAAATATATGCATCACTTCTCTCTGTGACTGCTTCATGGCAAGGGCCTTAGGACAAAAGAAGAAGAGAAGAAGCCTGGGGTGGTGGGAAAAAAAAGCCTAGCCCTTTTATCACATGTCATTTATCAGCTCCACCTTTGTTTGCCTCCCTTGGGATGCCTTCAAGCCGTCCAATATTTTCTGTCATTGCCTGCCTCTGTCTCTTTACCCTGCGATTCTGCTAGAGCATTTATTCTCACTCCACAGGACTTGTTACAGAGGTTTGAGCATATGAAAACTCAGTGCCAGGAGCTGCAACGAGACCTGACCATGCGTCGCTGTTTGGCCAAGAGGGATGAGGTCTTGAAGTTGGGCGTCAAGATTGAAAATGTTCAGAATCAGCTGGAGTCGCACTACAACATATTGGAACAGAAGATACCCTTGCTGGAGAAAGTATGTCTGTCCTGGAAGTTGTTGTTTAAGTACTTAGTCCCTCCTCTTATCCCCTGGGGTATGGGGGTGGTGTGGTGAAGCTGTTAGTGGCACAGCTCACAAACTTGTGTTCAGATTCATGATGCAGCAAGGTTGTGCCTCTAGGAAAATAATCTCAATAAAAAAATAAATTGAGGTGGTTGTTGTGGATCAACTGTTGGCCAGACAACTGTAACACAGTAAGGTGCAGGAAGTAAATTCCAAAAAGAATTACCTTCCACTACCTGGCAACAAGTTCCTGCCTCCTGGAATACCAGGATTCCAAGCTGTAACACAGCATTTTTCCAGATGCACAGTGTATACATTAGGCTGGGGTGTTTGTCAGTATGTTGCATCTGTCCATGACAAATGTACTTGGAATCCTGGTATTCAAACAGGCATGCTTCGGCTATATGTTAGTAGGTATGTCAAACTTACTAGACCTGGGGTAAGGTACAAATAATTTGGGTAGATTTTTAACTAGAATTTAGAATTCTGCCCAGGCAGCTATTGTTAAGCCTACTCTTTTCGATTTCTAATTGCCAAAGAATATTTTACGTTCCCGACACTGACCACAGGAGCCTGATATCACTACCCAGATATCAAGGGAATATTTTACTTAAAGATCCACATTTTTTTTTTAAACGCTATCCACCGTGATTTTAATCTCCGACTTTCAACATCCGCCTCAGTACCACTGATCCCCCTGACAATTGTATTTAGAATAATCCACAAAGGCAAATGGACAGACCAATTTACAGTTCAAACTGGGGTCAGGCAAAGATGCCTACTATCTCCAAAAATCTTTCTCATGGATGGGATGGGTGATACCACATACAACAGATGTGGGCAAAGCAGGAATACATTGGACATTTGGTAAGTAGGTGGAAGACCTTGATGATTGTCTGGAGCTCCTCTTTAGTTACATACAACCTTAAGTTTAGTGTTGAGTCATCTGGCCAGTGAGTCTTCCTCAACTTGTTATACAGGGGACAGAGTTTGATTGCCTTGTCCACGCGTGCACAGTGGTCAAATAGACAGACAAAGCCTGGACCTGTACATGTTTATTTAGTCTGGTGTGCCCTGTAATGAGGTGAAGAATGGTGATTTGTCCATGCTGGTCAAGAATGTGGTAGTCATCATCAGATATGCCAGTCAAGATGGGACATAAGAAAGATGTGGTTTCTTAAACCTGAAAATGTTCTATTTTCATGAGTTTTTCTCTATCTCTCTACCTCTTTCCTACAGCACTGGGAAGAGTGTCTGGAGAGAATCAACAATGAGCAAGATTTATACCAAGGTATGTCTGTTTTTTTGTCACTGCCACATTTGTGTGCCTTTGCTGTCTCTGACCATGGCCTACTTTAGATAGGCCATCTGACTCATAAGGGAAAATCCCCTTGAAATGTCACATTTCAAGGCTGACTAAATAATGGAACTCATATTGTGCTAAGGTTTATAATCAATCCATGCTCCACACAGAAATAAAACAAATTCACAGAACAAGGCACAACAAATCACTGTTGAAAGAGATCCTTTCACAGAACCCTGCCCTGAAACCAACTGCATATCCATCTTTGTTTCTGAATACGCTATTATAGTTGCACTGATAGTTGACACATACATGTTCCGTCATTTAGTCAGCCTTGGAATGTGACATTTCAAAGGGATTTCTCCGTTAGTCAGAAGGTTTGTATCTATAGTAGGCTGTGCGCCGAAATATTGCATATGATACATAAACATCAGTTGAATTGACTGGGTCACAATATGAGACTTGAAAGTCTTCTACAAAAGATACTAGAGGGCAAGATTTAAGGAAACAGAGGACCGGGGCGGCCAAGTCTCACCTTTACATCTCAGGCATGCAGGGACATTAAAGTACCAACTTATTCTGCAATGAAGAAAACTGCAGAAGATAGGGTCAAATGGAGAGACATACTCAGACAGCCGTACAACTAGTCTCCGGACTGATCAACCAGATGATGATTACCATAAGATTGTTTGTTTACCTGAGTGCATGTATTTTCACAAATATTTTTTGGGGGCCAGGTTAATTATTTTACTGATTTGTTTCTGCTTTGACATGACTTCACTAAGATGTATATAGTGTGAAAATGACTACCTGATTAGAGGAAAGTGCTTGAAATGGTGTCCACAAGGATTATTTTCACTGAGGAGTCAACAAAATATACAGAAATCAATAACTGAATAAGTTGCTAGTGTTTGAGATTAAAAATACAATATTTATCCCTGTGATCCACCTTTTGCATATCCTCCACATGCTGTTTTTCACTCTTGGTTTTTGTCTCATCTTATATCCCGGGTATACTGAAGGAGATAGCCATAGGCCCTCGTAGCTGTATTGTAATGATATGCTTCTCATTCAGTATGGTCACTACTATGAGGTTCATAGCTTTGGTCCCTGCCTCATTGACTATGCTGCTGCAACATGGCTTGTTTTTAGATGCAAGGTATGGACGTGAGTTGGGTCATGGTTAGTAAATTATGTTGCACCTGACATTGACACCGTAGCCTTTGCAACAGTCAGCGCTACTAAACATTTATGACGCCACAAACATAACTTCATATTTCACTATGGTTGTTCGCTTTGAGAGCCTGTAACCTTTCTGTTTGTTGGTCAATAAATATGAATTTGTTGTGTGTAAAGACAAATGAATAAAGGACTTGATGGTGTTATTGTATTTGTTGTGTTATTGTATTTGTTGTGTGTTTGTTAGTTTCTGAGATACAAGAACATGAAAATTTGTGAAACAAAGCACAAACATTTGAACTCACCGAGCAGTGGACATCGCTCCTCTATAAATCCATTGAAATCACAACAACGTATCAATACTGTTTTTATAATATCAGTACAACTGTTAGTTTCCACGTAGTTATTATATCTAACTAAACGAAATAAACAGATCTACCCCATAAAGATCTTTTACAACAACTTACTTCACCATTCTCAAAAAATGGGCTGGCTCCAATCCACGTAATAAGAAGATAAATCGTTTAAAATCCATTTGTAATCTAACATTTAATACTTTAACCGGCAGGAAACCTGTGTAGATGGACTACGTCCATAGTCAGCATAAAAAATGTTCTATTTCTACGGTCTCCGTGCTTGGTCATTCATGAATATAAAATTAAAGCTGAGTACAGCGGAATTTGTACGCCGGCAGTGGGGTTAAAGTTAAACACCCACAGAAGCTTGGCAACAAAACGAAAATCTGATAAACAGCATATTTATACTAGCTTTGTGCTATCAAGGTCATTCTTGGTGCTTGTCCATGACACAGAAAAGAAAAATGTCAATGCATGAAGTGAAATGTCTGAAAATAGCCATCAATGTCACCACAAGAGCTTCAATGAGAAATGTTAAGATTAAAAATATTGTAAGAACTAACTTTTGAGCTGAATACGCACCGAGATAGAAAATAAGATGGTTCGGTTATCCAATGAGAATGCAGTCTGCATCTGTGGGCTAATGAGGTAAAACATGGCGCTAAACATTTAACATAGTAAATGAGCTAACAGCAGCCAGAAACTCATAGCTGGTGCTTACATCAGGGTCAGCAAAGCAGAGCTGACCAAAACCCAATTCTGGCTAAGAGGTGTTCACAGTGGGAAGGCAAACCCGTACCAAAAAAAAAGCCAGCTTAAAACTGGATGTTGGTCCGAAAGGTGCAGATATTGCAGCCTTTCTGGAAACTACAACACAATGTCACAACATTCTTTTCAGAAGACCAACAGGGATCAAGATGCTGAGCAGCAGTGGTCAGCGACCCATAGCTGACTGTTAGCGTCAGGGCCAGCGAACCAGAGCAGCCAAGACCCTTCTACACCTCCATGTGGTGATCCTGGATAACAGGGCAGACTGGCTAAGGAGACGTGATCGAAGAGGGAATGCTAACCCGGTACTAAAAAGATGCTTGCTGAAGTCTGATGTGTTAGACCAAAAGGTCTAAATATCGCAGTCAAGCTGTAAACTACGACACATCGCATTCCATTCTCTGGACTACATTCTGCTACTTAAGCCGTTTTCAGGGTTTGGTAGCGGGAGACAGAATGAACCAAGCTAAGAGGAACAACAACACTTAGTAGCCTACTGTATAGTAAAATGTGTTCCAATGATCACAGAGATACATTTTTTCTGTTATTATGTCGGCTTTTTCTTATGTAAGAATAACCACTGCCAATACTGAAACCATTTTCTTAACTTCAGCCCAGATCCAAGATGTGATGCGACTGAAGCATGAGAGTCAGCATCTCAAAGTTGTAGCATCCCAGTTGACCTCATTTGTATCCTCAATTGCTGCAGTCACAGAGAGACTGGCACCAAAGTCAGTGGTTTGTATAAATAAAATCAAAGATCTCATCTTCAAAACCGTCATATTATCTATCTACTTATGTTACTAGATGTAATCCTCTTTTGTGCACTATCTATGTGGCCCACGTTTAAAAAAAAATCCATGGCGCTATAGTGTTTCTTTAACATGTTAAGTCCATATTTTTGTGGTCTTCCCCTTAACCCCCCTGCCTTGCATTATAGGCTTGTGAGGCAGGTATTTTTTTGAAAATGCATTCTTGTCATATGACAAAACCAATGAATTCTTTGTCTGTCTATGTATGTCCGACTTTGTTCCCAATTTGTGTTGGATTTCTGTATCTACATGCAATCGTGTGTGCAAAAAACCAAGATACAAAACCTTACAAAGTCATTGGCAACCATGTCAAATCCAATGAAGATTTAATTTATCTAGGCAGTAATTAAAACCACCTGATCATCGTTTGAAAATTTGGCCTGGCTGCTGCTTCCATGAATGCCCTGCATTAGTCTAGAACCAGCAGAGGCTTTCACCGAAAACCAAAATACAAATTTACATAACATTTTTCTCCTCATTCTGCGGCACAGTTCCAAAACCTGTACTATTCTGTGGAACAATCAGAAGCACATTGAAGCCTTCCACATGCACAGCTAGAGGTGCATTCTTGCGATCCACTAGAATGTCTCAAACGACGAAGTCGCCAGTCAAATCAGTCTCGAAAGCACATTGCCATGCTAAACCATCATCTTTTGTCTCTTTTTGGACCTGCCTTGCCGAGGAGATCCCAGCCTACCAACTCTCAAAGCAGGAGATGGTCATCAAGGATAAGAAATAACCATCTCCATCATGGTTCAGCCCCACCTGGTTAGGTCAAATTGTTGTTTAAACTAGTTTTGCTTTTTTGCCTTGGAGTATCAGGTTGGACGAAAGGCTTTACACAGGCCATCTCTCCACCTCATTGGTGAACCCTAAAAAAAGGGAGCCAATACCTTGTCACAGTCAGATGAAATATACTGACCAAGACCCCACATCACGTTCAAGTCATGCTCCTGAAAACATGCTGTGTTACAGCAGCCTGTCCAATGTAGTGATGATCAACAATATGAACCTCGTAATGTTGAGCCTACTAAGAAGTCTAGCATTACACTACATACAGGAGAGCCCATTCACACTTTCTCCAGTATGCCTCATGATATAAGAAGAGCCATTGTTAACCGCTTCCAGTGGAGCAGTAGCACTTAAGTGAAAAACATAGCACAAGTAGCTTTGGACAATAATACTAAACAACAAAAAAGCTTTAGAATTTCAAAGACAGATTTATGGATCAGTTAAGTCATTAGTTATGAATAATTTGCTTAAATACTTTAATACAAGTTTTAAAATCCATCAACATTTTCTGTTGCTACTAAATTGATAAAACATAAAAATAAACTAAGTAAATGTCTTAGTCTTAGTGGACCTGAACGTCTACAGGGGTGGATGCCCTTGTGCAAGTCCCAGCTCTGGATGTAGCCGGGAGGAGGATTTCCTGCTTACGGGCTAGGCTCAAGCAGCTTATTACTCCACTGCACTGGAACAAGTGTCGCAGAGGGTGGTTAACTTATGTGCAAGTCTTAATAACAAAGTAAACCAACAGCCTTTTGGCCGCCATCTATGCTGCTCTAAACAAACCACCTAACCATGGCCGATGTTAGACCATGTCACACAGTTCGTCGCCTCTCACGACATCCTCTCTGTGGGGCAGTCGTGCTATTCTTATCTTTGTCATACACAAAGACCCCGGTGGACCACTCGGTAAATGTATATGTACTAATATAGAACAAGCGTGGTCGAATGGTTTCAATGCCTGCCTGCCGACAAGGAGAGCAGCGGTTCGAATCAAGGCATATGTTGTTTTTCTGTTGGGGGTGAAATAAACAAACACAGCCAGCACATGATGTGGCGAAAGCAGTGATAAGCAGCATGTAGTCCTCAGCCTGTAAAACTCCTTGACTACCCCAGCAATGGGAAAAATGTTGTACAGCAGTTTTTTTTATAGAAGAAATAAAAAAATTTCAATATAATTTTGAATGCACATTTTGAGTAAGACAACCTTGTAAATAGGAGAATAATGTTCTGACATATGATGAAAAGGATTCATAGGACCAAAGAAAAAGTTGAAGATTGCTGAAATATTATATCTTGTCTTTCCTTCTGGCGTTTCTCCTGAAAAGTGTGTGCATTCATAGCAAGGCATCGAAAACTGTGCCTTTCAGCACAACATATACACTATCATCACTGCATTTTTGAGACCAGGTTTTCCTTCCTTCCACGATTCCTATTCTCTTAGCTAAACTACGCTAGTTTCTAGGGCTGCCACTTGGAGGCGAAATAAGGTCTTGATAAGCTGGGGACTACTTCACTAGTCCTGATTCAAACAGCCAACTATGAGTCTCTGGCTGCTGTCAGCTCATTTCATTGCTGCATCTTTTGCCAGATTGACGATTTGCAACAATATACTCTCCAGGTTTCATTGAATCTGCACACATCTTTTATGACCAGTCCATTCACTGTGATTTGTGGCTGTGTGTATCTTTTACTGAAAGTTGGTTGGTGCATAACTTCAGTTTTTCGGCTGACCTACCAAGTTTATCACTATGGGGAAATAACTCCATGAAGGCAGGAATGCTCATGTGCTGAAAAACATAGAGACCCCCAAAACCTTTGACGTGGCAAATGGTGTAAAACAAGGCTGTGTGCTTGTCCCAACCCTGTTTAGCGTGATGTTCTCAGCCACGATGTCCGACGCTTTTAGAACAGCCAAACCCGGTATGCCCATCATATACCGCATGGATGGCAGGCCCCTCAATGCTCGCAGAATGGGGGCAAAAACCATAGTAGCAGCCGACATTATTCATGAACTTGTATTTGCTGACGACTGTGCTGTGAATAGCAACTGGGAAATGCAGGAGGACATGGACCGGTTCTCTGCTGCGTGTGACAGTTTCGGACTGGTCATAAATGTCTCAATCATAACTCTATTAACCCTTCATAAATCAACTCACTACGTTCTTTAAATATTACAACTGTATGATCCTTCAGATCTTATCAAGTTGTTTTTAAAGTATAGCTTAGTGTTTTTTCTGTAACCTTGTGTTTAACTTGTCATTGTAGACTTGGTCAGTCATACCAGACGTTGGAGCAAGAGCAACATATGGCCTCACTAATGGAAGAAATCAACGCAGTCCAGCCAGACAGTCAGCAGAGGTACATTCTTCTTATGCTTCTTTGTTATTATTGATAACACACTTTACACGTTAGTTCTACCAAAGCTATCTGCTAAAAATACAAGTGCTTACACGCTAATAAAAATAATAATAATAGTTGTCCATCGCAAGTACAGATGGTTGTTGTTGTTTGCGAATGCCCACAATGAGCAGCTTACTCTTTTGTGCGACCTGAAAAGAACGTTAAGTGGAGGATTGCAGTAGCTTCATCTGCGTGTCACTCACTACTACGGGGATCACGTCGATCCCTCACCTCATTAGGCAGGCTGCCATGAAAACAAACCGTTTCCAGGGAGGGCTACTAGGAAGGAGAGGTGAGGGTCTTGTCTAGTATGTTTTGTTTGACCCTGTCTTCTTCATCGTACGCTGTTTACAGCGATATTTACGCTGCACTGTTTTATTTTGTTAAGCCTGTGGCTCAGTACATCCGATTTCAACAGGCGTTTCTGTAGGGAGGCCCTCTTTAGTCTTTGGCTGTCCCCAGCCTATCTGCAAGGCAGCAGTTGTTTTTGGTCAGAGTTGTCTCTCTTAGGGAAGTTGTCTTGCAGGACTAACGAGTCTTCCGCTCTCGTATCTATAGTTTGGCAATGATATGATATGATGGACTATGTACTAGTTTGTACTATCCCGGAAGAGAGGCAGTCCAGTGTGACTGTGTTTCAGGATCGTCACGTCCTGCCAGAAACGTAGCATATGCATGTGAGTGAGGTATCTCTTTGCTCCCTTTATTTTCTCGGCTCATCTGCAGTGATGGCACGCCTAGCATTCCCCGCCACCTGGGACGTTGTCACAATAGGGCAGAGGTGCAATGTCCGCTGGACTGCATCTCTTCTGCGTCCATTGGGATGGCTGATAGTAGACAGAGGTAAAGAGCGAGGCAGGAGTGCATTTGGCCAGGTGCATTTCTGCGGCTCGACCGGGCCGGGCTGAGACGCGAGCCCCAGGTCCCAACCATATCGTGGCCTCCCATCACAGCGGTGCTGAGATTTAGACCGGGATTCTGGCTTAGAGGCGTTCGGCCGAAATCCCTCAGGTGGTAGCTTCGCACCATTGGCTTATCAGCCAAGCACGTGGACCAAATGTCAGCGACCTGTGATTCCTCTCGAAGGAGTGCTTTTAACCAGGGGATAAACCTGGTAATGGCACGGAGATGTTGTTCGCCTGGTGTGCGGACATATCTCATGATCAAGGGTTGCGTCTCAACAGTTCGCAGTGAGGTGGCTGCTCTACTGCTTACGGCACCCCGACCGAGAACTAAGTCTTCTACTAGTGGTTTCACACCTCATCGACATATGGGGTGAATATCGGGCAGCTTCCCGCCCGCTTTGATCGGCGGACGGCAGAGACCTCTTTCTGCGGCTCGACCGGTTCGGGCTGGGACACGAGCCCCAGGTCCCAACCCTATCGTAGCCTCTCATCGCAGTGGTGCTGAGATTTAGGGCGGGATTCCGGCTTAGAGGCGTTCGGCCGTAATCTCTCCTATGGTAGCCTCGCGCCGTTGGCTTATCAGCCTAGCACGTGGACCAAATGTCTGCGATTTGCGATTCCTCCTGACCCTGTCTAACATGTCTGATCAGTATATTTTACCTTACCAGACGTTAGTCTTCCTCCCCAGTACAGATGGTGATAGCGTTAAATATGTGTATTCAGATGTCATTGTAAATGACTATAGTCTGATTACCTTGTTCTTCGTACGCTGTCAGGCGCCGACTTGAGTCTGTTCAAAGAAAGCAGCGGTCATCCTGAGGCTGTCGACATTGTCATAGAGTTGTTCTAGGGTTGGTCACATGTGCTTTCTCTGGTCCTCGTATATTGGGCAATTTTGCAGCAGATGTTCAGGGGTCATTTTCCTGCTACCACAGTGCATTCATCAGTATCACCAATCTTCAGTTTATTGAATAGACAGTACCTGTGTCTGTTGTGGCATGTGCGATGTCTGAAGACCACCACCTGCTCTCTTCTGTTCAACTGATAATAAGCATTATATTTTTGTGTAGCCAGTTTGCTCGGTTTCCCATTTGTCCATGTCTCTGGTCTTAATAAACCTTTTGGACTCGCACTAGAATCTTGTTGTGGTAACCTTCCACCTTCTTTTGCCAGTCTGTCTGCCACCTTGAATGTTACAGTGGGATGGAACCCACGACTATTTTGGGTGTGGACTGCTGGCATAGTTGACAGAGTACTGACCTTAAGTCATTTAGTTCTGTATTTTTCCAAAAAAAAGTGCATCTGTCAACAAGACTATCTGGCTTTCATTGCTTTCGGTCTGATCTAATTGTGAGAAATTTACTGCACATGGACTGCGTTGGTAATTGGGCTGTCTTGCATACTGTGCAGCTTGCTTTTTCTGGGACACAGCAATGATTTGCTTCTCTGCAATGCAAGCACCTTGTGGCGGCAGTGATCCAGGCTGAGAGCAGATCAGAGCAAGTAGCTCCCAGGGGACATCAGTGAGGAAATTGTTCAGAGATGCTTTCAGAGAGTCTTTGTATTGTTTCTTGTATCCTGTCAATGGATAAGCTCATCATACAACTGTTGCTTATGGATGCATTTATTGGGTATGCTAACAACATGCCCAGTCCATCAGATTTGGGCTCTCTGCAGCAAAAGGGTATGGGGACCTGAGAACCCCGTCCTTTTCAGAACTTCAGAGTTGAGCACTCTTTCCTGCCAGCTGGTCTTGAACAGCCTGTCCAGATAGCTCACGTGGAACTGGTTGAATTTCCTGACATATCTGCTGTAGACTGTTCATGTTTCGTATGTGTATAGAAGGTGGTTAGCACCATAACACAGCAGACCTTGATCTTGGTAGGTACGATGAGTGGCCAAGTCCCAGGCTGCATGCAAAGAGGATGATGTCTTTGACCTAACCAGGTGGCGAGTGGATAGCCACGAGATGACCAAGACTTAGAGGATCACTTCCTGTCCAGGGTCTGCTTTAATAGCTGGTTGGATAGGACATCCTTGTCAAGTGGTCTACATGTTCAAATAGGGCCAAACAGCTACAGTTTAGCATGGTGAGCTACTTTCGAGGTCTGTCCTTCGGATGACTTCATTGTTTGATCCCCAGTCATACCAGATGATCGCACAAATTCACCTGACTACTCATGTGGAATGTTTCAATGTGCTTCTGATTGTCCTGCAGTAGTTCAATTTTTAAAACCGTACACCAAGATAGGGATGACATAGGTTATATAAATTCATAGCTTGGTTTTCAGTAAAAGCCTCTGCTGGCTCCAAACCAGATGAAGGGTGTTTATAGAGGCAGCAGCCAAACCGACTCTATGAATGATGTTCGGGTGGCTTTATGCATTTTAGTTTTGTTTACTGCCCAGATAAATGAGATCCTCAGTTGAGTTAACATTATTGCCATCGACAATGATTATGGCTGTTGTGGGATTGTAGCCAAGGTTTTGTATCTTGGCATTTGCCTATGAGATGTAGAGGCCTAATCTAGATGCAAGGTCTTTTAGGTGCTCCAGTGGTTTTATCAGTGCTTGGTATGATGACTTCAACTGTGTATTTGAGGTTGATCACACGCATCTGTCCGATAGTGACTCCTAGGTTGTACATCTCCAGCTGACCGAAGATCCAGTCCATGGCGAGGTGAGGATTATTCTGGACTATTCAATGATGAGGTGAGGATACATCACTGCCGGGGCACCGAATGATGTCAAGAACCTGTCCGAGAGATAACGATCTCTTGCTCCAGTGTTGCAGTGGTGCTGCTCAATTAGCAGTTGCAATATGCTGGGAACTCTCACTTGTTTTAAGGCATTACACAGGGCAGATCTGTCCATGGAGTCAAATGCAGCCTTGAGGTTGACGAAAGTGATGTGGAGGTGGCAGTTGAATTCCCTATGTGTCTCCATCTTCTTCTTCTTTCGTTCGCTTTAAAATATTGTCTATATCTGCAATGTTGTCTCTTGTATAAACTTCACTGTCTTTTGTAGTTCACATACAGGTCCATAAAGTTTCTCTTCCAGTGTTGTTTCTATGGGCCAGTGAGATTTTCTCTGAATATCATATTCGGACAAGTTTTGCAGTATGTGCTCTGCTGAGGCGCCTGTCCGCATGTACACATGGCTGAGTTGCAGATCTTCATTTTTGTGTACATGTGGCTGCAGAGTCGGTTGTGTCCTGTTCTAAGGCGCATCACAACAGTTTGCTCTTGTCTGTTCATGTTATGGTAATCATTTGGTGTTACTGTTGGTGGCTTTCTGATTGATTTGATCATCCTTATCTTCTGTTGGTATGTAACTGGCACATCTGGTTGCTCGTCTGCAGCTCCTTCCTTTGCCAGTCGATCTGCTCTCTCGTTTCCTGGTACTCCACAATGAGAAGGTATCCACTGCATAACAATCTTGTGCTGGTTGCTCAGTTCAGACAGTAGAGCCTGTAGATATGGCAGTTTCTCAAATTGAAGTGCTTGGAGTGCTGATTGTGCATCTATCAGAAATACTACAGGTTGTCAACTGACATTGGTGTTCAACAGTTTCTCAGTTGCCACCTTGATTGCCTGTATTTCTGCATCATATGTATGACAGAATTTCCCAGTTGGTACTCTGACTGTATCCCTAATGTTGTTTGGGTATTCTATGTACACTCCTCCTCCACCATTCTTTACCGCATTCTGTGCTGACCCGTCTGTGTGTACTCTGATCCAGAGGTCTTGTGGGTATTCCTCATCCAGGAAATTGAGGATCACTATCCTACGTTGCACACTGTTCTGTTCATCCTTGTCTAATATTCCTTTCACTTTTGTTTGAATGCATACTGATAGTCCATGCTCTGCTCTCCAAGGGGTTTGTTCTGGCACAGACTTTAGGGGGATGTCAACTTCAGGTAGATCCATAATTTGCCTGCGAAGTCGTTTCGCCTGATGCATAAAACTACTTCTTTTCAGTCTTCCCATAGCTAAATTTTGAAATCTGTCTTTCATTGGATGGCTCGGCATGCAGAGGAACTTTTCTGCCTGTGTTAATACCTTTGTGTCTCTGCGTTCTCTTAGTGCTTGTATCCTTCCCATTTTCTCCATCTCCACTATAGGTGTTGATTTCATTGCTCCTGTAATGACCCTAAGTGCCTGATTTTGCACCATATCCATCTCTTTTAGGGTAGTGTTTGCTGCAAAGCACCACGCTGCTGACCCATATTCCAGATGTGGCCGTATACCTTGTTGGTAAACTTTGTTAAGTATTTTTCCACTAGCTCCCCATGTGGTTCCACTTAATTTTCTCAGGATGGCTAACTTCCTCCTGGTTTTTTTGGCTGCCTTGTTGACGTGTTCCCTCCATGTCAACCTATCATCAAATGGAACTCCAAGATAGGTGGGTTGTTTATCTTCTTTGAGGTGTTCTCCATTTATTTTGATACATGTGTCTCCATGAGGCCTGACACATTATTTCGTACCCCAGCTCACATAATGAAGTCTCACACCTAATCCACTAGGACTAACTTTACCGTCACCCCAGCTCACATAACTAAATCTCACACCTAATCCACTAGGACTATATCTAGCATATAAAAAAACTTGACCTTATTCTGTTTTTCAGAGTTGATGCTATCCGAGGAGCTGAGGAAGAGAGACACACCCACCTGGTGAACCGAACTAACCCACTAGACACAGAACTGATCAAAACTAAAGGACTGCTACGAGCCCCTTCACTCCGTGATGTTAAGTGTGAGAGGAAGAAAAATAAGGAGGAAGGAGAAAATTCAGTCCTCACACCCTCCTCTCTTACCTCTTGTCCAGCATGTTTGGGGGACAAAGATTTGGACTCTCAACCCCTGCACCATGAATGCTGTATTGGTGGTGCAAAAACTAATGAACCCAAAAGGCTTTCACCGACACCTTCACACACTTCTAATCATAATCCAGATATTATTTCCGATAGCCAGTCCACAAACTGTTGCGGCCTCGACAGTAACTCAACAAATATTCACACTGCTAGCACTGTGAATGGCCATGTTGACGACTACATTACTCTTACACTGGGCAAAGAATCAACTGCTGAATATACTAATGAAACAGATACATTATCAAAGACTACTCAAATGGACATTCCTTGTCCTAAAATAGTTTCTTCACCTGAGGCATCTAAAGACATTCCAAAGCAGTTAGTAGAAAGAAGGCCTAGGAGAACAAGAGAAAATGCACAGAGAAAAGACAACAGACCATCACTTGAAATAGACAGTGATGTGAGAAGAAGCTTGTTGAAGGATGTTGAGAACTTCAAAAAGAAGGAATCATTCAACTCCCCAAAGAAAGTAGCAAGCAATGGTGATTGTTCCTAAGTTACTGGTAATAACACAAATTGTGTGCCCTATCACTGCTGATTGGTGTTAGCAGATTGGCTGAGTGTCTTATAATTGCTATTTGGTAGGAAATATTTAGCCCATTTGGTTCATTCATAGTATACTCCAATAAATTAAAAGCTGAGCATGCACCAAATCGTCGACCATGGTTTTTTTAAGGTTATTTCAAAACCTGGAACACTACAGACTAAATGACATTGCTAGAAGTCGACATCAGTCGATCAGATGGAAACTGATGTTTTTGGTGCATGCACAACGAGTTGAATGAAGCTGTGAAGAGCTAATTGTACCTGTAGACTTGAGCTAATGATAACCCATGCACCAGATCAACCAAAATCCTAACCTACCGCACATGCTGGTAAATGTCGTTATGAATCCAGTCTCTCATCCCTCAACCCAATGCCATCTTATGGTATCTGCACATGCTTGTTAAATGTGTAGTTACATACATAGTGTTCCATTTATATGATCTTGAAGGAAGAAGCATTTTCCTAATATAGGTGGGTACTGAACATTCAAAGAGATGGCGAATGAGTTTCTTTTTAGCATTTGTAAGTAGTTGAGGTCTGTAAGGAATGTATATGATGGTAGATTTTTTTTAAAGTATTTTCTATAGCTCGTCTTCTTTCTAAGAAGTGGTAGCTGTCTTTGTTTTTGCTCTTCTACTTCTGTATGGTGTCCTGGAAAGGACATTTTGTCATGCTGTGACATAGTTTGCACCAAGATTGTGATATCTGCGCCTTTCCATCTGAGACATCAGGTTTTCTTCCCCTCTTCAATTCCTATTCTCTTAAGCAGACTGCAAATTGTGCAGTCTATTTCCAGGTTCATCACTTGGAGATGGAATAGGATCTTGGTCAATTGATTCTCTTACCTTTTTCTTCACCGTCAGTCGTTCTCAAACTCCTGCTACCAATTCCTGAACATCGCTTTGCAGGATGTTGTTCGAAGAATAGAATGCGCTCTGTCGTACTTTACAGCTTGACTGCAATATTTGCACCTTTCGACTAGACACACCCGACATAAGCATGGCATTTTTTGGTACCGGGTTCGCCTCTGCTCTTCGATCCCTTCTCCCTAGCAAGTCTGCCTGCTGCAACCTGCTACCCCGGATCACCACATGGAAGTGAAGGGTCTTGGCAGATCTGGGTCTGATGCTTGCTAGCAGTCAGCTTTAAGTCGCTGGCAGCTACAGCTAATTCACTGCATCTAACCTTTGATTTCACTGACAGGATCAAGGAGCAAAGAGTAACATCAGGGTCAGATGAAACATAATGACCAAGATTCCACTTCACTTCCTTGTAGTTTTCCTGGAAACGAACTGAGTCACAGAAGACTGGCCAATGCAGTGCAAATCGGCACTGTGATCTTTATATGGGTGACTCTACTGTGAGGCATCACATTACACTAGAGATGGGAAGACCCAGGCCCACCTTCTTCATTACGCTTCGAGATGTTAGAAGAGCCACTGCAAAGAAACATGAAGAGTTGTTTCAAATGCCCACAATGGGTAGGTTTGCTCTTTTGTGCACCCTGAAAAGGACGTTAAGTGGCAGGTTGCAGTACCTTTCCTTACATCTCGAACATGCTGATGAAGGTAAACCGGGAGTCTCCAAGCGGTTGGTTGTGCCATGCTTGGCTTCATCTGCGTGTCGCTCACTACTGTGAAGATCACGTCGATCCCTCACCCCCATTAGCCAGGTGTATTTTGCCTGATGCTGACTAACATGTCTGATCAGTAAAACACGGAGAGTTAAATTACTCAGCACAAGTATCTTCGAACAACTGGTTGGGGGATGATCCAATTCATTATACTAATTCATTCTGATGCTACCATATCAGCTTTATGCTTCAGCATCCAAAGAGGTTCCAAATTTGTGTGAATGTCACACATCTACTTTATAGTGGACCTCATTATCCCACTAACAGAGCATACATCATTGTTCTACACCCTGTCCAGGGATTACACATCAGGAAATAAACGCGGGGAGTTTATATCGGTTGTATGTTGGTGAGCTCTTAAAATAAATGGACAGGATTATATAGATCTGATCAAACGACCTATCATTTTACTTGTTAAACACAGTATTTCATAAAATATCAGTGCATTTCAAGACCTGTTTATCTCGAGTGTGTTACAAAACTGCTGGTTAATTATTGTTGATAGTGAAAGCGGCTGTCACTGTTGGAAACAGATTGCCAAGAAAACGGCTGTGTAATGCTACCAGCTGGTTTTCTTAATACAATCCAACTACAGCATCTTCTCCTTACCTCATGAGCCATTAATATTTGTCTGGTGCTTTCCAACAGTCCCACATCTTATCATGCCATGTCAATCTCCCTATTTTATGCAACCACCCACTTATGAAAGCCTGTAACTTTTTTGTTGTTCTCCATGTTCCAGAAACATACAATTGTTGTTTTGAATGCCTACAATGAGAAGGTTTACTCTTCTGTGCGCCCTGAATAGGACATTAAGTGACGGGTTGCAGTAGCTTTCCTCACATCCTGAGCATGCTGATGAAGGTGGATGGGGTCCTCCAGGCGATTGTGCTATGCTTGGCTTCACATGCCAATAGCTCACTACTACGATGATTACGTAGATACCTTACCTCATTAGCCAGGCTTCCATGAAAACAGCCCGTTTCCAGGGAGGGTTACTAGGAAGCCGAGGTGGAGGTCTTGGCCAGTATATTTTGCCTGACCCTGACCAACATGTCTAATCAGTATGTTGTGCCTGACCAGACGTTAGTGTTCCTCCCCAGAAACACAATAGAATAGACTTTACATTGGAGCTGAAGATTTTATTTTTGTGTTAGGCTTAATTTCTTTTTCCATAAGTTTCTCCGATGCAATAAAATCTGCTCTTGTCTATTGTATTCTTATTTTGATATCTTTATCGGTTAGTTATCAGTCCACTTGTGCCCTATTGGGTGTTGAAGGAAGCCTAAGTCGCCTCTCCTGTGCCAGATGTGTTGCATCTGACATCGTCAACCAATATCGCTGGGATACCATTGGTTATCAAAACAGCAACACTCTGGCTCTCATCCCAATGCCATCTTATAGTATCTGCACATGCTTGTTAGTTGTGTAGTTCCATACTTAGTGTTCTGTTTATCGGACCTCAGATGAAGAAGCATCTCCCTAACATGGGTGGGCACTGGACATTCAAAGACATGATTGAGTTTTTGTGTGTGTTTACACAGCTGAGCTCTGTAAGAAATGTATATGATGACGGTACATTTTCAACAAGTGAAGCATGTAGCCTAGTCGACAGTGAGCTGGCTTGCTAAGACTGGGATTAGTGTGCCAGAGTTCGAAATCACAGACAGACAATTAATTTGGGATTAGTTTGTTCCTTGTGCAACAGCTCCTCCAGGCTACCCAGCTGTAAATGAGTACCAGATGTATGAGTTGGAGAAGGTATAAACAGCACAGGAGGAAATTGACCATCCCACCTCATATAGGCTACGGTTTAGTACACGAAGAGTAATCTTCATCCTCGGCAGCAACTGTTGCCTTGTGACTGACCTTTACCTTTATCTACCATTACCTCGGAAGCCAGATCATAAGCTCGCAGGGGAAGCATTCTCGTTAGATGATCAAACCATCTGTCTGGACATGTACTTGACACAGGACATGGAACCAACTCTATTGTCTTGGTGCCTCAGTCTGTCTTTCCATGAGACACAAGTGGCCATTCCATGAGACACAAGTGGCCATTCACAGACATCTCATTTTGCAATCTTTACATGTAGCTCCTACTTTGTCTTCATCTAGATATATGAATGATCTCACATTTTGATTATCATTAGTTGCATTTATTTTCATAAATTTGCACAACTTTTTGCGTCTTGTATAGTAGAGTGCTGTTGTCCTGTTATGTTCTCCTGAACAAGAGATTAGATAATCAACAATCCTACCAGAAAGAGATCACATAATCCATCAATCCTACCAGAAAGAGATTACACAATCTAACAATCCTTTCAGAAAGAGATTACACAATCTAACAATCCTTTCAGAAAGAGATCACATAATCCACCAAAAAGAGATCACATAATCTACCAATCCTTCCAGAACAAGAGATCACATAATCCACAATCCTACCAAAACAACACATCACATAATCCACAAGCCTTCCAAAACAACACATAGTCCACAAGCCTTCCAAAACAACACATAGTCCACAAGCCTTCCAAAACAACACATAGTCCACTATCCTTCCAAAACAACACATCACATAATCCACAATCCTTCCAGAACAATTTTTAGATCAAGTTCTAGTACCTGGAACAATCTGCAAATATGATTTATAACAGCTCTGACTGTTACCAGATGGTTATTTTGACAGATATACTCTCTGTACTGCAATCTCTCAAGTGTGACACCTGCACACGAGGACTGAACTAAGCGAGATAGGTGTCAGAATGCAAACTTCAGTCGCTATCATCCCTTTGTGGTGCACCAGGGAACTAGCAGGCAGATAGGCTTGCAAAAATGGGTGGAGATTGTAAACAAGAAATTGGAATCATAAGAGAACAGGACCAACCAAATGACGACTACCGCACTGTTGACTGGCAGGGACAGATCACCATTCTTTGCCACAGAATAGGACACAACAGACTGAATACAAACACATGTACAAGCTTAGACTGTCCCTTTCATTAATGTGTACATGTGGACTAACAGAACAAACTACTGCGCATGTGTTAAAAGAACTGTCCGCTGTATGCCCAGTTGAGGAAGATACCCTGGCCCAACGATTCCACTCAAAATTGTACGAAGCTAAAGAGGCGTTCCAAGTAACGGTCGAGTTCATCACAAGAAGAAATTAAGGCAAAGTTATATGAATATTGTTTGTAGTTGACTTTTCAAACTATGTAAATTAGTAGTTTTCAATTAAGAAACTTTATGGCGACGAACTATCACAAAAACGAGTACATTTCAAACCCTAATGGAAACATACACACCAAAGTGAAGTAATAAGCAATCCAGAATCGGACCCATGTGAAAATAATGCGTCACTGCAACATGCTTGTTTCTGCAATTGTTGTTGCTGCATTTGGTGAAGTATGGAGGAAACTAAATATTGTATGAGGGTCATTTGCTACTAAATCTTTGTGACCTCTCAAGAATCATTAATGTATTAGAATGTTAGAGGTAATGTATTTACTTCATTTTTTGTAATCATAAGATTACATTTTTACTGCATATTTGTCACGAAATATAGATGTTTTTTTTATTTGGCTTAACTCATTCACTCCCACGAGCCGATACAGCGGCTTCCGGTTTTTTCTAGAAAACCCAGAAGCCGGTGTATCGGCTTTTGTTACTGTGTTCACAAAATCACATATTTTCCCATTCCTGGTTCTCCTAAATGGTTTTTTTTTGTTATTGGCGGAAGTCAAGATTTTGCCCTTTTTCATTCCGGAAGAGTTAGAGTTTCGTTGAAAAAATGTTTAGTTTCGTAACTTGGAAAATACAATTTTTTTTCGGAGAGCAACTTTGAAGCTATCCCATGCACCTTCAGCCACACCAAATAGAGTTTTTTCAGTACAAGCTCAGGAATAGATGGATTATATTATTGCTAATGGTAGTGATGATGAAGATATCGATCGTTATGATAGCGCTGTTTTAATTTATTTATCTAGTCTTAGTTCTACGTCGAGCGATGAAAGTAAAACAAAGTCTACTGACGAAGGGGCGGTGCCCTCTTTTGTCATAAGCAATGGTAATAACAGTTCACAAATTCAGTAAAGGTTCAAGATCCGACACAATCATTCTAGTGTATATAATATTAATGTGTGTATATATATTTTGAATACAGCAGGAACATTCTTTCCGTGTGCGCGTAAATTGTAAACACTCACGCTGATGTTGATCGGAGCTTTTATTTTTTAGCACGTTTTCAACTTCACGTGCCTTCAGTAAAATGTAAATACTGTGAAAACAACTGCACCAAATTAGGTGCAACTTTCAGAACATCGTCCTTTGAGGATTTCCGTCAATAGAAATTCATTACGTTATTTGTATATTGGTTTAGAGCTGAATAATGTATTGATGAGGGGAACATTTTTGTTCATAATTTTTAAAAATAACAAACGATTATGCAACTTTAATTCATCAAACACAAATTTACACCTGCATTTGTAAAATATATGTATTCCATTCTATTCTAGCCTCAATTGTGAACAGTTTGGTATATAATACGTGTTATTTTAGTGAACGTCTATTGAAGACAAATAGATCGCAACTAAATGATGCTGTTTTTCAGTTTTTCATAAAAATAAATTTGTGTCCAGAGGTCCAAAATATTTGGGAGTGAATGAGTTAACTTAACCTAACCTTTGGCTGTCATTGGACTACCTGCGAGACAGCAGGTGGTATGAAGTCATTCTAGATGAATTACCACCAATGGCTTATATGCTTCATCTATCTAGAGAATTATGATTTTAGAGCGCCATGCTCACACTTTACACATTCTCTAGCGGCAATTCTGCAGTGGGGAGGTCAGGAGCTATTATGACAGTATGCTGAAATATGTTGTACTTGCAAAAATCTGGCACACTGCTGGTTTCAGTAATACTTAAGTTTTACATGAGGAGGTTGTTGGCTTCATGCATAAACCATTGTCATTTTCTCTGCAGCCTACTAATTGTTGTTGCTATCAACCACTTTTTCATGAATCAAATAGTATTTTATGCACAGTGGTAGAGCACTCACTGTTAAGGTACCAGGTTTAACTCCCGTTACCGACATACTTCAATTGACCCAGCTGGAAGAAGACAGTGAGGAAGGGAACAGGCCACCATACCTCATAAGCTGTGGCCTAGTACAATGAAGGGGATTCCGTGGTTAAGCCGTGTGATCAAATGGTGTGGGTTCGATTCCAGACTCCACCGTCTTTTTCACAGGTGCTTGATGCGGAGTCCCCTGCATCTCGTTGTTGTACCCTAGTCGTCTTGTCCTTGACTTGCCACTGGGTCGGGCTCCAAGAGACGAGAGAGTGAGGATAAAAATTTGCGCAGTTAATCCTTACTAAAAATAGCGCTCGCAAAATTAATTATGCCATCATCGTCTACGATGGACGGCGGCCTTTGCTTTGCTTTAGTACAATGAAGTCTCTGACACTTCAGTGTCGCTATGGCACTAACTTTTATTTGTGAAATGACTAGAATGTGTGTGTTACATCCCTGGCAGGTCGTGATCATCATAGGACACTGTTACATTCAGCCGCCTCCTTTTGGGGATTCTTGAAAGATGCATCCTCACCTTCCCCTTCAATATGATGCTTCTAAGTCAATAGACTATACTAGTGCTTCTAAGTCAATAGACTCTATACTAGTGCTTCTAAGTCAATAGACTCTATACTAGTGCTTCTAAGTCAATAGACTCTATACTAGTGCTTCTAAGTCAATAGACTCTATACTAGTGCTTCTAAGTCAATAGACTCTATACTAGTGTGCAATTTTAGCTTTCATATGGGCGCTAGCAGAATAATGATATTCTATATTAAAAACATTATTATGGAAATGTAGAGGGCTACACAACCTGAGGAAACTGGCAGCATACAGCTTAGAAACATGCAGTTAACCAACCCTCAAGGAAGAGAATCGAGTCCTTCAAGTCGAAATGTTATAAAAAGGTTTTCAGAATACCATGGCCAAAAAAAATGAAGTATGTATACATTTCACAAGATTTAAGCATATAGGAGAACTGGTTCATAAATTCCTTCATGAACAGAAAATTGAAATACTTTGGCCACATCAAAAGACATAACGATAATGGAAGGTATGGTGCCAGGCAAAAGTAGCAGAGGCACAAACCAAGAAGGCGGTGGCACCAAGATGTTAAGGAATGCTTGGGCATGAATCTGAAGCAACGTTCTGCAAAGAATGTAAAGATGTATTAAAAATATACAGACTCGTCGGACGATCGCGACATTTTCTTCAATTTTGATTTTAGTGGGCAGCAAGGAAAATTTACCCTCGCAAAAGTTATAAAAGTGGGTGTCAAGTATAAAAAGGTTGACGAGCCCTGCTCTATACGAATTCCAACTCAGGTAGTTGTGTGCCTTTTTCAGATAGGCATTTAACTGCCAGGAGCCACCAGCTCACAGTTATGTCATCATTATCTACCTAGATGGGGTCGACACCACTGTTATGACACACTCTCATTAGTGGTCCTATTCTTGTCTGTCACACACATAGCTCTACAGCAGGTTACTTGCATAAAGACGTTTGTTACATCTAGGTCAGCCATCTCATCATTCCAGTCAGTTATGTAGAGCATCTGTAGTGATGGCATTCCCCGCCACATGGGTGATCGTTACAAGGGAACGGAGGTGCAATGTCTGCATATCTTCATCATCCAAGATGATAATTGATAATGGCAAAGAATGAGACCTTTCTACCGAAGACGGGATGTGTCGGACTGAAAGGTGCATATATCGCAGTCAAGTTGTAAACTAGCGACAACACATTCCGTTCTCTGGATTACATCCTGTCACTTGCAAAGCCCTTTCCAGGGCTTGGTAACGGGAGATCGAGAACAAACGCAGAAGAGACTTCTTTCTTTTCACTTTTTTGTTCTGCTAGTGCCTCTCGGGGTCAGGTTATAAAGAGGTTTATTGACCAGATCCTAGTATGTCCTTTGTACATGGGGAGCTTTATTGCTTCTGTTATTTTTGCTATCCGTCTTTTGTACCGCCTGCCCTTGTATCTGTATAGCATTGCTTGCTGAAGAATAATATCTATTGTTTGACATGTCAAATGTCCGAACCATTTGGTTTGCTCTCTTACTGGTGCTGTACCTACTTGTCTCCTAATATCTTTGTTTCTGATTCTATCCATTGTTGTTACTCCAAGCATTCTGCACAGACATTTCATCTCTGCTGTTACAATATGGCTTTTAGCTTTGTTAATGTCCAATTCTGGCACTGATAGCACAATGTGGATAGGAATATAGTGTTGTACAAGTGTTCTTTTTGTATCCATTATTACATGCTTACATTGCCCAATGATTTGGCTTGCTTTATTACATCTATTTTGGTGTTGTCTTTGCCATCTGCTGAGATTATGTTACCGATGTACGTGAAATTTGTCACCTGTTTTACTTGGTTTTTGTATGAAAATGAGTTAATGATGCGACTGCATATAACCCATGGAGTAGGGGTGTATTGCAGCTCTGAGCATATACTACTATCTGGTAGGTTCTGTAGCTACACCTTCTCCACAATCCCCAAGTCTGGCTTGGGTGAGCCAAGAGTAATACTCCTATAATCATTGGGGTAGAAGAGTTCAGCTTAAGACTCAGCACGCCGCCCATTCATATAAGCCATAACCTGGTGAGTGTGGGCTATGAAAGCTCTAGGAAGCATACCCCAAATACGATACAGGAACAAGAGTTTACATCTCATTTTTCTGGGGATTCAGAAAAACAGCTGTCTCCAATGCATACTTATTACATAGATCTATGGTAAACATAATACAACCTATAGAGGTGAATCTAGAAGGTAAAAATTTAGTGGGAAGGCTGAAACATCAACTGACCCAGAACAATGAAAGAGAAAGAGTCTCATTGATAGAGCTCAAGAAGATAGAAGTTTAGAGCAGTTGTCTATGGAATTGTCTCAAGTCAAGGGTGGGTGCAATGTGCCTATTATCACCTCCTTGAAAAGGGCCTAAAAATGGTAATGGCTTCAAGATAAATGTATACAGTGACAAATCCAGAAATACAAGCAGGATGATTAATAGATAGGTAGCAGTTTAGCAGACACTGTTGTCTGTGATATAGTGTTAGAGGCTACATTATACTCAGCTGTTTGTGGGGTGGTCAGTTACTTAATCTGCTACTCTGTACGCTAGACCATTTTCTCTCACAGAGACCCCGTAAAAGACACCACGACAAAAGCACACACTTTCAATTCCATGGTCATTCGAGCAATGATTTACGGAAGTGAAGTGTGCATAACAGATGCAAGCTCAGAGTCACCCAGAGTGTAATGGAACGGCAGATTAGAAATTAGGAAATAATTTATTAGTCAGAGAGTGGTGAATGCATTGCAACAGGAGGTAGTGGAGGCAGGGACAATTAATGCATTGAAGAATAAATTAGATGCGCATAACTTTTAGAGCAAGGTAATGTAAATGAAACTGGTTGTATACAGACTGCAGAGTTTTCTAAACCAGTGTAAAAGACGTTAGGTTAATAACATCAAGTACCAGAAATTTTAATACGGGATAAGATCGAAAACTAAGAAATTCATCAAACTTTGTTTTGGGACATTGTGGAAGCAATGATATCACGCAAAACTCTGGTTCGCATCCCATAACACATCCGCAGGGTCGTCCACTTGTGCGGAGGACTAATCAAAAGCCTGCATTTGTACAATGTTGCTTAAGATCGGACACATAAAATGTTGTTGACTTCCTCACGTACGGGACACCGGAGATGTGATCCCCTTCCAACCTTATCATTTATACAAAATACAGTTACATAATTTAGGTATTTCTCTCAGTATGCTTGATGATATAGTTGTATTGCAGTGAGGGATTACTGAAGATCACCTATGTCCATTATGACGATTCCACGATTAGTTGAGTAAATACATCACACAAATCAAAACTAATTCTACCAAATAAGTGCAGTACGAAAGTGAGGGAGAAGTGATGTTGCAGAGTGCGCATGGTGATCCATACACTTTGAATAATGGTCCATAGTCTCGTGCCATGATTAAAATTTTATGCAATTTTCACCGATGTGGCCCCCAGGTTTAGAAACGCTGCACACGGCAACAAAATAGAATGGATGGTTAACATTCTTATAATCTGCTTATCCATGTCACAAACTCATATCACTGACTTTTATGTGTCCTGACAATTAATAAAGAATAATTTTGTTGTATTCACATTTGTACATAACAAATCTAAAAAAAATATTGTAAACTGAATTGAGCGCCCCATTTATGGAATTGACTGATGTTTCTTTCAAGGCAGCAACGAACTGCCTCCATCTTGTTTAGTCTGCAGTCATCCATATTATCTATATTTTTTTGGTAGCTTGTGGTGCCTCACCCAAAGTATTACATTTATTCTAAAAAATAAAGCATACTTAGAATTCTAGTATTCAAGCTGGCAGCTCATGCCTGCTACTAGACAGCAAACGTTATTTGTAACACGTTTGCCATATGCACACCGGATCTTTCTGTTTTGCAAATCTCCAATATGACTAGATGTCAGTTTCACCTGTCTTGAGACCACAGTGCACTTCAAAACCTGCAGGAATTGAAACCCAACTATTTCACATGTTTGTGCATTCGTTTCATGAGAGTCAAGCCTCTCAGTTATAGCATACTTAAATTCTGTTTTCAAACTATCATTGTAAGGGTTGAGATTTATATAGCCGAGGAATAAAGGAGACGTTTTTAATTTCAGCACACTATTATTTTTGTCTTGGTCACTAAGCCATGTTATAGGTCTATACATTTCATCAAGTAGTTTAAACGCTGGGGCACTTTTTTGGGGCTATGGTAATCTTGGTATTAAATCAAGATGATTAATGGCAGGTAGCCGGAACGCATCCTTCTGTTCTGTAGATCATATCTCAAAGATGCCATACCACGTCTTCTCTGGTTTTCGTTTTCAACTGTCTTCTTCGCACTTTCACATAATAGCCTGAGGCTATTGGTATCTCCATAGAGCTTGTCCAGGAGTGGTATTGACCATGTGTGTTTTCTCTGTATATGTTGGGACACCACCATAGCAGCAGTCATTTTATCAGCGCTGCAAACATATTAATTTGTAGTTTCAATCTTTAGTTTGCCAAACAATCTGGTGTGGTTTAAAGTTTAGCACCTGTTGGTAATGAGTCATTTGGTGTTGACTTGTGCACTCTGCTTCCCACATCTTCGCAAGTTATACCTTTATCTAATAGCTGCTTAGTACTGTGGGTTTTCCATTTTGCTAGAACTGGCCTGCACTCTTCCAGTTCTGGTAACCATTACTGTCATTGTATGAGTTCTTGCAAAGTGTTTCCTACCACCACCACTAGGAGATACATGTCAACAGTGATGGCTGCAGCTTACTAACTGCATTTTTCATGAATCAATAAACAAATGTTTTGCAGCTTATATGATCTATTTGCAATGCTTTTACAAATCCTAGATTTTTGTAGTCATACTGTTTCTGAGTTAAGTGTTTATATTCTTCTCAATTCAAGAATCACTCGAGAAGATTGAAAAGATTGAGCCAGCTCAGCACTCCCCAAACTATTTAGTGTGATGGATTTATCCCAGGGACAGGTGCCCGATTGATTGTTCATTTTCAATCATATTGAATTTGCATTAAAATTGGTATAAATTGCATGCTGATAATTTAATGCAAAATATAATTTATTAAAATCTATTGGGATTTATAGTTTGAATTTTAATCATTTTTATAGAAAGTCACATCCATTTTTTTGTTGAAAAGATGACATATGTTTGTAAATCGAGGCCCTAGCAGGGAAAACATGAAATTATTTGTCTAGTTTCTTGTCCTTTGACTGAAGGGAAGCATTAAGTTTATATTGAAATTTCACAAATAATGTTGAATTTAGAAGATATGTGCACCATCATCAAAATAGAAATCGACTAGTGCCAGTCATTTACTGCTTTGTCCATCAGCGGAGATTCCAAGAATGTTTAATTAAATTACCTTTGTATATATAAACTGCTGCACGACTTTTTTTCCCCAGGGGAATTACAGGCGCCCCCCCCCCCCCCCAAGTGATGACAGTGCCAGGTTCTCTTTCTTCTCTTCCCCCCCCCCCCCAAGTGATAACAGAGCGGTGTGATGTGTTGTCCTAATTTGGGAGAATATGCTCTTGCTCCCTGCATTGCAGTAACCCTCATATAAAACCAGGTAAAAAATATTGACCAATAACCCTCATCGTCAAAGCAGTCTGGCTAATGAGGTGAGGATCAACAGTGTAATCCTTACTAAGGTGTCACACATAGCACTACAGCCAGGAGTACCACAATTTTACCTTCTCAAGTATGCTTCTGCCAAAATTTAAAATAGCACAATGGTATGCGTATGTTTCACTTGGAAGGCAAATCCAATCAATAAAAAAAAAAGATCTAAATCAGCCATTACAGAACTCTAGTATACTTTCATCATTTTTATTTCTTTGAATAGGACAGATGGAGGAAACCAAAATGGAGCAAACACGTGCCCACAAATGCTGACACCAGACAAGTCATGACCACACATACAACTCACAGCAGGCATACAAGTACAATCTTCAGCTTTCAACTCAACAATTACATAATACATCTCCCATATTGGATTCAACTCATTCCAGAATGTCTTTTACCCCAATGCCAGCTCAAAACATGAACGTTACCCAAGTCCTTACCACTACAGCAAGCAATGATTAAATGTGATTCAAGTTTATATGTACCACTGGGTAACATTCTATCTAGAGCACACATTTACCCAAAGTAATAGCATTTTTACAGAGGTGTAGATCCCGGGAAGCATAGAATAGGACCACTGCGGCCTTCAAACTATGTCACAAAGGGGCGACCAACGACGGTTGTGGATGGGACTAACAACCTAATGATGTAAAATAAAATTCAACAGAAACCACATCTGAAGTGCTTTGAAGCAAGTTACCCGTGAGAGGTGGGATACATTAGTGCTTCATAATTGGCAAAATCAGGGGGACATAAGAAATGGAGTTTCTGAAAATGCCTGCTTAACAGCCATAGCACAGTCTGGCATACCACCGACTGTATACAACACATTTTACCTATCTTGCATAGGGTCCAATGAACCACAAAAATTGCGATATCTAATACGATTGTTAAACCCAATGTCTTTCACGCATTCTTACTTTCACAATCACCAATGTCAATATTTAGCGAGTTCAGGTCTCGATGTCAATCAGTGAACTGCCACTGTAAAATTACCAAGACAAGAGCATTCGTTGGTTAGATTTACTTTCAAAAATTAACCACGTTCCATTACTCTGAATGGGTTTTTATAATGACTAGCTCAATGACAGTTTTAAAAACAGGCTTTCGAAAATGGAAAACACTTTGAAAACACATCAGAGAAGTATGAGGAGGGGAAAAGAAACCCCCAATTTAAAAGATGTGACAAAATACAGCATTCAAAACTACAAACATTTGTATACATGGTTTTATTTTCTCACCTGATGAACTCCACAAACCAGTCATGCCCATGATACCCAACACCAATAAGAGATCCCATTTTTTCAAAGGAAAAAAAATGTATGCTATCCCAAAGTGTTTTAAAAAACATACATTAGCTGAATTGAATGATTAGGATAGCAAATAAAATATGCACTATGTTCCCCTGAAATTAATGATAGGCTGCCTCGCCCCTCTACTATACTTTGCCATAACAGGAGAAATTAATTATATAACCACATATTTCTTGTATTCTACATGGCTATTTCATTAGACAAATTTGTGAATAGAAAATATTTGGGATGGGCGAAGCCCAACCCACTTTTAAATGATTTAGTTTGCTAGTCCTGGTGTGACTTCGCCCACCACCACCACATTGTAATATTCACAGAAGATTATTTATTTGTGAGCAGGAGTGTACACAATTTCTTTGTCAAAAACTTTGCCATCACCAAAATCGAGATGATGGAAGGACAACCCAAGGTGATGCTATATTAAACCCTAACACTTCAGTTCTTTAGTTTTCACTACTCAGCCATATAGAAGTGAAGATAAAAAGAGTTCTAAATATGTCATGAGGAAAGACCCAATGATATTACCGCCAGTCCATGTTCTAAGGCATGCAATCAGAACTACTGACAATTGATGGACAAAAAAGACGGGACTACAAATATGCTGGTAGAGTAAGAAATTCAACAGAAATTATAAATAGCAAGAGACAGGATTTTGTGGAAAGACGTAATCTCCTATGCCAGTCAGCATGGCACTTGAAGAACAGAGAAAATAAATTGTGCACTAACTGTAGCATTTCACTTCACAGGTGACACGATTAAAAATGAGCACAGAATTTACTTGTCGTTCCTTTTCTCTCTCTGAACTGCTATTGTGATTTTCTTTGTGCGCACATACAAATTTAAACCATTCCTTCATAGACATAACGTTATGCAACAACAATGCTGAGAATAAATGGCGCCAACATAAAATAAGCCAGAGCCGCACAAAATGTGTAAACTTCTGTTCATGAACCAGACATGATACTCTATATATGCATCCTGTTGTGATGGAAGTGTTACTAGCTGTCTCCGCCATCTGAGATTAGCTGTGATGTTAACCAAATATTTAACTTGAAATAGTAATGTAGGTCAGAAGTTGTCCAATCTATGTCCTGTGGTCTGTTACTCAATCCTTGGCAGATTTGATGCCCACTGGCATTTCTTCTCCCATTGCACACATTACAGTAATCTGAAACCAAGATAACAGGTCAATGCTTTACAAATTGCTACAATCAAACAATGTGGGCTACTATGTACAAACTGGTATAAATTCATACACAACACAATTTAAACTAGCCAAAGTGATGCATCTTCCGGGGATGTAACAATAGTACCACCATAAAAAGATGTTGGGAGTTGTGAATGGAGTTTGAAACATGTTAAATAAATAAATTGCTGTGAAACTACCACTCGGAGAGCACAGAACATACTTTGATGCAGATGTCCTGTAATGAGTCAACTGCTGCAATGGCCCTTATTTGCGCAGTCCTTTACATCCTAACACAACCAAAGGCGCCAGAAAATGTGTGCGTAGTCTCCACCCTAACAATGTTCGAAAGCGCATGCCGGTCCATAGCCTCTTTCATTCTCTTTTTTTTTTTAAATTGAAATGGTTTATAATTTACATTTTAAAGTCATTAGTCTTGACATGCGCTAGTGTACATCAATGCCAAAAACACAACCACTGCAAAAGATATTCAAATTTGTCTAAAAACAGCAAGCTGAATTGGGAGGAAAAAAACTTACTGTGCTCATTGGCTCGTTCCAAATTTGAGAGATGAAAAATTGCACATGCCGGAGAGAAATGGTATTCACTTTTACAGAGCAGATAGAAACATGGGATTAAGTTCACTTCTGTGGAGACTAGAATGCACATTGTGCCCACGACATCTAACATTAGTGTTCTGTTTTAGCATATACATAGATTTTTTTTTATTGGGATATTGATTGATGGTTCACACTTGCGCCATTTGCGCAGAGCTATTTCTGATAGGTAAACATATATATATAAAGCTGATACACTTAGCACGAGGAAAGTGAGGCTTCAAGACAAGATTTTTTTTCCAGACAAATGATCATGCATCTGGATTACTCGTAGATATTCAACACACACCCAATTCAGACTTTGAGACACGTAATAGGAAAGGTGTGTAAATGAATGACGGTGAAACACACATGATGAGCACCAACAAAAAATATTTATAATTTCCATTTATACATAATGTAATTTTACACGTCATACTGATATGTAATCTTTATTGTGAATCCTTCATGTCATGGATAGTTGAAGTATGTGTCTTATGTTTAGGTTGCAATTTTAGCTCGAATTGTTTTATTTTGAATAAAACTTTTGACGTACGTAATTCCTGCATTTTAAAGTGAAAGCTATTTCTCTGATTATTAAGACCATCCTGTCACGAGAACACCAGGTGCTTGACTTTTGCTTTTAGAGGCTGTGCACACTTTTAAGAGCACACCCTCAATTGTGGAATCTTTTGGGTACAGGTTTTTCTTCCTTGAAAACATAAAACTAAAACATTACAACAGCAGCAGCAGTGGTACTCTTGAACATCTGAAACCAGAGCAAACATGGACTGTCGAATTTGCAAGGCCCTTGGACATGACTATAGCAAGTCAGTTTTCGCCTTTTGAGGCCAGAGCAACCATGGATCATATTTGCAAGGCCAGCTTTAACATTTTGATCGTTATGTGGTTCACCATAAAGTCCACTTGCATTCTCGATTCGTCATAATTCATCATTTGTAATACGAACTGTATAGGTGCCATCAAGGAGTCATCAAAAACATAACCATGGCCTGGATTCTTCTCTGGAGGTAGACTGGCCCATGTATCTCAGGCGTAGAGGAACCAGTAAGCACATTAGTATCACGTTTATGGGTCATTTATTTTTCCATATGAGACCAAGTTACATATCGGAACTAGCATTTGCAGATGATGTGGCCCTGACCACGAAATCCAAAGCACATCTCCAGATCAACTTGCAGGTCTGGGAAGAAGAGTTGAATGCACATCAGCAACTCCAAAACAAAAACCATGGTGATCGCCAGAGATGATCAGACATCAGATAACCCTGGGAACACGAGCACTGGAGCAGGTCAGCAACTTTAAATATCTAAGAGTGGTAATAGACAGCATGGGAGGAATCAAAGAGGAGTTAACTGCACGAAGGGCAGCAGCAGGTAGACTTTTCCATGCAATAAACAGAGGTTTGAATTTATACCACTCGACCTATGTGCCTGTCCTGGCATATGGATGTAACCAGACAATACGTAGCAATCTTGAAGTTCAATCCCTGCAGACACGAGTGGAGTAGTTCCAACTACAGTGGTTTGGCCATGTCTGTAGAATGGAAGAAGATCGGATACCAAAGTTCCCCAGGACGTCCCAAAGTACGTTGGAAAGACAAAATACGACAGTCCCTAAGTGATAGAGGGCTGGATTGGAAAGAGGCCAGGAAAAAGACGGCACATAGAGCAGTGTGGCAAACCTCTACACCTCACGGTAGAAGAGGAGCGACTAAGTACGTAGGCTATTTTTCCATACTGGTTTCAATTGCGCAAGCACTGCTATTGTCTGTGCTATTCTAGTCAGGACCTCTAGTTTTGATCCCTCACCACTGAGCCCAGGTACTTGAATCAGTTCAGGGTTTACTTTGGTCACAGCATTGATTCCTTCAGTGTTGGTCATCAACTTTTGTCTTTTCTGCGTTTACCTCCATGTCAAAACTCTTTGCTGTCTCATATACAGTTTTCGGATCAATTCCAGAAGTTTTGTCTCAGTTCCTGCCAGCCCATAAATGTTATCTGCAAAAAGCATACGTTGTTCTACCCCTTATCCTGACATGTCCAACATGGTCTTCAAGGGCATCACTCAATTCTTTCTTGGAATATGTTGAGAGTGTACATCCTTGCCTTACACCGACAGATGTGCGGAACCATTTACCCATCCACAAAGTAATGTGCTTGTTGCCATATCATTCAGATTCTTGATACATCTCACGATGTTATATATCCTCATTGCCCATCATGCCAGGTTCCATCAAACGCCTTTTTAAAGTTAGCAACGCGGTGATGGTGTTCCAAATACTTTTTGTGTATTTAGTATTTGTAGATTAAAGAGCTGTTCTGTGGTTTTTCTTCTGGTTCAAAAACTCTGTTCAGCAATGATGTTCTCCGCTTGAGGTTTCAGTCTACTGAGTGATTATTCTGAGCAAGACTTTGCTAGTATGGATAATTGTTCAATAGTTTTGAAAAAGCTTTAGGTTTCCTGGCAGGTATTTTCTGTAAGGCATTTTCAATTCTCATTCTTTGTCATACTGCTGCCTAGTATGGGTCTTATTAGAACTTTGACATCTTGTATGCCCATTTGGCATTTTTGTCTAATTTTTGCTAATATCACCAACAAGTTATTCATTTTTGAATCTACACACAAACAAATATCTATAGACAATCAAAAAAGATACAGGCTCTCAAAATGAACTTTCTAGAAAAAGTGACTTGCTAGAAAATAATTCAGTAATGGCGCTTGGCTGTGTTGTGCCCATCTTCTCTTCAATCTGTGGGCCTAAATCTGACCTGGAATAGCCCATTCATCCAGAGCCTCGTTAACCTTTACGATGCTGCACACATTTTTGTTCGATCAAGAAAACTTCATATTTAACTATCGTTGTTGACTTGGAGATCATGTAATTTTGTTGGTCAATAAATGATTTTGTTGTGTGTAGAGACATAATGAATAAAGAACAAAGTACAAACATTTGGACTCATTAGGGAATATCGCTCTTCTATAGATTCATTGAATTCACAACACAGTATCTTTACTGTATTTATAATATCAGCACAACTGTTACGTTTCCACTTCCAACATATTTATTACATCAAAATAAACAGATCAACCAGTAACGGTCTTTTACAACGACCTTCTTTACCATTCTCAAAAAATGGCTCCAATCAGCGCGTAATAAGGAGATAAATTGTTTAAAATCCATTTGTAATCAAACATATACTTTAACCTGCTGAAAACCTGACATATTCAGCATTTAAAAAACGTCTATTTCTACTGAATTTTAAAAATGTTTGGGCCCGCAGCATTGTAAAGGTTAATGACTGACCTCATGATCATAACCACCCAGTTTGAACCCCATGGAGGCCAAGTTACTTGTGTACCCACTTTATTTGCATGCTACTAATTTCAACCCCCCCCCCCCCCCCCCCCCCCCCCCCCATCCAAAATTTATCTAAACAGCCGAGGGGCAACCATGCACAAATGGAAGTAGAGAAAACAATGACATTACTTACAATGAATGCTTCTTCCTTGTCTTCTTTCTCTGAAATTTCTTTTCCTAATTCATTGTCTGGTAGCTTTATGTCTTCACGCACCACACCACTTTCGTCAATCAAGGACAAAAATCCCTCTTCAACGCGAACAAACTGAAATAGGCATGAAAAGCAACATTATCACACCCATATGAAAAGAAAAATTGTAAAAAGCTAGTCTAAATAACAAAGCTAACCATTTCTGGCATAACATTTGTTATATATTGCTCTTCTCCACTCCTTTCATTGAAATGCTTCATCTCTATTCAACACCAGTGTTATTTTACCACTACAATCAGCTCTAGTCTAATACTTCCACTAGAACTTGCAGCGAATGTTCATGGAGAGCAAGAAAATCATTCATCGGGAGGGTATCAACATACCTGATAATCACAGCGTGTAACAACAGGCACTGACATATTGTGTGTGGATGGACACATGTCTTCATATTTTTTGTTGGTGAACAAGTCGATACCAATCATGTGAACCTGTGGACAAATGTCAAGTATATAAATGTTCAGTATTATTTCTTTCAAATAAACCAACTTTCAAATCAATATATTTTTTGAAGTTTTCTTTCTCTTGTGATGTTTCTACAGGATGAGAAAGTCAACCATGTGATTATTCCTCCTGTATTTATTACTACAAGCCTAGCATGCCAGGTTACAGTGTTTCTATTCTTTGCTCTCCTTTCAGGCCCCAGTTACAAGGGCTTGAAGCTTCCAAAAGTTATTTCAATCTACCAGTTACTAACAAATCTACCAAGACTTGACTGTAAATTGTTAATATTCTCCTTCAGTGTGAAATTTGTGACATTTACAGCGAGGATGCGATATCTGGTGCCTTTTGGCGAGACATCCAATTTCAGCACAGCATTTTTGGGACCATGTTTCCTTCCTTCAACCCTTAATCTCTCAGCCAGGCTGGACGGTTGGGGTCTGTTTTCAGAGCTGCCACTTGGAAGTGGATCAGTCTTGGTCAGTTATGGGTCACATAACCTGATGCAAGCAGACATCTACAAGTCACTGGCTGTTGTTATTCACTGCTGCATCTTTGGCCTCAATTATACATATAATTAAATGTAATTCTATCATTAGAGGCTTATGAAGAGACACTAATGGAAGCCTGGCCACTGACAAATCTTATAATGAAGACAAAAACCTGTTCATCAGAATCTTGTACCAAATGAGGATTTGGTTGCCCAAATCGTCAAAGAAATAAAAGTCAAAGTTACCTACATGTTGCAGAGACAGAATGGTGGGAAACATTCTATTAAATACAGGAGAAAAGTGTCCTGACCCTGGCTAACATTCTCGGATCAGTGTGTTTTGCCTGACTAGACGTTAGCCTAAACAACCCACTATGACAGAATTATCTTATCACACAAATACCAAATGCTTTACTAACCTTAGCATGTCCATGTTTACCAGTTTTCGAGGTTGACATTTCCACAATTTTGCAAGGACGTCCCTTAAGTACAACGTGACCATTCTTCCTTAGTGCGCTGCACTGCATAGGGTACGTCTTTGATGCACCAGAATCAGCTCCTTCAAAGGTATCGTCAGAATCAATATCTGCCATTGTGACACTTGACTGGTGTAAAGGAATGTAAAATATTTATGGTTAACCTTTAGCACACCAGCAGTTTTTAGAAAAAATTTGACCTAATTAATTTTCTTAATTTCTCGCTTTGGTAGTTGTCTTAGAAATTTTTTAATTTTTATGTTTGTTTGTCAATAAATATGATTTTCTGGCGTGTAAACACACAATAGCATAACGAACATGTTGGTGTTATTGTTGTGTGTTTGTTTGTTTTTGAGATTCAAAAAGATGAAGTCGAAAATTTTTGAAAATCTCGGTAAAAATTTGGACTCGACCACTAGGCCTAGTCGCTTTGATAAAAACCATGGAAACCACTACAACGTATCGATACTGTGTTTAAAATATCGACCACTGTTAGTTTCCAATTCAAACGTAGTTCTTTCATTTAAATAAACAAAATAAACAGATCTACTCGATAAAGATCTTTCCCAACAACCTACTTTCCCTTTTGCAAAAAGTCGGCTTGCTCCAAACGGCGTATACAAAATTAAAACTGTCCAAAAGCCATTTGTAATCGAACATACGATACTTTAACCGGCAAAATATTGTATATATATGTAGGGCGTATTCAGCAGTAAAAAATGGCTGTCGGGAGTGACTCCGTTCAAAAAACAAACAAAATTTCCCGTACACCGTTTTTGTAGGCCGAGTTGGTTAGAAGGGATCGGACATAGCGTTTGTAAGGTTAATAAAGTATATTTGTCTGGAAAACCTTTTCAAAACAGGAAAGACTGAATGCAAGAAGAAACAAAGGTCCAGGGATGGTTTTACTAAATGGACGGATTTGAGGTATATAATTGGTTGTAGCATCAAGATTTAACAATAGTTTCTTCAGTCTGAAGATGCAGTTAATGGAGGCCAAAGACAAGCTTGTTGCTTGCATCGAAGAACTAGAGCTGATCAAGACCATATTTCAGTTTCATGTGGTGGCCCTGGAATAGAGTACCTGTGCAGACTGACGGACAATAAGGATCAAAGAGGAAAGACAAATCCAGTCCTGTAAAAGTGGTTTAAATTGGACGTGTTATGTCAAATGGTGCGGATAGCATTGCCTCAGTGTAAACTAAAGCACAACACCCAAAATGTCCATTTTGGAACAAATAAAGAAGACCTCAAATCACTAAAATGTCTAGCTACATCCACAATTTAGTTAGACAATCCCATTTTGATAATGTTTCAAGTTAGTCTAATTATTAGAGTAAAATTAAATGCTACATAATCACAAACGTAAAAAAAAGTATTTCAACAATAAACAGTATCATTTGATTCCAGGTACCCAAAGTTGAAGACGCTATTTAAAAATTGGACCTTTTGAAAATCTGTTCACAGCTATCAAAAGACGAAAGATGGCCTGGTGCGGGCACATCGCGAGGTCCGACGGAATTTACCAACTCGATTCTCTTTGGTTCCGTACCGGGACAGAGAGGGCGTTCAAGGAAGAGATGGGTGGACAACATCACTAAGTGGTCAGGCCTTAGTCCCGGTGAGATACAACAGGCAGCGACAGACAAAAGAGGGATGGCATGGGATTTTGGGGGAGTCTTCATGTGTGCCCCAACGACCTGATAGGTTACAAGATGAGGAAATAGATTGACTTGGTTGCAGGTGCCATTGACCAGGCTCAAGATTACAGATAGACTAATGACTATGCAATGAGACCAAAAAGAATAATTGTAGAGACTACAGCAAGAAATTTACTAAGGAGTGCCATGTTAATTCTTAAAATAGAGCATTACTCATGTACTGAATTCTGGAACCATCAATTTTTTTATTTAAATTTTCATCCTTGTGTTCTAGACTATTGGAACCTGGTTTGGTTAAAAATAATAGTGTAGAATGGTGGAAAGAACCATCGTCGTGACTCTAGAGGTAGCATTGCTGATTGCTTGATTACTTTACAAAGAGCCAAGGGAGGTGACTACTGTTAATGTCATGTATGTAGCTGAGTTGGCACGTCACCACAAGCAAAGATGATTGAATCAATCAGCCTTAATTTGTCTTGTGTGGATTCTATCATCTTAGTCTTACAAAACAATCAGTAAAATATATTTTAATCATCTGGCAATGTATATTACAGCTCGCTTTGTAAAGTATTTATAGTTACGTTATGATCTTGTTTCGTTGAATGAACAACAAGTATCGCTTCCAGCCGACATGATTCTAGTAGTTTACACCACGCTAACATTGATTGATTACATAATCATAAATGAAACGTGCTTTCGTTCTTTTCACTATTTCAAACTTGCTATGCATTTAGTGGTTTCAAAGGTTATACAAAAACGTTTAGAAATAGTTAATATACATCAAGAGATGATGCTAGTGAAACAACTGAATTATTTATTCTCATTATTTGTGTAAACATTGTGTAGCGAGTTGAGACTCGGCCGACATGGCTTTCAGCGGCGTTTAAATTCTTTGATTACGTCGGAGATATAACACATTAAACTAATCTCCACAAAAAGAAAGATTAGAAGATTATAAATGATATATAATAAGTGGCGTTGTACCACGGATTCTGATGAAGATGAAACTCTAGAAAATGGGGCTTACTCTTGGATCACCGCACCTGGCAAGATGGCGGCGTCTGTTTCTGGCGCTTAGAGAAAGCAATAAATTGCTTTCTTTATCCTCTTTGAATAAATTGGTCAACAAATAACGTGTAGATCAAACTTACAACATACGCAAACAAGAATGAGTTTCTTGTAACTATATATCTGCCATATTCATGTTTATAAATAATAAAAACGTCCAGTATTGTAACTCACGTGCAGTAGGTTTCAGGGCCGGTGAGGGGAAAAAGGATGCGCATGCGCCTGACGTGTATGACTCCGCGCCACCTGTTGAGATTCGATGGAGTTACTTGTTCTTGATTCCACCAAAAAGCCCGGATATGGCAGTCCAGCTGTAAATTGATTGATGGACTGGATTCGTTTCTTAACATTTAAAAAAATAATAATTTACAAATTAGGTGGCCCAGAAGATTGTGAAAATAACATAAACAATATCCTTCTTCCTAGACCCTTGATACGAACGCTTCAAATATATTTACAGAAGGCCTTCTATAAGAAATGAAAATTACATCAATGGTAACATGTTCAAGGTGTTTCTACAGAACCGAAAACTTTTCGGCGGAAAAGCAAGTTACCATGGATGGTTATAACAGCAAAATAAATATCATCTATTGCACGGAGTTCCTCGTGGTTTAATACTGTCTCCCAGATTGTTCCTCGTGTTTATCAACTATCTCACCTGCGATATGACACAAAGATTATTTTTTTCGTTCGGCTTATTCTCTATTCCCCAAGGCGGGTGTGCATTGCACTGCGGTTTTTATTTTGCTCCTGTCGACCCAGTGCATCCGATTTTGGCATACATTTTATGTAAGAGTGCCTCCTCCTGCAATTTCTAAGGGTTTGCTTCCCCGGGGTAACGGTCGGTGCTGTGATGGGGATCGAACCCAGCACCTTCTGGTTGTGAACCATGTCACTTAAACACTAGCCAACGACGTCCCCCACACATGGAATCAGTCTCGCGTTATGTGCAGATGACATGGTTGTGTGGTGGGTAGAAGGACACATAACAATTGCAAATAAGCTAATACAAGGAGCAGCAGACAAAATGGTAGCATGGGCTGAGAAATGGATGGTACAGATTAACATCGAGAAATATAAACAACACTCTTCTCGCTCTCAACAAAGGAAAATCAGGACAAATGTTACTCGGAAATATACAGGTCCAAATAGATGATGAAAACGGTATATCTGAGCATCACATTGGATAAGAGAAGGACGTATATGCCTCACATTAAACAAACAGAGGCCAAGGCGAAGAAAAAACTTGTAATACTGAGGGAAATAGCTCAGGCAAATTGAGGAGCGAATGAAACAACGCCTAAGAAAGCATATAATGGGGACCAAAAGTGGACTTTGAATCAGCAGAATGGGTCACACCTACAAATCTTAGATAAGTAACAAAACCAAGCTCTTAGGGTGATCCCTGGTGCCATGACGACCACTTCACTAAATGGGGAAAAATCACAGACATCACACCTCTATCCTATAGACTAGTCACCAAGACCATAATACAGGCAGAAAAAGTCCGGAGTCGAACCTACATCACCTGATCACGAGGCCGACGGCTTAACCACTTCGCCACGGAATCCCCTATCATCAGTCACCACTATAGAGGTAAATCAAATACCCCTTCCAACCCCACAGGAACAACACTACAACTTCAGCATAAAAACATTCATAACCGCCACCTGCCTCAAAGGAGAGCGAAATGCAAAAGCGGCATAAAGCGACTTGATCGATGAACTGTACCACAGATAAACATGAATCCAGATATATACCGATGGATCAGCAACAAGAGCAGTGAATTGTACCCCAGAGGGGATCAAGATGCTGAGCAGCGCATGAGCTGCAGTGGTCAGCGACCCATAGCTGACTGCCACAGTCAGGGCCAGCGAACCATAGCTGCCAAGACCCTTCTACACCTCCACGCGGTGATCCTGGATAACAGGCTGCATCAGGGCAGACTGGCTAAGGAGAAGGGATCGAAGAGGGAATGCTAACCCGGTACTCAAAAAATGATTGCTGAAGTCGGATGTGTTGGACCGAAAGGTGCAAATATCGCAGCCAAGCTGTAAACTACGACACAACGCATTCCGTTCTCTGGACTACATTCTGCGACTTAAGCCCTTTCAGGGTTTGGTAGTGGGAGATTAAGAACGAACGAAGAAGAAGAAGAAGAAGAAGAAGAATAACCCTTGCTTGCAATGTATCTGCCATTATAGCTTCCGCTACCTAATCTGATCCTGCCTCTGTTCTGAGTTTAGCTATGGCCCTTTGAATGTCTATCTTGCTCGGTGGGCTGCAATCAAAGTTGAGGTTCTCCTCTGCTGGTAGGATGTTTGGCGTTTCTTTTGGCTTTCTTTGAAATACCGTACTCAATCCATTGTTTCTGGTGTTCCTCTGATGATGTCAGTATCTTGATTCTCTATCTTTGATTGGTTTGTCTTTTTATACTAGTATATATCTATTTTCTTTTAAATATATTTTCTCTCGCTGCCGTCTTTTCGTACACTTCTTTTCTTTCGCTCTTTCCTCTCCAACTTTCGCATTAAAATCTCCAGTGATGATTGAAATGTCTCTTTTTTCTACTTTTTTTATTGTTTCTTGCAAGGTGTCATAGAAATATTGCATTTTGCAATCATCAGCTGCTGATGTTTGTGCATAAACTTGAATTATGTTATGGTAACATACAGTGCAAAATGGGGGAAAAAAAGACTACCCTGGCCACATAGAAAACGATGTCTACCATCAACCCTCCAGGCGAGACCAGTTGATCATTCACAACAGACAGATGTCATCTGTACAACAAGTTCAAAATCAGCACTACGGACCTTTGTGCCTGCAGCACAGCCCCCATTAAGACATAACATATTTTGCAGTCCTGGTCACTGTATACAGACAAAAGAAGTAGCATTTGGCAACAGTCAGTGTCCTTCCACGAGAAGCTGTATGGAAGTGTACAGAGCAATTGAGTCGACTACTGCCTTTATTAGTCATTGAAGTGAGGTCTGAAGACGAACAAGGAAGAATTATTGTTTAATTTCTGGTCTTTCTCTTTAGTCTGATTGCAATTATTCGGTCGTTAACTGGATTAACTGGGGGGATCAAGTCAAGAACAACACACCAACATCATACAGACAGCCAAACTACTGAAGACTGCGAACAAAGAGGACTGGCTGAATAGATGGGCAATGGGAAATACTGGGAGAGAAATCTACAAATATGGCCATCTCAAATCAAGACATCAACCTCCTGAAAAGGAGATATCAAAGCACAATGGGGACACGGCAATTAGCGAGGAGTATTACTGGTTGAATTGTGCCTGGGAAATAACTTCTCCATTGCCAACACCTTATTTAAATAACGTCCGTGAAGACTACATGTGGACCGCCCCTGATGGTAACAGCAGAAATCAAATAGAGTACATCCTGGTACAACAAAGATGGAGGCCAAATGTGCTGGCAACAAAAACGCTGACAAGAGCTGACTGCAATACGGACCACGAATTACTGTTTGCAGTTTTCAAGACAAGACTTCGTAGAATTAACAAAGGTTGCCAGCCAATACGCTTCGATGTAACAGCAATACCTACTGAATACAACATCAAAGTAAAAAACAAATTTGAGGCGTTGCTTGCAGTACATGAAGAGATGACATTTGATTGAGTTGATAATCTGGGGTAGTGCTAACCCAGTGTTCGTACAGCGATCTCAGTCCCGCCATACGGAGAGATAGCGCGGGCTTGCCGAAAACGCTCGCCCGCCTCTCCCCGGCTAGGTAGCGGGACGCAGTTTGTGGTGTCGTGCCCTCGGCAGAGGTGCGTTACTGTGGCCCGTATCGAGAAACTTTTACAGTCAGTGGTGCCTTTTCGAAGGCTTATAGCAGAGCTCGACAGTTCGTCTCGCTGGTGGTCAGACTCTCGCAAAGAGCTTGTGACCGGCAAATGGAAAGCAGGAATCCTGCCTAAAGGCTCTGTTCTCACCCGACCAACCATCGGGAGAAGGGCAGGCCGGCAGGCAAAATATCGTCTCCAGTCCCTGTGAAATTCATCGCCGGGGCCGTTGGGATCCGTTCTGCAAAGAGTGCTGCCATCCCTCCCCGAGCGACCCCGGTCGGTCAGTCGTCTGGTGTGTGTAGGGGCCCCTGTCAGGCGGTCCTAGGTCGACGGAGTGAGGGACGGAACAACCGTCCGTCCGTCAGTCGGTCCCTGCGGCCGTCCCAGTGAGGCTTTTTACACACCCGTCCACCGCCGACCGGTGTGTGTGGTTCGTACGTCTCCGACAGATATCTGGTTGATCCTGCCAGTAGTCATATGCTTGTCTCAAAGATTAAGCCATGCATGTCTAAGTTCACACTGTCTCACGGTGAAACCGCGAATGGCTCATTAAATCAGTCGAGGTTCCTTAGATGACACGATCCTACTTGGATAACTGTGGCAATTCTAGAGCTAATACATGCTTACCAAGCTCCGACCCTCGCGGAAAGAGCGCTTTTATTAGTTCAAAACCAATCGTCGTTTCCCCTCGCGGGGTTGCGGCGTCCCCACTGGTGTCTCTGGATAACTTTGTGCTGATCGCATGGCCTCATGTGCCGGCGACGCATCTTTCAAATGTCTGCCCTATCAAATGTCGATGGTACGTGACATGCCTACCATGTTTGTAACGGGTAACGGGGAATCAGGGTTCGATTCCGGAGAGGGAGCATGAGAAACGGCTACCACATCCAAGGAAGGCATGAGGCGCGCAACTTACCCACTCCTGGCACGGGGAGGTAGTGTCGAAAAATAACAATACGGAACTCTTTCGAGGCCCCGTAATTGGAATGAGTACACTTTAAACCCTTTAACGAGGATCTATTGGAGGGCAAGTCTGGTGCCAGTAGCCGCGGTAATTCCAGCTCCAATAGCGTATATTAAAGTTGTTGCAGTTAAAAAGCTCGTAGTTGGATCTCAGGCGCAGGCGGGCGGTCCGGCTCGCGCGGGTTCACTGCCCGTTGTCTCCTACCGTCTACCGGCTCTCTCCCACAGGTGCTCTTCGCTGAGCGTCCTGGGTGGCCGGCACGTTTACTTTGAAAAATTAGAGTGTTCAAAGCAGGCCTCGGCTGCCTGAATAATGGTGCATGGAATAATGGAATAGGACCTCGGTTCTATTTTGTTGGTTTTCGGAACTGGAGGTAATGATTAACAGGGACAAACGAGGGCATTCGTATTGCGGCGTTAGAGGTGAAATTCTTGGATCGCCGCAAGACGAGCTACTGCGAAAGCATTTGTCAAGAATGTTTTCATTAATCAAGAACGAAAGTCAGAGGCGCGAAGACGATCAGATACCGTCGTAGTTCTGACGATACCGACTCGCGATCCGCAGGAGTTGCTTCGATGACTCTACGGGCAGCTTCCGGGAAACCAAAGTGTTTGGGTTCCGGGGGGAGTATGGTTGCAAAGCTGAAACTTAAAGGAATTGACGGAAGGGCACCACCAGGAGTGGAGCATGTGGCTTAATTTGACTCAACACGCCAACACTGTAAAATGACTGACAAATCGAGAGAACTTTCGTTGGGTCCAATAGTGAACGTGTGCTGGTATTAGACCCAAGGAAAACAGGTCAGTTTTACCCTCCTAATGAAAGAGCGTCTGCTACGGTAACCCTGCTTAACCCTACAGAAATCGCAGGTTTCAGACACTTGGTCACTGACTGACTAAAAAGCCCATATTTGATTCGTTGGGTCTAATAGTGAACGGGTGCTGGTATTTGATCCTCGGAAGACAGGTCAGTTTTACCCTACTAATGACAGGGCCTTGCTACGGTAGTCCAGCTCAACTCGAGAGGAATCGCAAATCACAGACATTTGGTCCACGTGCTAGGCTGATAAGCCAACGGCGCGAGGCTACAATAGGAGAGATTACGGCCGGAATCCCGCCCTAAATCTCAGCACCACTGCGATGGGAGGCTACGATAGGGTTGGGACCTGGGCCTCGCGCCTCAGCCCGACTCGGTCGAGCCGCAGAAAGAGGTCTCTGCCGTCCGCCGATCAAAGCGGGCGGGAAGCTGCCCGATATTCACCCCATACGGCGATGAGGTGTGAAACCACTAGTAGAAGACTTAGTTCTCGGTCGCGGTGTCGCAAGCAGTAGAGCAGCCACCTCACTGCGAACTGTTGAGACGCAACCCCTTGATCATGAGATATGTCCGCACATCAGGCGAACAACACCTCCGTGCCATTACCAGGCTTGTCCCCTGGTTAAATGCACTCCTTCGAGAGGAATCACAGGTCGCTGACATTTGGTCCACGTGCTTGGCTGATAAGCCAATGGTGCGAAGCTACCACCTGAGGGACTACGGCCGAACGCCTCTAAGCCAGAATCCCGCCCAAAATCTCAGCACCGCTGTGATGGGAGGCCACGATATGGTCGGGACCTGGGCCTAGCGTCTAAGCCCGGCCCGGTCAAGCCGCAGAAATGCACCTGGCCAAATGCACTCCTGCCTCGCTCTTTACCTCTGTCTGCTATCAGTCATCCCAATGGGCGCAGGAGAGATGCAGTCCAGCCCTATTGTGACAACGTCCCAGGTGGCGGGGAATGCTAGGCGTGCCATCACTGCAGATGAGCCGAGAAAATAAAAGGAGCAAAGAGATACCTCACTCACATGCATATGCTACGTTTCTGGCAGGACGTGACGATCCTGAGACACAGTCACACTGGGCTGCCTCTCTTCCGGGATAGTACAAACTAGTACATAGTCCATCATATCATTGCCAAACCCTATAGACACGAGTGGGGAAGACTCGTTAGTCCTGTAAGACAACTTCCGTAAGAGAGACAACTCTGACCAAAAACAACTGGGGACAGCCAAAGGCTAAGGAGGGCATCCCTACAGAAACGCCAGTTGAAATCGGATGCACTGAGCCACAGGCTTAACAAAATAAAACAGTGCAACGTAAATATGGCTGTAAACAGCGTACGATGAAGAAGAAGATTTAGTTGATACGTGCAAGGGACATTTTAATCTCGACAGTGAACGAATTGATTCCCAGGATGTTGCACAAGAAACATAGCTATATATATCAGATGAAACACAAACTCATTGAAGAAAGGAAACAAAACAGATGGGATGGGAAGTCAGTGGGGCCAACACAGCATATAAAGCTGCGCAAGAAAGGTTAGAAGAGAAATAATAAAAGATAAATAGTGGACACTTGTAATGACATCAATTTACAGTATGGGGTGAGGAAATAGATCAGGTCACGCATTTTGAATATCAGCTCCAGAATTGACAAAAATGGCTACTGCTCGAAAGAAATCATAAGACTAGCCATGGCAATGCAGAGACTGAACAGCCTGAAGAAATTATGGCAGAGCACCAACAAAAGTAAAAGTCTTGAGATCCTGTTTTTCCGGTGGTAGCTTATGGCTGCGAATCTTGAACAATTACCAAATCTAAACAAAGAATCAATCCTTCGAGAGACAGAACTAGTTTATCAATTTGGTCACATGAAGAGAAAACAGTCTTGAGAGAAAAATGATGGATGGTATAGTGCCAGGTAAAAAGCAGGGGTAGACCAAGAAGACGATGGCACCAAGATATCCAGGAATCCATGTGTATGGAGTTTTGGAAAGGGAAAGTTTCTTTCAGACAAACTGATGGGAGCAACGTTCTACAAAGGGCATGCTACAAGATGGGTGGCTGTCTGTTCTGCCTAATAGTTTCTCCGTGCGTTTGCTTTGGGTAGGGAAATTGATTAATATTTCCAGTGACATACTTTCAATGCACAGGAACAATGAGTTCCTGTACCACAGGCATGGAAAGATGCAATACTGGTACCAGTACCAAAAACAGGAAAGGACAAAACAGATCCAAATGGATACAGGCCCATAAGCCTACTGAGCTGTGTCGGCAAGCTGATGGAACGGATGATAAACACCAGACTGATGTGGCATCTGGAAGAAAAACGAATACTAATTCCACAGCAAGCCGGCTTTAGACAGCACAGATCCACTGAGGACCAGGTCATCCTCATAGCCCAAGAGATAGAAGATGCCTACCAGGCACAGAAACACACAGTAGCTGTTTGGGTGGATCTGGAAAAGGCATTTGACAAAGTCTGGAAAGATGGACTTAGAGTCAAGCTAAGAAGAAGTGATGTCGGTGGGAAGATGTACAAGTGGATCAACCACTACCTCAAACAAAGAACGGCCAGAGTCCAAGTACAAGGGCAGATGAGCAAAAAGGTGACACTCGAGCAGGGAGTACCCCAAGGGGGAGTATTGTCACCCACACTCTTCCTGGTATATATAAACGATATTACAGAGAATATACCAAGAAGAGTCCATAGCTCAATGTTTGCAGACGATCTGGCTATGTGGACCTCTGAAAAGAATCTCACCATAGCAAGAAATCGGATGCAGACGGCCCTAACATCGCTGGAAGAGTGGGCGAACTCATGGCTGGTCAAAATAAACGAGGAGAAAACAACATGCACAATATTCTCGCTTTCATTAAAACCCCAAAGTACCAAATTAAGTCTAAATGGCAAAATCCTGCAGCCAAACGACAACCCAACCTATCTGGGAGTCACATTTGATCGGCGCATGACATGGAAAAGTCAGATTGAGAGAAACCGAATGAAAGCCAGAGAAAGAATGGCAATCATGAGGAAACTTGCTGGCACAAGCTGGGGAGCAGACGAAGGCATACTAAAGAAACTGTACACTGGAAGAGTGAGACCAGTTCTCGAGTATGGCATTGCGGCATGGACAACAGCAGCGAAGGCGAACTTCGATAAAGTTAACAAACTTCAAAACCAAGCCATGAGAATTATAACAGGTGGCATGAAGTCAACGCCAATTGTAGAACTTGAAAAGATTACAAAACTGCAATCCATGACCGATAGAAGAGACTGCAGAGCCCAGCTGCAGTCAGAGAAACTCCGAAAACTGACGGACCATCCAATGTACCAGAGACTAAACAATATGGGAAATGGGAAACTAAAGCGGAGAAACTTTGCAGAAATAGCCAAAGCAAAGATGCACAAAGATCCCATAAACACACTAACAACACCAAAACCCATCACTACTGTACGAAAACCTACCTGGAGGCAGGATATATTTCCAGAGGTGGTAGAAAATATACCAGGTATTGCAAACAAAAACTGCCAGACTGAAAAAGAAAGGAGAGACACTACCCTAAGCTTCATAACGAAAAGCTACCCAAGCATGGACTGGACCCATGCATACACCGACGGTTCTGTAACAAATACTACACAGAACGGAGGGGCAGGAGCATTCCTGAACCTACCAAATGGCAGAAAAATAACACTGTCATTCGCTTCTGGTAAGTACACAAGCAATTTCAGAGCAGAGGCAGAGGCACTGAGGGCGGCAGTGGAAGAAATGGTGACACACAGTGAAAATGAGAGCCATATAGTCCTGCTGACAGATGCTCTCGCCGTAGTCACAGCGCTAAAAAGCCAGAAAAACACTGAGCTTAATGACTTAAGAGCAGCACTCTGCAAACTGTGCCAGCAGTCCGCACCAAAAAGGGTAGTGGTACAGTGGGTTCCGTCACACTGCAACATCCAAGGCAACGAGGAGGCAGACAGACTGGCAAAAGAAGGTGCAAGACTACCACAAACAGATACCAGTATGACGTACGAAGAGTCAAAACGGCTTATCAAAGCCAGATACATGACCAAATGGGAAACCGAACATACTGGTTACACCAAAAACGATTCCTATTACCAGTTGAACCGAAGAGAGCAGGTCGTTGTCTTCAGACTTCGCACTGGCCACAACAGACTGAGGTACCACCTATTCAACAAATTGAAGATAGGGTGTACCGACGAATGCCCGTGCGGTACTGGTAAAATGACCACTGAACATCTGCTGCAGAACTGCCCGACATACGAGGATCAGAGAGAGCAGATGTGGCCATTACCAGTGGTACTGCAAGACAAGCTCTATGGCAGTGGCGAGAGCCTCAGGATGACCGCCGCTTTTTTCGAAAAAATAATGGTTACTGTCTGACTGTGTACGCAGAAGAAGAAGTTTGTGGATTTCTCTCCCAGTTTCCCCAGCCCTCTTTGTCAGTCTTTAGCAGTTATTTGGCTGTCTGTAGTGGTGTGTATTGTTCTTGACTTGATCCCTTATTAGCCAGTCAGTCTGCCTTGTCATTGCCAGGGAAAGAGTTCCAGTGACAGATTTGTGAGGTGCAATTTAGATACAAGAACATTCGAGAGATATACGAGTTCCAGTGACAGATTTGTGAGGTGCAATTTAGATACAAGAACATACAAGAGATATACGAGTTCCAGTGACAGATTTGTGAGGTGCAATTTAGATACAATAACATACGAGAGATATACGAGTTCCAGTGACAGATTTGTGAGGTGAAATTTAGATACAAGAACATAGAGAGATATACGAGTTCCAGTGACAGATTTGTGAGGTGCAATTTAGATACAAGAACATACGAGAGATATACGAGTTCCAGTGACAGATTTGTGAGGTGCAATTTAGATACAAGAACATACGAGATATATACAAGTTCCAGTGACAAACTTATTTACAATGTGGAGCCAGAAGTTTCTCCCCAACCCAGGCTCTTTTCTCTTAAGGTTTTAGTTTCTCGTGTCCCATTTTCATTTGCTTGTTTCAACATTGCATAAGTCTCCATCACTATCTTGAAGCAAAACAGTTTTCCACTCAATTCAGACATTGAGCTTCGCAAAACACAAACAAGTATATAATCAGATGGGGCCGAAGATGTAGCAGTGAAAAAAAACTGACATAGGGACCAACACCCTTTTCAGTCTCGGACTGGTGGTGCTTGAAACAGACCGCAACCATGAAGCCTGGTTAAGAGATCAGAGAACGAGAAGGCAAAACCAAGTTTCAAAAATTGTACTGAAATTGGACGTGTTGAGCCAAAAGGCAGGCATTGTAGCCTCACAATTAGATTTCTTTTGTGCACCCCAGAAAGGATGTTTAGTGGTGGTTTGCTGCAGCATTCCTCATCCCAAGCATGCTGATGAAGGTGGACCAGGATCAACCAGGCAGTTGTGCCATCTGGTTGGCCAGGCTGCCACAAAAAGGAGACCCATGGGAAGTCGAGGTAAGGATCTTGGCCAGTAAATTTTGCCTGACCAGACCTCCCCAGCCTTGGTGTAAACTAGCAATACCAGAAATGAAATCAGCGACGATAAACAGTAGCAACAAAAAAAAAAGTGATCGGGTTACTTCATCAGCAGGCCTAGTACCACAGCGTTCAAATGTTCAGTAAGATTTATTCAATTCTCCTTTTTTTGTGACATTTTATTTAACCAGATTAAATTTTTCCTTTGCTTAAATCTATCAAACCATCCATGACAATCCCACTTCCATTTTTTTCAAGCTATATCAGGAAGTTCTGCATTCTTTATAAGAACATTGTCATACACTTACGTGGCTGTGATATCTGCACACAACATCCAATTTTAGCTGACTATTCACCAGTGTTTGCCTTCCCACTGCGACCTACATACTTTTGCTAATTATTAGTGGTCTGTTCCCAGGTACAGGCAGAATAAGGTCTTAGCTCTGGATCGTTGATACTGATGCAAGCAGCCAGCTACGAGTCGCTGGCTGTTCACTCTGTCAGCGACCCAGTCACCAAGACCCTTCACCTCCACGTTGGTGATTCTGAATAACAGGCTACTCGTTATACAGCAGACAGGCTAAGGAGAAGGAATCAAACGAAGGCTAATACTGTACCCAAAAATGCCATGCAGGGTCAAATGTGTCAGACCGAAAGGTGCAAATATCAGGTAACCCTTTAGTGCACAGCCTTATTTACGCAATTTGTACCCGAAAGACCAGGTCATGGGCAGTAACTCCATATTTTTACGTACTGACTCCAGTAAAAAAATTCATATAAAAAATACTGCTACTGCTAAAATTTTGCAAATATGAGCAGCAAAAAAACTACCATATCCACGAGCTGTCTTCGACTTCTTGAAACCAACAAAACATGTCTTGCATCCCATCATTTGGGCTAGATCATGTTTGATGTTGCTTTTGGATGATTGGGACATCTCTAGCAGTACTTTCTATGAGACACTTCCTTCAAGCCATTGACTGAGTCCTGAACAAAGCTACAAGGTGGAACTGCAAATAGCTGAGTCTCGTTCTGCATTGTAATGTGCAAGACGGCTTCATCAGGATGGAAGAAGTTGATAGTTATCTGCATCAGAAACCACAAACAATAGCACCACACTTTCCTAGATGTCCTATTAAGTTGGTAGTATGATCTGTGTTGATCTACATTGTCAACACTACTGATATGTTGGTTATAGGAATGGATTGGCAGAGGTATGCCGTAGTCTGTTCTGCCTTCCTTTGCACGATGCGAAACAGAACTCATTTCTCCACAACAATTGGTTGACAAAACAGTCTACTTGGCACTTCTCATACGGTTTGACAAACAGTATTCCACTGAAGCCAATCAATGAAACAATGCTGAGATCTCTCTCCCAGGATAATAGTTTGTCTGACCATCTCCATTATCACCGGTCAAACTTTATGGAGTGGGGCACTACCTGACTTGGACCTCGGAGGAACAGCCCTCTCAAAGTCAATTTAAAAAAAAAAATCTATTCTTTGACATCACATTAGCATCGTCTTGTCTAATTATAGATGACCAGTATATAGCATTAGACTAATGATTAGTCTAGTCTATAGGTTTGTTTCAGGCAGTGCACAAATGCCCAAAATAATTGATGTAAAAGAAACCTGTAATTTTTTCTGTTGATCATGCACCAATTCTGTGTCTTTGCTTAGTATATAAATTAGTTTGCTCTGTGCACAATTCGTAAAACTTCATTTATAAATAAACTGAAGTAGTAGTCGTATGGGGCAGCGTCGGCATTTAAATTGGGTTTAGGCACAGAACATTCCACAAAGTTTGAAATTCCTACAACAGTATGCTGTGTTGACTTAATCTGTCATCGACAATACTAGGTCCAGCCCTAGTAAAATCTGCATTAATTCCTGGAAACGTTTGTCGATTTCGTTATTCACAGCGTCACTCAACTCGGTGTCTAGGCCTAGTGTCTTCTAAATTACTGCATCCAATTTCCACATCAAATTCAACCAAATATTCCAAACATCTTTCAGCGACTGAAGTAAAGATTTCATCACTTCAAACGTAGTTTTTAAAAAAATAAATTTTTTGATTTTCAAACGTTTTCTATACTAGACACGCACGCTTATGTAGATGTGAGATTACGTTGCTATGTAATGACGAGACACGCCACTGTCTAGCGGCGTAGATCAGGGTAGTTGGACCGTAAATGGTTCAAATGCATTAAATTCTCCAGGTTACACCCTGCTAATCACAAAGCCATTTTCAGGGATTGGTAGAGGAAATTTTGAGAACGAAGAATTTAGTACACATAGTACAACAAAACTGTCCCGCAGCTTTGAACATTTATTGTTCAATATTCATAAAACAGTATTCTACATAGTTCAATGCATCCATTGCTAGCGATTTGCTATGTCCATCTGGAATCAATTTTGTTACTTTATTCTGTGCAATATATTTCTTCTTCGTACGCAGTCACAGTAACCATTATTTTTTCGAAAAAAGCGGCGGTCATCCTGAGGCTGTCGACACTGCCATAGAGTTTGTCTTGCAGTTCCACTGGTGATGGCCACATCTGCTCTCTCTGATCCTCGTATGTCGGGCAGTTCTGCAGCAGATGTTCAGCGGTCATTTTACCAGTACCGCCTATCTTCAATTTGTTGAATAGGTGGTACCTCAGTCTATTGTGGCCAGTGCGAAGTCTGAAAACAACGACCTGCTCTCTTCTGTTCAACTGGTAATAGGCATCGTTTTTGGTGTAACCAGTGTGTTCGGTTTCCCATTTGGTCATGTATCTGGCTTTGATAAGCCGTTTTGACTCTTCGTACGTCATACTAGTATCTGTTTGTGGTAGTCTTGCACCTTCTTTTGCCAGTCTGTCTGCCTCCTCGTTGCCTTGGATGTTGCAGTGTGATGGGACCCACTGTACCACTACCCTTTTTGGTGCGGACTGCTGGCACAGTTTGCAGAGTGCTGCTCTTAAGTCATTAAGCTCAGTGTTTTTCTGGCTTTTTAGCGCTGTGACTACGGCGAGAGCATCTGTAAGCAGGACTATTTGGCTTTCATTTTCATTGTGTGTCACCATTTCTTCCACTGCCGCCCTCAGTGCCTCTGCTTTGAAATTGCTTGTGTACTTACCAGTTGCGAGTGACAGTGTTATTTGTTTGCCATTTGGTAGGTTCAGGAATGCTCCTGCCCCTCCGTTCTGTGTAGTGTTTGTTACAGAACTGTCGGTGTATGCATGGGTCCAGTCCATGCTTGGGTAGTATCTCTCCTTTCTTTTTCAGTCTGGCAGTTTTTGTTTCCAATACCTGGTATATTTTCTACCACCTCTGCAAATATATCCTGCCTCCAGGTAGGTTTTCATACAGTAGTGATGGGTTTTGGTGTTGTTAGTGCGTTTATGGAATCTTCGTGCATCGTTGCTTTGGCTATTTCTGCAAAGTTTCTCCGCTTTAGTTTCCCATATTGTTTAGTCTCTGGTGCATTGGATGGTCAGTCAGTCTTCAGAGTTTCTCTGACTGCAGCTGGGCTCTGCAGTCTCTTCTATCGGTCATGGATTGCAGTTTTGTAATCTTTTCAAGTTCTACAATTGGCGTTGACTTCATGCCTCCTGTTATAACTCTCATGGCTTGGTTTTGAAGTTTGCTAACTTTATCGAAGTTCGCCTTTGCTGCTATTGTCCATGCCGCAATGCCATACTCGAGAACTGGTCTCACTCTTCCAGTGTAGTTTCTTTAGTATGCTTTCGTCTGCTCCCCAGCTTGTGCCAGCAAGTTTCCTCATGATTGCCATTCTTTCTCTGGCTCTCATTCGGTTTCTCTCGATCTGACTTTTTCATGTCATGCGCCAATCAACTGACTCCCAGATAGTTTGGGTTGTATGGCTGCAGGAATTTGCCATTTAAACTTAATTTGGTATTTTGGGGTTTGATTGAAAGCGAGAATATTGTGCATGTGGTTTTCTCCTCGTTTATTTTGACCAGCCATGAGTTCGCCCACTCTTCCAGCGATGTTAGGGCCTGTTGCATCTGATTTCTTGCTATGGTGAGATTCTTTTCAGAGGTCCACATAGCCAGATCGTCAGCAAACATTGAGCTATGGACTCTTCTTGGTATATTCTCTGTAATGTCGTTTATATACACCAGGAAGAGTGTGGGTGACAGTACTCCCCCTTGGGGTACTCCCTGCTCGAGTCACCTTTTTGCTCATCTGCCCTTGTACTTGGACTCTGGCCGTTCTGTTTTTGAGGTAGTGGTTGATCCACTTGTACATTTTGCCACAAACATTACTTCTTAGCTTGACTCTGTCCATCTTTCCAGACTGTCAAATGCCTTTTCCAGGTCCACCTAAACCGCTACTGTGTGTTTCTGTGCCTGGTAGGCTTCTTTTTCCTGGGCTATGAGGATGACCTGGTCCTCAGTGGATCTGTGCTGTCTAAAGCCGGCTTGCTGTGGAATTAGTATTAGTTTTTCTTCCAGATGCCACATCAGTCTGGTGTTTATCATACATTCCATCAGTTTGCCGACACAGCTCAGTAGGCTGATAGGCCTGTATCCATTTGGATCTGTTTTGTCCTTTCCCTTTTTTGGTACTGGTACAAGTACTGCGTCTTTCCATGCCTGGGGTACAATTCCCCTTTTCCAGCTTCGGTTCAGGACCGATAGTTTCCTCTTTGCTGTTTGGCCCAGCCCCATCAGCATTTCGTTTGTTATCCCATCTTTTCCGGGAGATTTCCTTTTCTTTAATGTTCTCTTGGCCTCTTCCATTTCACTCATTGTTAATTTGGCCATCATATGCTCTTCAGGTGCCGTATTGATGTTGTCGTGCCCCTTTTGCTCTTCACTAATGTCTGTATGCCTATCTGCAGAGACCTCGATGTGGTTTGCTCTGGCATAGTGATCGACAAAAGCGTTTGCAGCTTTTTTTACCAGTGAGCAAGTTTTCGCCCTGCTTGATGGTAATTTGTTTGTTTGAAGGGATTTCGTCATTCAGTGCAATATATTTAATAAATACGGCTTCAATTAAAAATATGTTTTTATCTGCAGGAATATTCTTTGCTGCTTGCTTGCTCTTAGTCACTCTTCAATCCCTCGAGATGTAGAGGTTTTTTTTTTGTATATACTTGCAATCAACTGCAGACAAATGAGTAGATATGCTGTCTTTTCTCCTACATAGGCTACTATTCAGTAGGAATTTAGTTATCTCTACATGAACAATGACCAACAACTTGCTCTTTTTGATTTTTAAGTATAAAGGGGGTCTTTTACATCCCCAACACAGCACGAGATTAATGTCGGTCTGATAGAACCAGGCACCATCTCATTTCCCATGAAACTCAAGTTCTTGAAACATACGGTATAGAAATACAGACTATTTTGAGCTGTATTGTTTCTAAATAAATGAGCACTGTACCTCCCCTCCTTGTTTAAGATAATCGGCAGAAGTCAGGACACATTGAGTATAATAAAGTCAGGACAGATTTTATAAAACCGGGTACAACATACATGCAAAAAAAAAAAAACAACCAGAACGCTGAACAGACCTATCAAAACGTTTAATAAGCACATGCATTTGGCTCAAGAAAACAATTTCAACACCAAAATAATAACTTACTCTTTACATTTTATGTCAAAACTCGAACTTGCCAGTTTGTTTGATGAACACACTAACTACTAACGAAAACCTAACATTAGAATTACTCAAGTTTAAAAAAAAAAAAAAATTGCATAGGTGAAAACACTGACTTCTGTCTACGTCAAAACGAAAGCTGTCCTGGAAACTTGCTATGTTCTGTTTAGATTGTTAAAAGTAATTCAGAGAAAGCTATTTTCTTCACATCACAAGAAGTTATCCCTTGTCATGACAAAGTTATTGTATAAAATTACAAACAACAATTTTTGGTTATCGTCGTTGCAGCGTTAAAAAAATATATAAACTGTACTGTGTGTGGAAGTGTTTAAACAAAAACAAAAGTGAGTGAAGGTGTTCTGTCTGGGATTTGTTTTGATTATTTCCAGAGTTCTATGATAATCATCACAAGAGCCAGTCCTGTTCCCAGATCATTACCAACCACTGGAGGAGGTGTTTAAATTGTGTTAGGTTGTTCCGATTGAGTCACTGGGTTGTCTCATGTACATATAGGGACACACAAAGAAGAAACAATGGTTAGCTCTAGGTATTAGCTGTTCAAATAATGCCTCCTTCCGGCTTAATCCTCTTTACTCTCAACAGTGGTAGAGGAAGGCTCTGATTTCAAGGTGTCGTTGCTTGCCTCAGCCTTCGGGGTCAATGTATCTTCCCCATCCCGTCTCTGCCAAAAACAAAATAAATATACATAAACACATTTCACTCAACATATGCCCATCAACTCAACATATACACTTTTTGTCCATACCCTCTAACCTTTTGTCCATCCATTCAACATAACATTATCATACACCTTTTTTCCCCCATCCACTCAACATATACCTTTTGTCCATCCAACAAATCTTTTGTCCGTCCAACAAAACACACATTTTGTCCACTGACTAACATACCTCCTCCTCCCCCCCCCCCCCCCTTTCGGTTACAATGTCAAGTATTCATGGGCCACAATTAAAACTGGTCAATTTCAATTCCCCTCCAATATGTGCCGTTTTTGCCCGCAAACCCAAGGCAAAAATTATGACCTTTACAATCATCTGAAACGATTTGTGGAATGTACATTTTGTTGACTCTGCAAGATGTTCAATGACAAGTGTTCCTAAGTCAACATTTTTCACAAGTCAAAAGAACAGAAATGATTTATTTAAGACAAATGAAAACATGACCAGACTGACACGCGCATAAGAAAGGTATGTAACGGAATTGACAAATATACAAAGAAACTGATTTCCAGCTTCTCATTAATGCCATTTAACCCATTAGTGCCCAGCGTTATTTACGCAATTTGTACCCGAAAGCCATGGCATCTATAGGTTTGTTTCAGGCAGTGTAATTATGCCAAACATAAAATTGATGTAAAAGAAACCTGTAATTTCTTCTGTTCAGCATGGCTTTCACCAATTCTTTCTTTGCTAAGTATATAAATTAGTTTGCTCTGTGCACAATTCGTAAAACTGTTCATTTATAAATAAACTGAAGTCGTATAGGGCAGCGTCGGCATTTAAATTATTTATGCACACAGAACATTCCACAAAGTTTGAAATTCTTACAGCAGTATGCTGTGTTGACTTCATCTGTCATCGACAATTCTAGGCCCAGCCCTAGTAAAATCTGTATTATCCTGGAAACATTCGTCAATTTTGTTATTCAGTGTCACTTAACTCATCTAGGCCTAGTGTCTTCTAAATCGCTGCATTCAATTTCCACATTGAATTCAGCCGAATATTCCGAACACCCATCAAGGGCCGTTCCCTCAATGACTGAAGCAAAGATTTCATCGCTTCAAACGTCTTTTTAAAATCACAGAAATTATAAATATTGACCGATTTTCTTGACTAGAAACGCACGTTTATATAACGGAAGTACGTCATTGGTTCAGATCTCGCACAATGTGAGATTACATTGCTATGTAACGGCGAGAGAAGCCACTATCTAGCTGCGTAGTTGGACCTGGCATGTTTTTTTTGTGGGATAGATCAGAGTAGTTGGACCTTAAATGGTTAACACCTCATATCACAATATAGTTTGTCTTATATCGTTAATTTTAGCCCAATTTATTCAATAATTTATTACAACATATATGCAATTTTGGCACTTAGCCCAGATAGACACTATATTAGCATGTCTACAGCCACTAGCAGTTTTTTCACCCCAATCCTAAAATTTAACATGTAGCCAGTCTTCCACAACACAGACTACAAACTTACCCCTCTGCCTCTACTGAAACCACCACGCCCACGACCACGTCGTCGTGGTCCACTTTGAGTTGGCCCACCTTGGTATCCATAATAACCATCATAGTAAGCCCTGGGAGGTGGACCATAATAGCGGCGATAAAATGGCCGACGCCCACGGAAGCCTTGATCACGCTCGAGTGGAAACTCTCCTTGATCCTGGTTGAAGATTCATATAAACAATATTTATTGGTTCTCGCGAAACTGGGCTCTTGTTCCACAAAAATAAATGCAGCATTACAAAACACGTGCAGTAGTTTACTAAACGACATCTATAGTTGCCTTTTGACATTTCCAATTTTAGCACATCATTGTTTTTGTCCGCTCTTCGATCCCTATTATCTCAGCCAGGTTGCACAAATGTTGCCGATTTCCAGGGTCACCACTAGGAGGTAGTATAGGTTCTTAAGACAGTTCTGGTCCCTTGACCCTGATGCAAGCAGATAACTTGAGTCACAATGTCTATCTCATCCAAAAATTAATTGGCCCCATAAATTCAGCTGCATAAAACAGTGAAATGTGTAATAACTTCAGTTCCAAATATTGTCACAGCCAGGAGTGGATTTAAAAATGAGCTAAAACATCCAAGGCATGTACAACTCGTCTCTGAACAGAAAAGTTCAGTTTCTAGTATACTCTCCATGGAGTGACAGTTCATTAGAAGAGTAGATGGAGAATACTATAATAACTAGAGAAAATTATGGCAATAAGTCCCAATAGAAAACAAAAACCACCCAAAATTGTAGTCTTCATTTCAAGATTATTGTACCTACAAACTAACAGACATGTTACAAAACTGGTTGAAATGATCGAACAACCTTCAGTGGATTCCAGGCCATATCCGCAATGAGAAAGCAGACAAAGACTAGAAAATCTTGGAGCAAGCATAGTTCAAATAAACACACCAGCCAACATGCAAAAACTAGAGGAATGGTTGGACAGAATGGTCTACTCGTGTCATGTATATACAGAAATGACAACAGAAAGTACAACAAAACGCAGGAACCAAGGTATAATCTTCCAACTAAGGACATAACACCTCATACCTTAATACATAAACACACAAAACCCTGCACACATTCATACGAGGCTGCAACATGTGCTTGATTAGAACTCACAGAACAAGTGTAACACTACTGGGTACTCCAGCAATAACAAACACCACTCCACTGACAAGCTTCAGAACATTCTGCTAATTTTTCAATTTGGCACTGACTAAAAGCTGAGCAGACACCTAACAGGAGAAATAGGTCAGGTTGTGAGTGTCTGGAAACCCTAAAACCAGAACTCAGGGCAGATAAAACCCATAAACAATCTGGAAGGAAAACATTTGCTGTCACTTGACAAGTATTCTGGTGACATACACAAACTAAAGAGATAACATGAAGGAAAGGAAAAATAAAAAACTTGCTCAATTCAGATTAACCAGGCCTTAACCTTTAGCACTCCACATTATTTTTGAAAAACATTTGACCTAATTAATTTTCTTAATTAGTCGCTGTGGTAGTCGTCTTTCAAAATTTTTAACTTTTTTGTTTGTTTGTCAATAAATATAATTTTCTGGCGTGTAGATACACAATAGCATAACGAACATGTGGGTGTTATTGTTTTTGTTGTATGTTTGTTAGTTTTTGAGATTTAAAAAGATGAAGTTGAAAATTTATGAAAATTTATGGAAAAATTTGGACTCGACCACTAGGCCTAGTCGCTTCGATAGAAAACCATGGAAACCACAACAACGTATCGATACTGTGTTTACAATATCGCCACAACTGTTAGTTTCAATTCAAACGTAGTTCTTTCATTTAAACAAACAAAATAAACAGATCTACGCGATAAAAATCTTTCTCAACAACCTACTTCCCCTTTCGCAAAAAGTCGGCTTGCTCCAAGCGGCGTATACAAAATTAAAACTGTTCAAAAGCCATTTGTAATCGAACACACGATACTTTAACCGGCAAAATATCGTGTATATATGGAGGGCGTAGTCAGCAGTAAAAAATGGCTGTCAGGAGTGACTCCGTTCAAAAAAAATAAAAATTTTTCCGCATACCGTTTTTGTAGGCCGAGCTGGTTAGAAGAGACAGGACAAGGGCGTGCTAAAGGTCCCAACCAGGTCCCAACTGTAAAGTGCGGTAATTTTCAATCAACTAATACCTTGTTCCCATCCTGTGAAGCATAGGTCTTCAACAAATACAACACAAGCCTTCCTATAGACTTCTCTTGCCTCAGGGATTACAGAACAGCTGCCTAGCACTGCTATCTACTGGTACCAGTTTCCTTGACGTGTCCTATTCAATGCCCCCCCCCCCCCCCCCCCAAATCTGTATTTGAATTTTTTGCAGCTTCTCGCGTGTCACAGAGTCCTACACATTGGAAAATAACTCCATCTATATTGCTACCCAAAATGAGCAGGAACGGTTTTTGTAAATATAAATGATTCATACCTCCAAGTATTGTTGTCTGCCACCACCACCACCCCGGCGAGGTGGTCCAAAGTAACGTCGGTTCTGGTAGAATGGTCTACCCCGTCCTCGACCTCTGGGAGATGGGTAGTCCATCATGGATTCCTCTTCTTCCTGGAAGTTCTAAATCATAAAACGAGAGAAAATCATTACAGTGTCTAATCCCACTCACATCAAACCACACCTACTCAATCATAACACTTACTGTTTATCTTACACAAGGAAGTGAGTTGAGGGAACTTTGTAAGGATACAGGGCAGACGAAGCTGGAAAAAAATTTGTCATGGGTGAAGCAGCATAAAGATGGAACAAAACGAATTGGTGGACATTGTTGCTGCAACCCTATGCTCCAGATGGAGCCACTGAAATAAGTCAAACAAGTCCTCTTACTTCTCCCATATCCTATAGTTAAAGCAAACTCAAAATTATCAGTATCATACAAAGTTTTTCCATATGGCAAGGACAAAAGCCCAAGTCAGATTTTTTTGTAATGTCTTTGGCATATCCTCTATAATAGCAGCTTAAACTTTTATAGCCCACCAAATTTAGAGGCACGTCAGTTGAAGACAAGACTGGTACACACTGCAAAAAGGTATGTGTAAAGGAATTGACCGATATATCGTGAAATACATGGCGTAGTAAATTCAAACTTATGTATTAACGTTATTTACTGCTTCATACTGGGATCGAAGACTAATGCCTGGTCAGGCAAAACATACTGATCAGAAATGTTAGTCAGGGTCAGGATATTTGTGGCATGCAGTTTCAGGTCAAATTACATGGGAAATCGGTATCAAAGCACCTGCCATTGTTACATAGCAATGAGCATTTACTAGTTAGGAGACCTGAATTATAACCAGATATACTTTAATTTTATAATACACTGCATTCCTCCAATATTTACAAGTGTTTTAAATGTGTCAGTCTACCTTTCCATTCAATGAAATTTGGGCAGCAAGAAATATTTCATAGGACCAATGATCCATGCATCTGGATTACACATGGATATTCAATATACATCATATTCAAACTTGGACAATGAAGAAAACTTTGGAGACGGGAATTTAATGTAGAAATACACCCGATATAAGTGCCCCCCAAAAAAGTGTTCCGTATTTTATCAAAAGCCAACAAAACTTGTATTTAAATACATGATATTGCATTTTATGAAGATTAATTGTTTGTTAGTTGTTTATATTTTAAAAAACGGTAATGGCTTCTATAGCTGAAATATCAAAGTATGATTGTCCCATGTTTAAATGGGCAGAACATAAGTATTTATTAATGGCCGTTACAGCAGGTCCAAACAAAATTCAAAACAAGTTCTAATTTATTTTTAATACCTGTTCTGCAAAAGTGACCAATTTGTCTCAGACATGTGGTTCATATTTGTGAGAAACCAGCCATTGAGCATGATTAAAACCAGCCTTTTCTATTCAGATGCCATATTTGCGTTCCATCTTCAATCCCTAATACCTTAACTTGCCTTGAGCCGGAATAGGGTCTGATCAGTTATGGGTCATTGACTCTGATGCAAACGGCCAGTTATAAGTTGCATCTTCAGGCCTGGTGGACATTTGATGTAATTGAGGTTGATAACCCTTACTTCACTGCATGTTATAAAAACATATTGCAAGAAAATGCTGCTATGAGCACCTACCTGTCTTGGTCTGCCCCCTCGTTGTCCATTTCCACGATAAGGAGGGTACCAACCACCCCTCCTGAATCTACGACGGTCAGCAGCATACTTGCTACCTTGGACATTAGCGCCATCTGGTCCTGTAACATTGGCAGCTTCATTACCCTGGAAACAAATATTCAAAATCAGGTCAAACAAAATCAACTAACATCTTTCAGATAGGACAGAGGAAATTTATATACAAGGAAAGCTTAAGATCAAAATATGTGCAATATAGCATGTAAGTGCACGCACCTAATTATAAATTAGTCACAGAAACCACAACTAAATGAGTGGTTTGATAAAGACTTCCTCAGAAAAGAGTCAGCTGCAGTGGTGACCATATGCTTCACTTCAAGTGAAAATAAGACTAACAATGTATTATAAGCAGTTATGTGCTGCACAATGTCAGTTCACGTAACGTCCAACATAGTATGCCTGTGTTCCTATAAGTTAAAATAGTTAAGAGGGAACGGCGTGGCCTAGTGGCACGGCTCACAAACCGAAGGTGCTGGGTTCGATGCCCATCACAGCACCGGGCGTTACCCTGGGGAAGCAAACCCTTAGAAAATGCAGGAAGAAGCAGACCCTTACATAAAATGCATGCTGGTCAGATGCACTGGGCGACAGGTGCAACATAAAAACCACAGGGCAACACACACCGCCTTAGGGATTGGAGAAATAAGGTGAACGCAAAAAAAATAGTTAAGAAAAGCCAATCGACTGTAGCAAAAGCCTCCCACATGACCTCATCTCTTGTATACAGCTACAAAAGAATTGACATAATACTGTACAAGTTTGGACAGTTCTAATAACGTCAGCTACTGATCTATGTATGTATCCATTTTAATGTGAACTTTCTTTACTTACAAATTAAACAGTTTGCGGTAGAACCACATATGCTTTGAATCAGCTATTTAGTCAATACAGGTACACTACAGTATCCAACTAACTTTCCTAGGTATGGTCTTCAAACAATACCCAAATCTTAACGTCCTTATAAGAAAATGTAGACCAAAATAGGCACTTCAGTAGCAACAGTAAAACATCCCCATACTTATTAGGATCTCCTTACTGTGGAGGACAGCAAATGCTACAAAAAAACCAATGTACACGAACAGTGCTTAGGCAAGACTTCCTGGAAGGACCCAGATTGAAGATGCAGTGAACAAGTCAACAGCAGTGAACTCATCTTACGTCATGTCAGTGTCAACAAACCAGAGCTGACCATGACCATATTCCTGCTCCAAGTGGCAGCCCTGCAGTCCACCTGTGAGAATTGGTATCAAAGTGGGAGGGTAAACCCAGCCACCAAAAAATGTCAGGTGAAAAGAGACAGCCCCGTTGCCATGTACTACACACAATATCTTCAGGATTAACGATAAAGTAGTCAAATGGAGAAGACATATTAAAATGAAGGACAATACCTTTTCTCCTTCTACGACGTCAAATTCTACTTTTTCACCATCTCCAACACTACGAAGATATTTTCTTGGGTTGTTCTTAACTATGGCCGTCTGGTGAACAAATACGTCTTCTTTTGTATCATCGCTGCAAACAAATGAATCAAATATGTGAACCTAGGTATACCAAGGTTAACACTAACAGCATTTAATTTTAACTGACATTCTCAAGATATAGGGCCAGGTCACAAATCAGTTTTTTCATTTTTAGTTTAATTTTTTTTCTGTATGATCCCCACGGAAACCAGTAATTCACTATCACGGGAGTGAAGGGTAATCAGGGTACGGTGAAACTCAACACCCCCACATCCCGCCACTGCTCCTGAAAACGGACCGCCAGAACAGTCTGGCCAATGAAGTGAGGAATGACACTGTCTTATCACCATTGAAAGTTTACTATGCCACCACACTATGCACTACAACCAGAAGTACCCCCCCGACCCACTTTCTCAAGTATGATTTTACTTAACATGAGTAGACATTTCTGTATCATATACATCTGTAGATTTTTAGAGCTTTCTAACATGAGTTAGGAATAGTTAGGTCTCCAATTTCATCAAGTTGGGTTCCTGCATCTGTGCTGCAGTACTATGGAGTATTCTTATAGCTTAGGTAATATAGGATAAGCAGTGACCTTCACAAGGTCACACACTGGATTCAACTAGACCATACCAAATGGCTTTGTGTCAGCTACAACAAAAATTTACAATCAAGCTTAATTGTAATGGTGCTAAGTTTAAGAAAAGTCTGCACTTTCACAAAGTAGGCTCAATTTTTCAAAATTTTGTAAACAGTTAAGTGAATTTTATCAGAATATTCTACCCACCCCCACAAGCCAAAACCATTCAATTTTCCATAATGAATGTTAAATAGTAAACCCAGCAGGTGATTAATAAAATTAAGGTTGGATTATGGAGCTATGCCATCCCCATGACAGAAGTTAGTAGTATATCAGTATTCCCAGCAACTTCAGTCAAGTACTTTTGTAGCCCCATGTACTTTTCTCACACTGTCCTGATGACAATGGTCTGTTTACATCCCCCATCGATAACAGTCGACCTCTTAGAGGTAGATGGTGGGAAATGTACTCAAACCTGTCTCATGGTCTTGCACAATGACATCTTAGCAGCCACCCGAACCACAAAAAGACAAAGAATGCAAATCCTATACTGCAGGGTAGGCTAAATGCCAAACATTCAAAAGCCTGGATACCCCAAGAGATACTTTATACAAGCTTGGTAATCTGTCAGAATGATACCACCCTTAAACTTTCTAATAGTCCAAAGGTCAAACTAATGCAAATTCTGGACAATCTTCTAAGGATGAACCAGGTGGGATTTGTAAACTCTTTGGCATCATGCACTGATATGCTTGATTGGATAACAGAATGCCAGTTTGCACTAGGAGATAATCAGCTTTTGGTTCTGCAAGTCTTTTAGTGCTTCGAGTGTGAATCAAATGTATGCCTAATATTGAACATCTTAGGTTCAATGACTACTACTAATATACACAGCTTTTGGCACATCAATCGAATCATGGGAGGAGTGTGGTTTGTCATGAGTTGGGCACCTTCTAGGGTAAAAAAAAGAATCTATCAGTCTCATATTTACATTTAATTACATTCTCATGTCTAATTCACTCACAGTGAGTAGAGTTGGTGACTACAGTCTTTATCATGTATCAATCATGGGCACAGTTGAGTGCTGAACCCTAATCTTCAATCTGTCTCAATTTCTGCACTCAGGTTTTTGGAATTTGTCAATCATGAACAAAGTGTGTACTAGTATAGTAATCTATCATCTTTAAGTCTATTACTAGTATTAAGTATAAAGTACACACCCACTCCAAGCTCTTTCGCTGTTGGGCCTGGAATGTGTCAATCATGGATTAGGAGATGTCACCAATGTGTAATACCACAGTACAGTAACTTGCTAAGATGAGTTGCAAGTCTTATATCCAAAAGTCACCAAAGTTAGTCATCCCTGTCACCTAAGTTACAAATGTATTCTTGCTTTGGCTTTAGTCACAATCACTGAAGCAGTCCTCCCATCAGTTGGCCATCACATCTAATTACCCATTCAATCATCTTAGACCAACATTTGATTCATAATTAACTTATTAAGCTACATTGTCCACTTTACTTACCTGTGTACAATACTATATTCGTTTAAAGATAATGCAGTTACGAAACCCATGGAACATTAACCTCGCCCGGTACATTGATCATGTTTAGGCACAACCAGACATCACATGATGACGGTGACCCCATTCTTAAGACTCCACCACCGACATGACAGTTTTGTGTTGAACATTTTCTTCTAGCCGTTACTACACATCAAAGAATAATTATTGCGCAGATACATAAATCTACTATTCAAGTGTGATCCAACGGACGATATTGTTCATTTTTCACACAAACTATTAAATAAGCCACGTGGGGAATAACGGGCCGGAACAAAGAAACAAGGTGTGCGCTGATTGTGACTCATTGACTGAAGTTCGGCAAGCCAGCATGGAGGCATGCACACACCTCCCCATTCCACTTTCAACTTACCGGTTGATAAATCCATATCCGCTCTTTACGTTGAACCATTTTACGGTCCCTGTAATATGGGAAGCTGAAATAAAGGAAAATATAGAAACGATATTGATAAAGTTTCAGCTTTTGTATTTTAGCGAAATTAGTCATAATCGATAATTAAACGAGACATGACCTGTGCAAATCTGGCCAGAAACGGTCGACAGTTTTGCAAAACCTGAAGCTACGAAAGCGTCGATTTAGCAATTGCAAATAACGGTCAAACATACCGATAACTTTCTTGTCCTTTTGTTCAGGCGCCGGCTTGTTTTCAACCTCAGACTGATTTTCTGTGTCGGCCATGGCAGATGGTAAATGCCGTCAGTTGGTACTACTAAAAAAAACCCACTTTTCCTCACGGTCTTTCCCCTACCATGTCCTTTCTCACAATGACCAACCGGGAGACGGCATGTTACCAGGCTTGCCAGACTAGTGCTGGGAAGAGAAGCAAAATTAGTTCAGAAGAAGCCAAACAGCGAAAACAAATGTCGATTTACACAAGCATGAGTCATTTCGAAATTAGCACAAATATACAATAAATAACGGCTTCTTTTTCTACCAAAAGGTCTTCATCGGGTACAAAGGTTAACCATATTATAATAACTAACAAAGTGACAATGGTATGAAATCGTAGGCTATCAGACGCAAATTGATAATATCTAAAGACAGCACTGACCAGATTGGTGTTATTGTATCTCCTAAGGGCGTGTTCTAGAATGGTACACTTATTCTGTTCATCTTATGTTGACATTTTTGTAGCAGATGCTCAGCAGTCATGTTTACCAGTGCCTCGGACATGTTAGTTAATAGTTCGTATCTTTATTTTGTTGAATAGACGGTATCTGAAAATGTTGTCTCGTGTGCAGCTGAACAGGGCTTTGCAAGTAGCAGGATGTAGTCCGGAGAACGCAATGCGTTGTGTCGCTAGTTTTACAGCCTGACTGCGATATATGCACCTTTCGGTCTGACACATCCGACTTCGGCAGAGTGTTGAGCTGAATGCTCTGCTTACATGTTCCTCAATCTTCTTCTTCAGCGTTCTTCCTGAAAAGAACGTTTTTGACGTTATCGAAGCTTACAGTGAGGACGTGCTAACTAAGCATTTCGACCCACCACACCCGATTTCAGCGAGGCAGTGTTAAGACTGGGTTTGTCTTCCATTTTAAAAAATCCGCAATCGCTTAGCCAGGCTGCATGGTTGATATATGTTTCCAGGGTCGTAACTCGGAGGCAGAATGAAATCATGGTCAGTTATGGGTCATTAACCCTGATGTAATTATTCAGATATGAGTGGCTGCTGCTGTCAGTTCATTTACTGTTTCATCTTTGCCGCGTTCATGAATCTATACCTGGTAAATCTATCGGTTTCCTCTTCACATGTTACACGTATATCATTTTTAGGTATCTTTCCCTTGGCAATCTGTTAGCTTATTTATTGGCAGACATTAAATCCTCTGTATCTCAGCTATTTTGAACCAATGATATAGTTTATAGAGTATTGTTCTTAGTTCTGGATATAGTTTCACAAAAGAGCAAATCAGGCGATGGTTGATGGTTCGGACAACGAAAGACTATATTCATTTTGTTTGTTGTTATTTGTTTGGCTCTCCAGTCTGTTCGCCTCTGTCATTATAATTTATGTTGGCGATATCGATGTCTCTGTTTTGATGTTACCTGGCTTGGCTTGGCTTTGTTCGTTCTTAATCTCCCGCTACCAAACCCTGAAAGAGCTTAAGTAGCAGAATGTAGTCCAGAGAACGGAATGTGTTGCGTCGTAGTTTACAGCTTGACTGCGATATTTGCACCTTTCTATCCAACACATCCGACTTCAGCAAGCATTTTTTGAGTACCGAGTTAGCATTCCCTCTTCGATTCCTTCTCCTTAGCCAGTCTGCCCTGCTGCAGCCTGTTATCCAGAATTACCGCGTGGATGTGCAGAAGGGTCTTGGCAGCTCTGGTTCACTGGCCCTGACGCTAGCAGTCAGCTATGGGTCGCTGGCCCTGACGCTAGCAGTCAGCTACGGGTCGCTGACCACTGCAACTCATCTGATGTTACTTGAAAATGTTCCTGTTGTCCTTAATGATACTATTTATTTACCATTTTGTAGATTCTTAAATATACGTGCGGTGGCTTGGTCACATGTACAGAAAGGAGGACGGACAATTTACAAAATATATCCCGTACGGAGAGCTGACCACGGGCAAGCGTAACAAAAGTAGACCCTTTCTCCGCTACAAAGATGTTCGCAAGCGTGACCTGAAAGCTTTGGATATCTTCGTCTTCTTCTTCGTTCGTTCTCAATCTTCCGCTACCAAACCCTGAAAGGGCTTAAGTAGCAGAATATAGTCCAGAGAACGGAATGCGTTGTGTCGTAGTTTACAGCCTGGCTGCGATATTTACACCTTTCGGTCCAACACATCCGACTTCAGCACGCATTTTTTGAGTACCGGGTTAGCATTCCCTCTTCTATCCCTTCTCCTTAGCCAGTCTGCCCTGATGCAGCTTGTTATCCAGGATCACCGCGTGGAGGTGTAGAAGGGTCTTGGCAGGAAAGCTTTTTATGAAAACGTGCAATAGAGATAAACTTGCCAAAGACAGACCCGGCTGGAGGCAGGCTTTGTGTGCTGATCTGCAGGCAGGGCAAACCAAAATGCGCCAAGATACACATTCCAAACGTGTGCGATGAAAGCAAGGGCAACAACTGGCTAATACCCCTCTCTAACGTGGTCCGTTCTCTCGAGGCTGATGCCAATCAATCAAATATACGTCCATCTCCAATCTCTGCTGCTTTTGCTTATTTTGTTTGCGTAGTGGTTCTCTTTATATTGTGTTAATACGTTTCTTCTATTTCAATCTGTCATTTCGTTTTCTCAATGCGGATATGTTTTCCATCAGCTCTGGGAGCGGTTCTCATCTTTTTTTTTTTTTTTTTTGCTTAGATGTTTGCCTCACTAGTTTCTACTGGCGGAGGCGCGCCATTTTCCACCCCAGACCGTAGTCCATTTGGCGATATCAGGACGCATAAACCAGTGCTTGGATGCATGTGTGCGTCTGCATGTACATATGCTAGGTTTGTGCGCCCTCAGAAGCTAGCCCAACCAAAGTGCAATGGAAGGGCCTCACCATGAGGGCGCGTGTGAATGTTTTTGTGGAGAGATTGCGTTTCTCATCTCCATGTGAGGGGCCAAGACGTATCAGTGCTTGAGTTGACAGCAACCAGTGACATAACTTGCTTCAGGGTCAGCGAACCATAGTTGTCCGAGACCCTATTCCCCTGCCCCGTGATGACCCTGGTAACAAGCGGCAGAAGTGTAGTCTGGCCAAGGAATAAGGATCTTGGTTTGGCTTAGTTTGGCTTGACTTCGTTCGTTCTAAATCTCCCGCTACCAAACCCTGACATGGGCCTAAGTAGCAGAATGTAGTCCAGAGAACGAAATGCACTGTGTCGTGGTTTACAGCTTGACTGCGATATTTGCACCTTTCGGTCCAACACATCCGACTTCAGCAAGCATTTTTTGAGTACCGGGTTAGCATTCCCTTGAAAAGGGATCTCAGTGGCAAGGCAAACTTGGTACTAAAAAACCTAGCTGAAATCGGATGTGCCGGGCGGAAAGGCGCAGATATAGCAGTCTCACTGTTAACTACAACACGTATTTTTCAGGACGAACGCCGAAAAAGAAGAAGAATATCTCCAGGTGAGAAACATGTGTTTAGTTTTGTTAAATTTTATTTATGATGTACCATTTACAGAATCTGTTCTCTGACTTGTTTTCACTGATGATACATTTTTGTAATAAACGATGTTGTTATCCCATAGCTACCGAGCAAGTCTGCTATTGGCATCCCAATGCCATTCTTATATAGATACAGGTCTCCTTCAAGTGTGTCACTACTCCGTACAGTGTGTAATAACCTTTCACGTGACAATATTCACACTTTGAACAACAGAGTGATAACAATTCCATCCTCAACGAAATTGATTACAACGATTTCTAGGTTTGTCCCAATAGGAAACAAAAATATATATCTATTGTGACGGACCAATGACAAATATGTTATCAATTATTGTGAATTACTCTCACAACTAACTTTCACGAACTATCTATATTGTGTAGCACTGGCGTTACTTAGTTGCGCGTAGTCGCGATGTGACATTTGAGATGTCATTTGCTGCTAGAATCATCTGATTCCATTGGACCTTTGATAATTAGGGAACCTGGCGTTCTTGGAACATCAAAATGTAAACAGAGCTTCTTTCTTTGGACCGTTATCATGGATTATTGAAATTGAAATTTAAGTTGTTCATTGCCTCTTCATTGTAAGTGTGATGGGGAACTGAGATGATAGTCAGGCACAATATACTGACCAAGACCATTATCTCTCTTCCATGTAACGTTTGAATACCAGGATTCTAAGTATCCAATCAAAACCTGTTCGGGATCAAGACGCTGAGCAGCGCATGAGCTTTAGCGGTCAACGACCCATAGCTGACTGCTAGCGTCAGGGCCAGTGAACCAGAGCTGCCAAAACCCTTCTACACCTCCACGCGGTGATCCTGGATAACAGGCTGCAACAGAGCAAACTGGCTAAGGAGAAGGGATCGAAGAGGGAATGCTAACCCGGTACTCAAAAAATGTTTGCTGAAGTCGGATGTGTTGGACCGAAAGGTCCAAATATCGCAGTCAAGCTGTAAACTATGATGCAACGCATTGCGTTCTCTGGACTACATTCGGCTACTTAAGCCCTTTTAGGGTTTGGTAGCGGGAGATTGAGAACGAACAAAGCCAAACCAAAACCTTTTCAGTTCTCTGTGGAGCACATAAATATAAAGTAATAAAACTCTGGCCTGTCTATGTCTGTTGGTTATGTGGCTTGAAGTTTCTAGAGGATAGAGCATCCTACCCAAAACATTTTTTGGGGGGCGTTCGTCTATGTCCAAGTGAAGTCATTTATGTGTAACAACGGTCTCCCACCGGCCGGCTGGTGACGTGGGAGAGGCCGCCCCCGTTCTACGTGGCTCTAGCAGAAAGCAATCTCTCCTTCAGCATTGGACGAGGTTTGGCTACAAGCCTTAGCAATTGGGCAAGGTAGTGGTCGATCGACGCAACTGGCTGTAGATGCATTGACGAACATTATTATTATTATTATTATTATTATTATTATTATATTCTCTATTCGCCAAGGTGGTGTCCGTTGCACTGTTTTTATTTGGCACCTGTCGGCCCAGTGCATCCGACTTCGGCATACACTTTATGTAACGGTCTGCTTCCTCCTGCATTTTCTAAGGGTTTGCTTCCCCGGGGCAACGGTCGGTGCTGTGATTGGGAAACAAACCCAGCACCTTCGGATTTTGAGACATATCACTTAACAACTAGCCCACGTTGTCCCCTACAACGTGCATGACATGTTACAGTGTTACTGTTCTTTACGTCCTTTTCAGATCCCGTAACGGAAACACACAGTAGCTGTTTGGGTGAATCTGGAAAAGGCATTTGACAAAGTCTGGAAGGATGGACTTAGAGTCAAGCTAAGAAGAAGTGATGTCTGTGGGAAGATGTACAAGTGGATCAACCACTACCTCAAACAAAGAACGGCCAGAGTCCAAGTACAAGGGCAGATGAGCAAAAAGGTGACACTCGAGCAGGGAGTACCCCAAGGGGGAGTATTGTCACCCACACTCTTCCTGGTATATATAAACGATATTACAGAGAATATACCAAGAAGAGTCCATAGCTCAATGTTTGCAGACGATCTGGCTATGTGGACCTCTGAAAAGAATCTCACCATAGCAAGAAATCGGATGCAGACGGCCCTAACATCGCTGGAAGAGTGGGCGAACTCATGGCTGGTCAAAATAAACGAGGAGAAAACCACATGCACAATATTCTCGCTTTCATTAAAACCCCAAAGTACCAAATTAAGTCTAAACGGCAACATCCTGCAGCCAAACGACAACCCAACCTATCTGGGAGTCACATTTGATCGGCGCATGACATGGAAAAGTCAGATTGAGAGAAACCGAATGAAAGCCAGAGAAAGAATGGCAATCATGAGGAAACTTGCTGGCACAAGCTGGGGAGCAGACGAAGGCATACTAAAGAAACTGTACACTGGAAGAGTGAGACCAGTTCTCGAGTATGGCATTGCGGCATGGACAACAGCAGCGAAGGCGAACTTCGATAAAGTTAACAAACTTCAAAACCAAGCCATGAGAATTATAACAGGTGGCATGAAGTCAACGCCAATTGCAGAACTTGAAAAGATTACAAAACTGCAATCCATGACCGATAGAAGAGACTGCAGAGCCCAGCTGCAGTCAGAGAAACTCCGAAGACTGACCGACCATCCAATGCACCAGAGACTAAACAATTTGGGAAATGGGAAACTAAAGCGGAGAAACTTTGCAGAAATAGCCAAAGCAAAGATGCACGAAGATCCCATAAACGCACTAACAACACCAAAACCCATCACTACTGTATGAAAACCTACCTGGAGGCAGGATATATTTCCAGAGGTGGTAGAAAATATACCAGGTATTGCAAACAAAAACTGCCAGACTGAAAAAGAAAGGAGAGACACTACCCTAAGCTTCATAACGAAAAGCTACCCAAGCATGGACTGGACCCATGCATACACCGACGGTTTTGTAACAAACACTACACAGAACGGAGGGGCAGGAGCATTCCTGAACCTACCAAATGGCAGAAAAATAACACTGTCATTCGCTACTGGTAAGTACACAAGCAATTTCAGAGCGGAGGCAGAGGCACTGAGGGCGGCAGTGGAAGAAATGGTGACACACAGTGAAAATGAGAGCCATATAGTCCTGCTGACAGATGCTCTCGCCGTAGTCACAGCGCTAAAAAGCCAGAAAAACACTGAGCTTAATGACTTAAGAGCAGCACTCTGCAAACTGTGCCAGCAGTCCGCACCAAAAAGGGTAGTGGTACAGTGGGTTCCGTCACACTGCAACATCCAAGGCAACGAGGAGGCAGACAGACTGGCAAAAGAAGGTGCAAGACTACCACAAACAGATACCAGTATGACGTACGAAGAGTCAAAACGGCTTATCAAAGCTAGATACATGACCAAATGGGAAACCGAACATACTGGTTACACCAAAAACGATGCCTATTACCAGTTGAACCGAAGAGAGCAGGTCGTTGTCTTCAGACTTCGCACTGGCCACAACAGACTGAGGTACCACCTATTCAACAAATTGAAGATAGGGTGTACCGACGAATGCCCGTGCGGTACTGGTAAAATGACCACTGAGCATCTGCTGCAGAACTGCCCGACATACGAGTATCAGAGAGAGCAGATGTGGCCATTACCAGTGGAACTGCAAGACAAGCTATATGGCAGTGGCGAGAACCTCAGGATGACCGCCGCTTTTTTCGAAAAAATAATGGTTACTGTCTGACTGTGTACGCAGAAGAAGATCCCGTAACGGAATTAACATACTGAGCAGTGCACCAGTGAATTTGAAAACGAACGTCAAAGAAGATACCGTAACATTTGGGAGAGGCTAGTATTAATGAGATTACAGAGATGTACCAGATCAGTCAGTTCCTTACCAGAGTCAGTCTTGTAATTTAGTTAATTGGTTAATCTCAATTGCATTTATCTTTACCACCAAGGAATATTTTTTTGTCGTAATATAGGTTTTTTATTTTTACAATTTGTGCCCACGCTGAACTTACCCATTCTTATATATATGTTTATTGGCATATTACTTTGTGATGTTGGCAATCCTCATCGTCAACGATGGACGAATTATTATTATTTTGTGGTCCACCACATGCCCTATTGTGTTTACATTGGGAATGAGTGTCGACACAATGGACCTCTCGTTTTCAGCAGGGTTTTTATTTATTGTCTATCTTTTTTCTTTAGTCAACTATTATATTACTTGAGTTACTTAGTCCGTGATGTTTTTATTTTCTCTTATATTTACTTGATATTGTCTTTTGTTGATCGAAACATGAACCGTCGCACGTGTGTGTGTGTGTGTGTGTGTGCAAAACTTCATTTCAAAAGTTTGTCATAAACAATTCTTTGAATCCAAGAGAAAAAAACCTGTCAAATTGGTATATATGATCATACTCGCAATAAAAAAAAAAAAACCAAACAAAAAAACACAAAAACCTCAAAACTAACTAAATGAAAAAAAAGTGAAACCATAAGAACACACCAACGATAAGTGTTTTCAAGATCTGTTATCATAATGTCAGCTAAAGGTACATACAAACAATACCAAACAGGAATAAGTACAATAGTTTCAGTACATGAGAAGCATTTTTATGGAAGATGGAAGGCTTTTAGGAGAAGTTGAACCTATATATCAGAAAGTTTCTGTATTGGCTTATCATTTATCACCACTACTTAAACACTTTAACACCAGGTTGGTAACTAAACGGCAACTGATAAAAAGTATACGTATACTAACTTTGTGCTAACAAAGTCAGACTTATCCTTATCCAAGGCATTGGAGAGAAAAGTTACTACAAGTGAAAGGTCATTCTCGTCAGCAGCAGAGATGAAAAGAGAAAGGAAGAATACATATATGAAGAATACATATCAAGATATAAAATAATATGGGACGGTTATCTCATGAGATGCAACGTGACTAACTATAGATACATGATTATACCATGAGAACGGGGACGGCGTAACCTAGTGGTTAAGTGGCACGGCTCACAATCCGAAGGTGCAGGGTTCGATCCCCATCACAGCACCGGCCGTTACCCGGGGGAAGCAAACCCTTAGAAAATGCAGGAGGAAGCAGACCCTTACATAAAATTATGCTGAAGTCGGATGCATTGGGCCGACTGGTGCGAAATAAAAACCACAGTGCAATGCACACCGTCTTGGGGATAAGAGAAATAAGGCGAACGCAAATAAAAATTTTTTTAAAAATACCACGAGAAGGGATCAAGATACTGAGCAGCGCATGAGCTGCAGTTATCAGCGACCCATAGCTGATTGCTAGCGTCAGTGCCAGCGAAACAGAGCTGCCAAGAACTTTTTACACCTCCACGCGGTGATCCTGGATAACAGGCTGCAGCAGTGCATACTGGCTAAGGAGAAGGTGTCAAAGAGGGAATGCTAACCCGGTACTAAAAAATGCTTGCTGAAGTCGGATGTGTTGGACCAAAAGGTGCAAATATTGCAGTCAAGCTGTAAACTACGACACAACGCATTCCGTTCTCTGGACTACATTCACCTACTTAATCAGCCTTTTTCAGGATTTGGTAGCGGGAGATTGAGAACGAACGAAGCCAAGCCAAGCCATACCATAAGAAGATCTGATTTAAAGGCACGAGACAGACCACGTGGTATATGAATATATGGTTTTACATAAATATTACAACAACAATTTACAACAACCGATGCAACACACTTATCCCAAGATAGGCGAAAGTGAACGTTGACAGGAAAAGGTAACTTGTTGCTGCCGAAGACGGATGCGTCGGACCAAAAGGTGCAAATATCGCAGCCAATCTGTAAACTAGCGACACAACGCATTCAGTTCTCCATACTACATCCTGCTACTTACAAAGCTCTGTGTGGGACTTAATAGTAGGAGATTGACAACGAGAAGACCTAAGAAGAAGGTAAGCTGACACAACAGCCTATGTTAATTATTCGTCAAGATAAGTATTCATGCCTTATTCTGTCTTGAATGCATGATTCCAGTGCACTAAATAATACAGGTTGAAATTTACCAGAATGTCTGCAATATTTATTTTGTTTCTTTAAATATATTCAAATGCATCACTTTCTATGCAAGCAATTTTGGCATGTATAAAAGGAAGACATAAAAGAACCAAATCAATTTTTTGACCTACCGTGAAGAAAAAAAACCAGATTTATTAATGACTAAATTAAATTTTAAAAAGCCAAATCTTGAAGTATTTGACTTTATAAAAGCCAAGTTGCCAACCCAACAGTTATCCTAGTCTGTCGTTGCTGGCACGCGATTGGAGCATCGTCTCTGACGTCACGCGCTAGCAATATTTTCATTGGCTGAAAAGAGTCAGGTTACTTTAAAAATTGTTCCACCCTTATCGAAGTTAACGAGGAAACGAAAAATTCATAACCAGTGCAGTCATTATGTGCCATGCCGACTGGCCATGCAGATTGCGAGTCTAACGTTTTGCGTCTTGCAACAATTACCAAAGATATCTATTGAAGTATAAATTTGTGTTTATTATTCTATCATATAGCTTGTCCTCGTGCTACCATTGTGTCATCTACCTTGTCCAAGTGATACCATTGTGTCATCTACCGTGTCCTCATGCTATCATTGCGTCATTTACCTTGTCCTCGTGCTGCCATTGTGTCCTCTAGTTTGTCCTCATTCTATCATTCTGTTATTTAATTTGTCCAAGTGCTATCGTGTCATTTACCTTGTCCTCGTCCTACCATTGCGTAATCTAGCTTGTCCTCGTGTTACCATTGTGTCATCTAGCTTGTCCTCATGCTACCATTGTATCATCTAGTTTGTCCTTATAATTAACTTAATGTCTTTATACTTGTTTAGAAGACTCTTCGGAGTCTGTATACGACCAGCATGGCATTCGGCCAAAGGTCAGGAGCCCATAGGCTGCTGGATCAATAGCCAACCAACCAATTAACCAACGACCGATTTCTTTTAACTTAATTTAGCGTCTTTATACTTGTTTCACAGACTCTGCAGAGTCTGTATACAACCAGTTTCATTTACAGTTCCTTGCTCTAAAAGCTATGGGCATACAATATATTATTAAATGCATTACTTGCCCCTGCCTCCACTACTTCATGTGGCAATGCCTTCCAATCATTCATCACTCTCTGACTAAAAATATAATGCCAAATATCTAATCTGGACCTCTCCTTAGTTAATTTGTAGCTATGATCTCTTACTCTTGTAGGTGGTTGTATTTTGAATAAAAATTGTTATAGTCTAATTTATCCATTCCTTTGATTAACTTATAAACCTGTATTAAGTCGCCTCGAATTCGTTTCTTTTATAGACAATGTAGACCCGTTTTTCTGAGTCTTTCCTCATAACTATAATTCTGAAATCCCACTATCAGCTTTGTCGCTCTTTTTTGTATCCTTGTCAGCATGTTTATATCTCCTCTAAAATAAGGACTCCACGCCTGTACACAGTACGCCAATCTAGGTCTAACAAATGCTTAATACAGTTTGACTATCGCTTCCTTGCTCCTATGTTTAATCAATTCTTTTTATCATACCTAACATTGCATTTGCCTGTTTCGCTGCTATCTGGACTTGCTCACTCACTTTACCTGTATGATCTATTATAACCCATATTGACCCACGGAGGCGAACTTTCACCCAAAACTGTTCGAGGTCCTTGAAGAACTCTCCATCCCAATCTTTATCTAGAAAACTGGACCCAGACTAGACAGGGAACGAGAAGAAGAACAAGAAATACTTTTTGTTTTCATTTGTCGAAGCTGCGGTTTTACTGAAGGTCAAAAGTCGATACTAACATAAATATGTATGACTGAGTTACGCACTAAGGCAGAAACGGGTCACTCAACATCATAAACAATTGAGAAACTGTACAATGCAATCTCTAACACTTTATCTTTGACGGCAAAATCTACTACGAATTACCTTTACATATCATAATTTGTAGAGATCTAGGACTTAGTCTGCAGGAACATGTACTGACGATTTAAGCACAAATTATATTTAAATGCCCAGTGCGGATCTCGTGGCATCTTACTGGGGGGAAAAGAGATGCACCCTTGCATGTCGTAAATTAGACTATATCATCATCAGTCAAGTAACCGAGAAGGTCGTTGACGCCCCGTTATTGCAGTTTGTCCAACCAGTTCCCGCCATACGTCTTGATTTTTCGACAGGGTATTAGTTTCAGCTACAGACCTTCCAGTCCACTCTTTTATATTGTCCCATCTCTTTTTTAGTCTCCCTCTCACACGCTTCCCAGGCACAGTGCCTTGCAGAACGGTCTTGGTCAGCCCCACCGATCGTGATATATGTCCATACCATGTCAATTGTTCATGTTTATACAATAGTCAATAGGTTTTTATACTGGCCTAACTCCTTCCTAACAATTTCAAGAACACTCTTCGTTGTAACGTGACCCAGATATGAAATGACAAGAATTCTTCGTAAGGATCTCATTTCAATTGTGCAAATATTACGTTTTAGTGCAGCCGTCAGAGTCCAAGTCTAACACGCCTGGATGACCATTGTATACATTAAAGTCAGACAATAACAAGTTTTTTTTCTTTAAAATACCATCTACAAATAATTCTAGAAAGTCCAAATTAGATATTAGTAAATATTTTTTTTAGTCAGAGAGTGGGGAATGCTTGGAATGCATTGACATAGGAAGTAGTGGAAGCAGAGACAATTAATGCATTCAAGAATAAATTGGATGCACATAGTCTTTAGAACAAGGAAACGTAAATTAAACTGGTTGAAACAGACTCTGCAGAGTCTTTTGGCGTGGCTTGGCTTCGTTCATTCTCAATCTCCCACTACCAAACACTGAAAGGGCTTAAGTAGCAGAATGTAGTCCAGAGAACGGAATGCGTTGTGTCGTAGTTTACAGCTTGACTGCGATATTTGTACCTTTCGGTCCAACACATCCGACTTCAGCAAGCATTTTTTGAGTACCGGATTAGCATTCCCTCTTCGATCCCTTCTCCTTAGCCAGTCTGCCCTGGTGCAGCCTGTTATCAAGGACCACCGCGTAGAGGTATCGCTAGCCCTGACGCTAGCAGTCAGCTATGAGTCGCTGGCCTTGACACTAGCAGTCAGCTATGAGTGGCTGGCCCTGACGCTAGCAGTCAGCTATGAGTCGCTGGCCCTGACGCTAGCAGTCAGCTATGAGTCGCTGGCCCTGACGCTAGCAGTCAGCTATGAGTCGCTGACCACTGCAGCTCATGTGCTGCTCGGCATCTTGATCCCCGCAGAGTCTTTTAAACCAGTTTAAATAAAGACGTTAAGTTAAGTTAAGTCAAATCTGGAGGATTGGGGCTTGTACTCCTCCTAACCCTATCGGCTAAGTGATGGATTGCTAAACACCTTCAATATCCAATAAATGGTCTTGAACCAGAAAAGTTAACCTTCATTGGGGTGCAAAGACACTGAAGGCCAAACAGCTGTTGTCTACACGCCCGATTGCAAGAATGTATATAAAGAAATTCTTCGCGGTACAGATAATTACAATTACAGCAGAATCAACAGATAGGAAGGAACACATCGGATAACATGGGACAGTAGGCCTAGTGAGTGTATCGGCGAAGAGGTTTATACCACTCCTAACAACGTGACGCCGCTGCCGGGTGAGACAAAATATATTACTTTAACCACCACTGTCAACATCATCGTCACGTTACTCCAAAACTTACATACATTTAATAACATGATCAATTAAAATATCTTTATTATAATAAATAATAATAACATGCCGTAACCTAACTGGCAATATAAGGTAGACACAAGATATAGACATGGATATTAAAGTTGGGGCGATAAAGAACATCAATACGTACAGGAAGAGAGCTCATAGGGAAAGTATGTGCTTTGAGAGGATAGAGAAATAAGAACACAAGACACACAAAGTGCAAACATAAAAAGCTACTACTTATTCCCTTTATTTATTTTGCTCTTAAGAAACAGTCAAGTATATGTTCTTTTATTTCATTAAAGTTAATTAATTACCAGTCATCTCCACCTACAACACCAAAATAGCTACAAGATACCAAAATTGGTTTTTATCCATTTTTTTATTTTTTCGATTTATTATATAGTTAACTCTGCGTAGCGAGGAGTCAGTGAGCCAACCCTGCAAAAATAAATACTATTTGTGGGATAAAACTCACAATGTTGCTTATTCTGGGAATCACCCTCACCTGTTCGTTCTGGCGCATGGTTGGAGGGCACACGTCTGTCATATAGGGAAATTGTTCTCTTCATGTACTGAGTGAAGAGATGACTAGCATTGCTTTCTGTAGGTCGGAGCTAGGAATTGTCAATGGTGCTACCATAAAGTGGAACAGTGGCCTCCGTGAGGTTTGTACAAATTCATTGATTGCCCGCAAAACTCACAAACCAGCATCAGGGTCCTCTTTTGAGCCTATAAAAACCACCAAAACTGCACCCAACCAAACTGCACCATGACAGCTAGACACACAATTATTTTTGTACGGGAGCCCGTGTGGTCATAGAATTTCAGAATGGGTGAATTAACGCACAAGTACCTAAAATTATACTACTACTACATCAACCGTATTTATCTATAATTATTTAATCAATTATCTACCTTTCTATTTTTTGTTGTTGTTGCTGATTTTTGTTGTTTCGATATCTATTCCTGAGCCTGCCACACATGCAACACCTAATTAACTGCGAGAGCTAGAGGGCACAGGTGAAACGAAGGATCTGCAAAATGTCACACACATCAGTAAATCGCTTACAAGTTGGAATACATGACTGTGATGAAAAAATATATGAGAGCAGGCAAAACCTGATACACCAAGACCAGACGGAAGGAAGTCAACACAGATGGGCCTCACAACAGAAGGAAGACTCTTTTCAATTAATTTAAATTGTACTCTTAATTCTTATGTATCCAGTATATTGTTTATCATATTTCCCAATCATTCCATTTCATTCATTCTCGTTGTACACCTCACTACACTGCTATCTTCACAATTTTTTATAAAATGTTTTATAAAAAAAAGGGGGGTGGATACATATATTTAAATCAGGAAATAAATAAAGAGATCAGAATCAAGTATGAAGGAAAATAAATATACTCATTCCCAAAATGGTCCCAGGAAAACACTTGTGCATATTTGTGCAAATACCTACGAAGGACAACGAGGATCATCAAAAGCAAGGAACAACGGGAGGAGCATCACGGAAATACCAGGTTAGGTACAAACATATACACACATGCATCCAAGCACTGGTTTATGCGTCTTAGTATCGTTCAAATTGACTACGGTCTGGGGCGGAATAAGCGCGCCTCCGCCAGTAGAAACTAGTGAGGCAAACACAGAACGAAAGGATAATTAAAAGCGAGGAACAACGGGAGGAACATCACGGAAACACCAGGTTAGGTACAAACAGATACACACACGCATCCAAGCACTGGTTTATGCGTCTTAATATCGCCCAAATTGACTACGGTCTGGGGTGGAATAGGCGCGCCTCCGCCAGTAGAAACTAGTGACACAAACACGTAAAATAAAAAAATAAAAAAAATAAAAAAATCTGAGCGGTTCTCCACGCTTTCACTTAGAGCGTAAGATGTGTGTTTCTCGTGGAGTCATTCATTGGGATGGTTCGAGTTGTAGTCCGTATTTTAATTCATAAACAAGGTCCGAAACAATTTTCTACTAAACTGCATGTCAGATCAAAATGATTTTTCGCATGAAGTCTTAGAATATCCATGACGTTATGAAATATTTTGTTCTCTAAGAAATTTTTGTATAAAAAAAAAATGGATTCGTCAGTCTACATTAAAAGCAACCTCGGTGAATTAGACATACTTTTAACCTGTTTAAGGTACACAGAAGTGCTGTGGGGTACAAATATATGTTTTGACCTTCAAATACGCAAAATAACTACAAAATCCCGTCTTTCTCGTGCATCAATTAGACACTTTTTGTCGAATGCGGGAAATAATAATAGTTAAAGGCGTATACGTCAGTGTTGGGATGAGGGGGCCGTATCATAGGACATGAGAGACGCCAGCAAAATCACCCTTTACAAGAAAAAGGGAGACCGATGAGACTGCAACAATTACAGGGACACATCGCTCCTCAACACCGTAGACAAAGTGTATGCTCGCATCATCCTGAGCAGGCTGCGAAAGCTGGCCGACAGGGTGTACCTGGAGTCTCAGTGTGGTTTTTCGCGCAAAAAGGTCCACCGTTGATATGGTTATTTCACTGAGACAACTGCAAGAGAAATGCAGAGAACAACACAGACCAATATTTCTTGCCCTCATCGACCTCACCAAGACATTCGACCTGGCAAACACAGAGGGTCTTTTTAAAGCATTGTCTAAAGTTGGTTGCCCACCTAAACTACTGAGCATGATTAGGTCTTTCATGTGGGCATGAAAGGTACAGTGCTGAATGACGGTCAGGTATCTGAGGCCTTCGACATTAACAGAGGAGTTGAACAAGGCTGTGTTCTGGCTCCGACTCTATTCTGCATTTTCTTTGCCATCGTGCTTAAACACGTCTTTCGAACTGTCACAGAGTAGGTCTTTCTGAATACTAGGTCAGATGGGAGACTATTCAATCTAACCAGACTGCGAGCAAAAAGTAAGAGAAGGGAGACTATCATTTGGGATATGTTCTTCGCAGACATGCTGCCCTGGTCGCCCACACGGAAGCCGAATTACAGATTCTCGTTAACAGGTTGACAAAATCTTGTGATTTTTTTGGACACCATCAGTGTACAAAAAATCAAAACAAAAGTGATGACCCAGGGTGGAGATCCTCCAGACATTGTCTTAAACGATAAAAATCTGGAAGTAGTAAATCAATTCAACTACCTCGGATCAATCATCACCGACAACCTTTCACTGGACGCAGAGTTGCAGACCCGATTAGGAAACGCCTCATCAGCACTTGCCAGGTTCTCACAGAGAGTGTGGAATAACAACATGCTGACCATCTCTACACAGGTTTCTGTGTACAGATTCTGTGTCATAAGTACCCTGCACTATAGCAGCGAAACATGGACTCTCTATGTCTCTCATAAAAAAAGGCTAAATATGTTTCCTCTGCGCTGCCTGTGACGCTTACTTGGAATTTCATGGAGTGAAAGAGTGACTAACAGCGACGTGTTGGGCCCTGCAAAGATTGCCAGTTTAGTTACGATCATCCGCTAGCGCCGCTTGCCGTAGCTTGGTCACGTGTGCTGAATGGAGGATGGGCGAATACTAAAAGATATCCTATACGGAGAGCTGATCATGGGCAAACGTAAAATAGGTAGAACCTTTCTCCGCTACAAAGATGTTTGCAAGCGTGACCTGAAGGTGTTGGATATGAACACCTGCAACTGGGAGGACCTTGCCAAAGACAGACCTGGCTGGTGGCAGGCTTTGTGTGTTGGTCTGCAGGCAGGGGAAGACAAGATGCGTCAAGGTGCAGACTCCAAATGTGTGCGGCAAACGCAAGGACAACAACTGACTGCCCCCTCTCCAGCGTGAAGAACATTGTCTTTTGAGACTGACACGATGTAGCATTACACGATTATTGTAGCATTTTCGCTTTTTCGAAACTTACATTGATATCAGTTTCAAAATGAGTTTGAAGTGTACATTTATAACAATGCAGAATGTTACCGTTTTACTATAACAGTTCTTCTGCATGAAATCTAAGATGGGTCATTTTTATTAGATATTCATGACCCGAGAAACAAACGCAATTGGCGTTTGGTCTGGATAGTTCATCCTTTTACCATTGGATTGGACAGGACTCAGTGTGCACTCATATCAAGCAAAGAAGGAAATGGAAATTTGACGATTTAGACAGAGGTCATAAAACGGGAGATATTGAAACTGTTGATGAAAAGTCAACTTGATACTCTCCGGAATCTAAAATTAACATTAGAGCTTGTGTGGACTAAAGTCAAAAGACAAGTTGCCGAACAGAACAGGACATTTTTTTTTTTTTTTTTTTTTTTTTGCGTTCGCCTTATTTCTCTATTCCCCAAGGCGGGTGTGCGTTACACTGTGGTTTTTATTTTTGCGCCTATCGGCCCAGTGCATCCGACTTCAGCATGCATTTTATGTAAGGGTCTGCTTCCTCCTGCATTTTCTAAGGGTTTGCTTCCCCGGGGTAACGGCCGGTGCTGTGATGGGAAACGAACCCAGCACCTTCTGGTTGTGAGCCGTGCCACTTAACCACTAGGCCACGCCGTCCCCGTGAACAGGACATTTAAAATGTGTGATTTTGAAGTACTGACACGTGAGTACCTTTCAAAAATAAATATTCAGTTCTGAAAGAAGTATTTTGAACACGTGCTCCGGGAAGAAGAACAGTCCTGACAACGAGATGGATTACAATTTGTCCAGCCAGTAACAATTATCAACCTCTTTGAATCGACAGATTCGGATTATTAATATAATCTTTTGTGGACATACTCTTTAGCAGACTTGGATGAATTAGAGTATGTTTATCAAAACACTTAGATGTACATACAATAACAACAAAAACATTGCAATATTCAAATGCGCTAAACAACATAAAATTAGCTGCGCAGTTGATATATCATTGGGGGCCTAAGGGTGACCGAAGAGCTGTACTAACCGTTGCATATTGGTGCCATTTTTACTATTGTACATAAATGGTAACACCAACAATCAATTGATCTATCACGACATTAAGGAGATACGCCTATGAACAAAATGCTGAGAAATTCAGCTGCCGTACTGTAACATCTTAAATTTAATGTCCTTTCTTTGCAATGGTCCTAAAAGATTAAAATAAGTCCCCGATATGCAAATGTATTAACATCTATGTACTAAATAATATCAATGTTTTAGTGTCATGCATATTCTAAGGCTGCATGCGAAAAATCATTTGGATCTTACATGCAGTTTAGTAGAAAATTGCTTCGGACATTGTTCATGAATTAAAAGATTGACTATATGTGATTGTGCAGCACGTATGTTTGACTATGATCTATGTCTTTCGGAGGTACGATGTATGCATATGTTTCAGTATTTGTTGAGAATTGCGGCATTTTATCGCTACGAACACAGGTCTGCAGCACGAACCTGGACGTTATCAAACGTCGTGTTTACTGCTACATGGTCAACACACGACAACACGTGACAGTGGTCACGCATGATGAATTCATCTCGCGAAGTTACCACGCAAACGTGTAGTGAACAGTTTGAAATCGGGCCCTTCTGTTGGCCAGTCGTTAATAATCTTGACCTAAAAAGCCGCTGGCTCGCAAAGCACCTTGGGAATACCTTAGTTCAGATTGACCTTTGCCTAGTTTAACCCATTTCACCCTCCAGACCCTAGAATTGCATCGGAAGCTCTAATCACTATTCTGTCTACTACTAACATTCAGTGTTATTTTATAATGGAAGAACTTATTTAGATCTCTTTTGTAAAGAGATGGTATCGTTGTAGGAGGGAAGGGGGTATATCTCTGCCCTGTTGGTAATATATTACCTGTTTCACGCTTAGAATATAAATGGTTAAACACTACTACTTCTGTCGGACGCCAAATTCGTGAGACTATTAACTTTGAAATTAACATTGAAAGTTTCGATCCATTTACGATTGGGGGGGGGGGGGGGGGGGGGGGGGTACGAGATTCCAGAGTTACAATACGCAGATGACACAGTGATACTATCAAGAAGTGCGGAAGGGCTAGAGCAGCTACTTTCAGCCGTTAATGGACATAATGATCAAAATCTGTTCATAAACATAAACAAAACAAAGATAATGACCACCGATAAAACACAATGTCAGCATAAATTTACAGTGGGTGGTGACGAAATAGATCAGGTTACACATTTTGAATATGAAAACAATAAAAACGATAAAAGTAAAAGTCTTAAGAGCCTGTGTTTTTCCTGTGGCAGCTTATGGCTGTGAAGCATGGACGATTACCAAAACTTCTAGACAAAGAATCGAATCCCTCGAGTCAAAATGTTACAGAAAGATCCTCAGAATACCCTGGACAGAGAAAAGAACAAATGTAGACATTCGGCAAGAGTTGAGCACAGAGGAGAACTGGTTTATCAATTCCATTTTGGCTAGAAAATGCAAATACTTTGGTCACATCAAGAGACACAACGGTCTTGAGAGAACGGTGATGGAAGGTATGGTGCCAGACAAAAGAGGAAGGGGTAGACCAAGAAGACGATGGTACCAAAATATCCAGGAGTGCCTGAGTATGACAGTGGCGGAAGCTGGTGTTTTGGCAAAGGAACGAGTTTCTTTCAGACAGACTGTTATGGGAGCGACGTTCTACAAAGAACATGCTTCATGATGATGATTAACTTTGAAAGAACTGAAATAATTTCCCACTCCGTCCACACAATAACAACCATTGAGTCACCTCATTCACTGATACATTAGAAGTATCAAAACATTGTATGTTACGGTCTCCGTTGTGGCTTATCTTGGACAAAGGATGGAGGAATTCAAGGAGACAAGACTGATCATTCTTGAGTTGAGTCGCCATCTTCAGTTCTGTCGCCAGGATGAAATCCAGTCCTTTCCAGGTCTGAGCGATGGTCTCATAGATTTTGCCTCAGGTCTGCTCCCTCTGGCTAGGTCTGACATCTTAATTCTTCACGGGCCTGGCATTCTTGAGGTACATGTTCATGGGTCTGGACTCCTGTTCAACAACAACAGTATTATATAAGCTCCCATAAAACCTTCTTAGTTACATTAACAGGGACTGCGTTACATGAAGCAGACAGAATGGAGCAGTAAGGGCCGAACTCTTTTATTGAGAAGTCAATTAAACAAGACAGCGCTCCAAACTGGCCCACACTTGATGAAAATGATGCAGATTAGCTATCATGTTCCACATCGACTTCGTCAGGCATCACTGGGGATCAAGACGCTGAGCAGTGCATGAGCTGAACCGATCAGCGACCCATAGCTGATTGCTAGAATCAGGGCCAGGGAACCAGAGCTACAAAGACCCTTCTACACCTCCTTGATAACAGGCTGAAACAGAGCAGACTGACTAAGGAGAATGGGTGAAAGAGGGAAGGCTAACACGGTACTAAAAAAATGCCCGCTGAAGTCGGATGTGTCGGACCGATAGATGCAAATATCAACATCGAGCTGCAAACTATTACACAACGCATTCCATTTTCCTGACAACATCCTGCTGCTTGCTTACAAAGCCCTTTTCAGGGCTTCGTTGCTGGAGTTTGAGAACGAACGAAGAAGATGAAGAAGAAGAATCACTTCCACTTTACTGACTAAAGATCGTAGAACTGTTTTCTTAAAATGTTTGTGTTATATCTAACCTTCCATCATCTAATAAATGTATGTGGAGTCTACTCAAGAGGTGTGAGAAATTATGTCGCTCGTATTCGTGTGTTTGTGTATAAAGTGCTTGTGATTCGATCCACTTTGGGCCTCTCTGGGCATCAAAACGCTACGTTAAATAGTGTGTTAGTTAACACTCATGTTTTCATTGCTGCATGTGGGTTGTATCATATGCTAGTTGATAATCATTTTTGTCATTGCAGCCTGCGGGTTGCATCATGTCCTGTCACTACTTACTTTTATTGGAACGTGCGCGTTGTATCATGTATTAGTTACTGTTTGTTTCGTATTGCAAACTACGCGTTAGGTCGTGTATTAGGGTCTTAATATTGCTGAAGACGGATGTGTCGGACCAAAAGGTGCAAATATCGCAGTCAAGGTTTGAACTAGCGACACAACACATCCCGTTCTCTGAGCTACATCCGGCTACTCGCAAATCCCTGTTCAGGTCTTGGTAGCGAGAGATTGAGAACGTTCAGGGTTTGGTAGCGGGAGATTGAGAACGTTCAGAGCTTGGTAGCGGGAAATTGAGAACGTTTAGGGCTTGGTAGCGGGAGATTGAAAACGTTCTTCTTCTTCTTCTTCTTCTTCTTACTCTGTCAGATGTCGACCTTTATTTTTTCGAAAAAAGCAGCGGTCATCCTGAGGCTGTCGACACTGTCATAGAGCTTGTCTAATGTTGCCACTGGTGATGGCCACATCTGCTTTCTCTGATCCTCGTATGTCGTGCAGTTTTGCAGCAGATGCTCAGCGGTCGTTTTCCTGGTACCACACGAGCACTCGTCAGTTCCACCTATCTTTAATTTGTTGAATAGGTGGTACCTCAGTCTATTGTGGCCAGTGCGAAGTCTAAAGACCACGACCTGCTCTCTTCTGTTCAACTGGTAATAGGCATCGTTTTTTGTGTAGCCAGTATGTTCTGTTTTCCATTTGGTCATGTATCTAGCTCTAATAAGCCGTTTTGACTCTTCGTATGTCACACTAGCATCTGGTTGTGGTAGTCTTGCACCTTCTTTTGCCAGTCTGTCTGCCTCCTCGTTGCCTTGGATGTTGCAGTGGGATGGAACCCACTGTACCACTACCCTTTTTGGTGCGGACTGCTGGCATAGTTGACAGAGTATTGCTCTTAAATCATTAAGTTCAGTATTTTTCTGGCTTTTTAGTGCTGTGACTACAGCCAGGGCATCTGTAAGCAGGTCTATATGGCTTTCATTCCTTTTACCTGTCACCATTTCTTCCACTGCCGCCCTCAGTGCCTCTGCCTCTGCTCTGAAATTGCTTGTGTATTTTCCAGTTGCCAATGACAGTGTTATTTTTCTGCCATTTGGTAGGCTCAGGAATGCCCCTGCCCCTCCGTTCTGTATTGTGTTTGTTACAGAACCGTCGGTGTATGCATGGGTCCAGTCCATACTTGGGTAGTTTTCCGTTATGTACCTCAGGGTTGTATCTTCTTTCTTTTTCAGTCTAGCAGTTTTTGTTTGCAATACCTGGTATATTTTCTACCACCTCTGGAAATATATCCTGCCTCCAGGTAGGTTTTCGTACAGTAGGGATGGGCTTTGGTGTTAGTGCGTTCATAGGGTCTTCGTACATCTTTGCTTTGGCTATTTCTGCAAAGTTTCTCCGCTTTAGTTTCCCATTTCCCAAATTGTTTAGTCTCTGGTGCATTGGATGGTCAGTCAGTCTTCTGAGTTTCTCTGCTTACTGCTGGGCTCTTTTCTGTCGGTCATGGATTGCAGTTTTGTAATCTTTTCAAGTTCTACAATTGGCGTTGACTTCATGCCTCCTGTTATAACTCTCATGGCTTGGTTTTGGAGTTTGCTAATTTTATCGAAGTTCGCCTTTGCTACTGTTGTCCATGCCGCAATGCCATACTCGAGAACTGGTCTCACTCTTCCAGTATACAGTTTCTTTAGTATACTTTCGTCTGCTCCCCAGCTTGTGCCAGCAAGGGGTAACTGAGGGAAAGAGCGCTTGTGTATGATGCTGAAATGCACCTCTGTTTCTTAGACCTGGAAAAAGCATTCTATATGGCTCAATGGAGCAGACTTTGGGAATGTCTGGAACAGTAGAAATTCACCACATCACCTTTGATCATACATAAATTCTATAAGATTTGCAGAACACACACTAGGACAAGAATTTAAAAGTCCAAGGAGTTCAAGATCACCAATGGCGCAAGACAGAGACACATTATATTGCTGGACAGGCTGTCGCACAATATTTGGTCCGTTGTTTGTGTTAATTATATTTCATTCTGATCTTTGTTTTGGAATACAGTTTGTGCTAGTTAGCAGCTTACAGCTGTACCCATAATGTATTAACAGAATATAGTTTGTGCTAGTTAACAGCTTACAGCTGTACCCATAATATGTTAACGGAATACAGTTTGTGCTAGCAGCTTACAGCTGTACCCATAATGTATTAACGGAATATAGTTTGTGCTAGTTAACAGCTTACAGCTGTACCCATAATATGTTAACGGAATACAGTTTGTGCTAGCAGCTTACAGCTGTGCCCATAATGTATTAACGGAATATAGTTTGTGCTAGTTAACAGCTTACAGATGTACCCATAATATGTTAACGGAATACAGTTTGTGCTAGTTAACAGCTTACAACTGTGCCCATAATATGTCAACGGAATACAGTTTGTGCTAGCAGCTTACAGCTCTGGTCATAACATGTTAACGGAATACAGTTTGTGCTAGCAGCTTACAGCTGTGCCACTATTATATGTTAACGGAATACAGTTTGTGCTAGTTAGCAGCTTACAGCTGTGCTCATAATATGTTAACTTGTTAACATTTCTAACACTTGGACGAGCTAATTGTAACCATTGTGAGTTTCTTCCATGTTTTTATCTCTTCAAATTCTTGACATCGCCCGGTTAACACTGCAAGTAGCGCACAACGGGATAGTACGTGAGGCCCATGGACAAACAGCAATGGTGACTGATGACCCGTTCGTCAACAATATCAAGACTGTTCTGAAATACACAAGAACTGACATAATTATACTGAATCTGAGATTGCCTACCCATGGAAAGGCTCTCCCGCTTTCGAATTCTTAAATGGACCAGCGTCCTGCGTATCCGAGGTAGGAAAAAGACCATAGGAAAAAGGGCGGTAATTGCAAACATTGAATTAACTGATACAAACACAGAACTGGGATTGACTCGGCAAGCCACCAGTGAATTTTCGTCTGCCAAAAATAAAACAATGGAGGATCTCAACCGTAATGTGACTAGGAATGTGATCGTGACCAGTAATGTGACCGTGACCAGTAATGTGACCAGTAATGTGGCAGTGACCAGTAATGGGACCGTGACCAGCAATGTGACCGTGACCAGTAATGTGACCAGAAATGACAAAAGAAGACTAGCCCCCAATTAGCAAGGATGGATAGATGGTGTCAGTGAGAAACTAAAGAAAGAAACACGGAATGACATCAACATCGGTAACAAAGATGGCACACGACAGAAAACTACACTTTCCCACGGCATCTAACGAATCAAGTGGATAGAAGATGGTGATGATGATCTTATCATACTGCTCACGGATGATGCCATCAACGACTGTGAGGAAAGGATTTTTAAAAAGTATTAGATGTCGCACTTGTAGATTAGTCCAGTTATCTACCGGAGTTGATGTTACCCTGATTAACAAATCAGAGGCACAGATATAGACCAACCTTCACATCTGGAAATATGACTTGGAGAATACAGGAATCGCCATTCTATCTGTGTCTATCTATCTACCTACCTACCTACATATCTATCCTCTTGTGTCGTTTGACGTCGTGGGAAGGTGTGACCCGCTTTGTTTAATATTTTGAGCAGGGTAAGATCTGCTGGTGACTTATCAAGTCAATCCCAGTATGATGAGTATCTGTTACCAAACATTAGTTTGGTAGTTTGGTTGCCCTTGGAATACGATCGCCTGTTATTTGGGATTGGTGGTGGCGGTAAATTATCAGTTCAAAAACAAAAACCATGGTGGTCTCGAGAGAGATGTGAATAGAGCTAACAATCTGCTAACCACTGCAATAGCACACAAAGTGCTTTGTCGTAGACTTCCTGATGTAGTAGTTCTATGCGCTGACTGGATTCAAATGACGAGATAAATTTCATGAAGAAATTTCAAAATCTCTACCGGAACGGTATCCGTTATGATACGTATTGGTAATTACCTCTTCCGCTTGTAAGTTTAAATCATCAAGAATATTGTTTACAAAATGTTGAACGTTAGGCTCGATTTGACTTCAGTCCAAACAGTATTTACTCTATCTTGATGCTTCGTTTAAAGTTTGCTTTTAAATAGCTTCCGTGAGTGTTCAAATATGAACTGTTTAGATACACATTAATCTATAAATTTGACGTCAGGGGCAAAATACCATGTCCATGTCATCCATGGAACTTAGTATTTTTTTAGTAATAGTATATTATAGTACTAGTAGTGCAGGGGAAGTTCAATGAAGTTGAATGAAAGTGCTATGCGGCATTTTCCGCTCGCAGGCTTCATAACGGGGTGGCTCTGTGCAGTACTAATCTAATACTAAAGCCACCCCAGGCCCATTGTCGTTGTGCAATTGTATAGCGTTACAAATACAGTTAGATTACTTAGATAATCATAACCATAAAATAATAAAATGCAATTCAATGACCAATGTCGATAGACCAAATATCAACCATCATAGCATGTCTCTACGTCAACCCCCCAAAAAGTGAAGTTTTTTAAAAATAGAATTAATTGTGCTTCAAAAACCGCAAAAGATTATAGCAGAATATATAAACTTGTTAGCTTGAAAAGTTGTGACCAGTTATTCTCCCCCCTCCCTAGTCTTCCCTATTTTTAACAGTCAGGTGCTCGCTTGATGCGAGTATACCTGATGAATGGTCACATAAATTTGGACTCAGAACACACAGAGAAAATACAAATATTATGAGAATAAATGCAACTAGGGACATCTTAGTAAGTTAGTACCCATTGCAAGTGAAGATGGCGACAGCGTCAGACATGTTTATTCAGATGTGACCACATATGACTACAGTCCGATCTGAGCGTGACAAACTCTACCGTGCAAAGGGCACACGTGAACAAGAACAGCATCTGTAGCTGGGCAGTCTTTCATTCTTTCCTGTCGTGCAGCTGGCTTTTCCTACGCCTTTGTAATGGTCCTCTGCTCATTGGAGCAAGCACCATGTGTGATGACAATGGGCCAGGCCGAGCTGTTCGAAGCAGGCAGCAACATCAATGGAAAAACTATTAAAAAACACATTTAGAGTGTCTTTGTATCGTTTCTTTTGTCCTCCCTGCGATCGCTGTCTTGTCCTGCTCACTGTACAACAGTTGTTTAGGGATGCGCTCATCTGACATGTGAATAACATGTCCTGTCCATCTGTTCTGGACTCTAGCTTATGGATGCCAGAGACTCTCGCCATGCTGAAGACTACAGAGTTGTGTCTTGCTAACCGATCCTAAGCAGTCTGTGGAGACTGTTTACATGGAAATGATTAGTTCCTGACATGCCTTCTGTCCATGTTTTGTATGCGTACAGAAGGGTGATTAGCACAACAGCATAATACACACTTATCTTGGTGGCAACACTGATTCCCTACTAGTCCCAAACATTTTCTTGTAGTCTGCCGAAAGCAGCACTCACCTTGGAAATCCTTTTGGGACCTCAGTCAATATTTCCTTCTTTGGTTAGGGCACTACCAAGGTAGGTGAAGCTATCAACTTCTTTTAGGCAATGTCCCTGTACAGTGATGTTTGGTTTGTAGTAGCGCTCACGAGTGCAGGTAGAAACATTACCTCCATTTTCTTAGTGTTGACTGTAGGACCAAATTAGTGCATGCAGTTGAGAACTTGTTCATGGTTACTTGCACATCCTGTTCTGAGTATGTGTTAATTGCGCAGTCGTCTGCGAAGAGGAGATCTGAGATAGTTGCTCGTTCACCTTTGTGAGGGACTTTAGGCACCTCAAAGTGAACAGCTACCCATCCGTCCGGTATCTGATCTGTATGCCAGTGTCACAGTCACGTGTTGCATCAGAAAGCATGGCTGCAAATACCATACTAAAAAGTGTCGGGGCCAGCACACATCCCTGTTTGACTCTATTTATGACTGGGAATGCTGCAGAGAGTTCACCATCAGTCAGTACGAGGGACGACATGCCATCATGAAACTGACGGACAACTGTGATGAATTTTTTGGGACAACTGAATTTCGACATGATTTTCCAGGGTCCGTCCCTGTTGACAGTGTCAAAGGCCTTTGTCAGGTCAACAAAAGTCCATGTAAAGATCATGATGCTGTTCTTGACATTTCTCATGGATTTAACGAGCTGCAAAAATCATGTCAACCATCCCGCAACCAGCTCGAAAACCACATTGGCTTTCTGGGAGTAGTTTCTGCTTGAGATTAGTTGTTTATCGGTATAGCAAGACTTGAGCTAGAATTTTTCCAGCGGTCAACAGCAGGAAGATTCCTCTGTGGTTATCACAAGATTGCCGATTGCCGTTGTGTTTGTACATGTGGACAATGGTGGCGTCGTTCAGTTCCTGCGGCATATGACCTGTATCCCAAATTGAGAAAAAGAGGTCTGTTAGCTTGTGTAGCAGCACAGGGCCTCCTGCTTTGTAGAGCTCAGCAGGAATAGCATCTGACCCGGGGGCTTTGCTGCCGGACATTAAATTGTTTGCTTTCTCGACCTCATCTATACTGGGTGGGATACCAAACCTGTCATTGACTGCAACTTGAAACAAGCGTGTTGTGGCTAATTCACTCATAGTGGAAGGACAGTTTAGGATAGCACTGAATTGCTCTGACCATTGCTCCAGAATGTCGACTTTGTTGAACATCAGTGCTGTGCCATCAGCATTAAGAACAGGATATGAATGATAAGACCTGGGACCATAGACCGTCTTCAGCACATCGTAAAACCGCTTTGAGTCATTTGCGTCTGCGTACCGCCGGATTTCATCTGCTTTACTGTTGAGCCAGGAATCCTGCATAGTTCTGGACAATCCTGCGAATATTGGTGAACTAGTGACATCAGATTGTGTTGGAAGATACACTCCTACAAGATGTGGAGTCATTCATATATCTTTGTAGCAATGCAGACGACATCTCTTTTGCCTTCTATCACCCAGGGGTGCATAGGCCATCAACCAACCCTCGCCAAGCAGCTACTGTGCAATCTTTTCCAATTCCTTCCAGCTTTTTTCTGTTTTCTTTACTTCCACCTCCAGATCTCGTCTTCATGTATTCCTTGGTCTGCCTATGCCTCTCCTTCTCTGGGGGTTCCATGATAGGGATTGCCTGGTGATACTGGCCTGGGGCTTTCTTAATGTATGTATGACCTATCCATCTCCACTTTGAAGGAATCTTTTGAAGTAAGACAAAAATAAGGATTTTCAATTCAAATGTGAAGCCAGTCTTGATGTATAGAGCGGAAACCTGAAGGATGAACAAAGGCAATGACAGGAGACTGCAGGGTTTTGTCAACAGTTGCCCACGAAAGATGTTTAGGTATAAAATGGTTTGACAAAGTTTACAAAGAACAGACTGTGGGAGAGAGCGGGACAAAGTAAATTGGAACAGGAAATCTTAGGAAGAAAATAGAGTAGATGATATAGAAGGCGCATAATATAGTATAAATTACATTTCTTTTTCAGCATTCTACTTGAAAGAGACATTGTTTACAGCCAGGTTGCGGTGTCTGCACCATTTAGTCAGACATCAGATTTAATTGCCATTGCACTTTTTTGGGTGCCGGATTTGCCTTTTCACTGCACTCCCTAATCTCTTAACCTAACTTAACATCTCTATACTGGTTTAGAAGAGACTGCAGAGTCTGTATACAACCAGTTTCGTTTACATTACCTTGCTCTAACAGCTATGCGCATCCAATTTATTCTTAAATGCAGTAACTGTCCCCGCGCTGTGACTAAAAAAATATTTCCTAATATCTAATCTGGACCTCTCTTTAGTTAATTTGTAGCTATGCCTTCTTGTTCTTGTGGGTGGCTGTATTTAAAAAAAAACTTGTTATAGTCAAATTTAACCACTCCTCAGATCATCTTATAAACTTGTATTGTCACCTCGAATGCTTCTCTCTTCTAGACACTGTAGGCCGATTTGAGTCTTTCTTCATAAGTATAATTCTGTAATCCCACTATCATCTTTGTCGCTCTTTTTTGTGTTCGTTCCAGCATGTTTATATCCCCTCTATGATAAGGACTCCACAACTGTACACAGTACTCCAATCTAGGTCTAATTAATGCATTTTACAGTTTGACTATCACTTCCTTGCTCCTATGTTTAATATTTCTTTTTATCATACCTAACATTGCATTTGCCTTTTTCACTGCTACCTGAACTTGCTCCCTCACATTACCTGTATGATCTATTATAACCCCTAGGTCCCTTTCCTTATGTATCTTTCTAATATTATTCTCTCCCATTCTGTAATTGTGTTCCATATTGGATCTACCCATGTGGTTGACTGTACATTTATCTACATTAAAACTCAATTTGCCAGCTTACAGACCATTCTCGAATTTTATCGAAATCCGACCTCAATATATCCACTTCTGCTTTAGATGAGACACTACTGCATAGTTTTGTGTCATCAGCAAATTTTGCAATCATGGATCCCATATCAATGTCCAAATCATTTATATATATTTAGAACAAAATTGGTCCCAAAACCGAATCCTGTGGCACTTCACTCTTCACTTCACACCACTCAGAGTACTCCTTATTTATGCCCACCCTCTGCCTTCTTCCCGTTAACCAATTTTCAATCCATTTGGCAACTTCCCCACCTTTTCCATGTGATTTTAACTTTCAAAATAATCTTTGATGAGGTACTCTATCAAAGGCCTTTGCAAAATCTAGATAAATAACGTCCACTGGCTCCCTTTTATCTATCATTTTAGTACTCCTCTACCGAAGACGGATGTGTCGGACCGAAAGGTGCAAATATCGCAGTCAAGCTGTAAACTAGTGACACAACGCATTCTGTTCTCCGGACTACTTCCTGCTACTTGCAAAGTCCTGTTCTGGGCTTGGTAGCGGGAGATTGAGAATGAACACAGAAGAAGAAGTAACCTCCTCCATGAATTCTAATAGATTAGTGAAGTATGATCCTCCTCTAGTAAACCCATGCTCACTATTTCTAATTAGATTAAATTTGTCTAAAAGCATTATAATGTTTTCTTTGATTATTGACTCTAACAATTTACAGACTATGCTCGTTAAACACACCGGTCTATAAATCTTAGCCTGACTAGTCCAGCCTGTTTCCAGGGCTGCTGATCGGAAGCGAAATAGGGTCTTTGTCAGCTCTCGTTCACTGACACAGATACCATCAGCCAGCTATGGGTCACTGGCTGTTGTCAGCTCATTCACTGTGCTGCATCTTCAATCCCTAAATTACATATCAGTATTGTTTCCAATTGGCGTACTGAATAATAATCTGTGATAGAGATCAAGGCAACCAAATGATAGATATTTTATCAGCAAATGTATTCCTTTGAAAATAATAATTATTTTTCACTCTACATGCCTTGCTATTAAATAATTAAAGGCCATAAATGCTTTAGTTTTATGAGCCATTCTGGTGTCTTTTTTGGAACAAACAGCCTCTAAGCCTTATATACCTTAGGGCCTCACCAAGTTTAAATCTGACACTGTCATCATATACTGTTTTTTTTCAAGTTAGTCTTTACTGTTATAAAAACATATATATTTATTGTTCAGTCAGCAATAATTTGAAACATTTATTGGATAACTGACAACATGGGGCAGCTGACATCTAGACAAGAGATGATAAACACAGAAACCAGCAATCCACACATGCGAAACTGGCTGTGTGCCAACATGGCTATCAGGGAAACATCAAAAGTTCTTGCAGTCAGTGTTCATCAAGAGATCTCTCAGATTCATAAAAGCATGCAACGGGCAATTGGGGCTTCACCAATGTGCCAGACTAATTGTAGCCGCTTTGGGGACGGAACAGTCAGGCCTTGGTGCACAACTTGTGACAGGTGAAGTGATATTTTGTTTTTATGATTTCATTTCAAGATACTGGCATAAGGCATAAGAATAATGTCTTCTTCTTCTTCGTCAACTTGAAAATATTTAAAGAAAGCAGTGGTTAGCCTGAGGTAAAGGACCAAGATGTTAAGCAGTGCATGAGATGCAACAGTCAGCGATCCATAGCTGACTGCTAGCAAAGGGGCCAGTGAACCAGAGCTGCCAAGACCCCTCTACACCTGCGGTGATCCTGGATAACAGGCTGCAACAGATCAGACTGGCTAAGAAGGGATTGAAGAGGGAAGGCTAACTTGGTACCCAGAAATGGCGGATGTGCCGGACAGAAAGGTGCAAATATCGCAGTCAAGCTGAAAATTACGACACAACGTATTCTGTTCTTTGAGCCACATCCTGCTACTTGCAAAACCCTATTTAGGGCTTGATAGAGGGAGATTGAGAACGTTCAGGGCTTGATAGAGGAGATTGAGATCATTCTGGGCTTGATAGAGGGAAATGGAGAACGTTCAGGGCTTGATAGAGGGAGATTGAGAACGTTCAGGGCTTGATAGAGGAGATTGAGAACGTTCAGGGCTTGATAGAGGAGATTGAGAATAAAAGAAGAAGAAGCTTGAGGTTATTGGTATCTCCATAGAGCTTGTCCAGGAATGGTATCGGTGATGGCCACACATGCTTTCTCTGTTCCTCGTATGTTGGACACCTTTTTAGCAGATGCTCAGCAGTCATTTTGTCAGTGCCACAGACACATTCATCTGTATGTCCTATTCTTAGTTTGCTGAACAGATCGTATTTCAGTTTGTTGTTTCCTGTGCGGTCTATAAAGATTACTACCTGATCACCTCTGTTGAACTGATAATATGCATCATTTGATTGATGACCTGCATGCTCTGTTTCCCACTTGTTTCTGTATCTACACTGGGTAAACCTCTTGGCCATAAGAATGATATGATTGCTTCATTATTTTGCTCCAATTGAAGTATAGGATCGGCATTTACACACAGTCCCTTACAGGAAGCCTGTTTCATAGCATTTTCAGTGCCAGTTTAAGAAGAATTGGCTTTTATATGTGGTTGCCAGCCCCATGCACAATCCTCTTTAAATGTCTTTTATTGTAAGTTTGATAGTGAAATTGAAACTTGGCGCCAGAAGACATCTTTGTGACTAGATAGCTGTTACCACTGCTTCAGTGTTCAACAATCAGTTTAATGACAAAGTCACAGTTGATGGCCAGTATATTTTTACTGACTCTGTGCTACCAGTGTTAAATATGGTCTTTGTCCAAGGCAAGTGAGCATAGAATTTTAATGCGTGAGATGAGATGGTAATTGGTGTTACCAAGAGAGATAGATTATGGAAGTGGACATTGGGTGCGTCATATTTTGTCCTCATAATGACCTCCGAAAAGTATACTTTTTGAGGTCAAGACTGAAATGTACCAAAAAAGTCAGAAATATGTTTTATTGTTTCAGTGTCTACATCATCAGTGTATGTATTGTTGCAATAATTGAATTTATATTAGATCAAAACTATACATTAATGTCTGTTGATATTGTCGGGCTGGAAGATGGTGGTCATTGTAAGCCTGAACTTACCCAAATATCTCTAGATGCCAACCAACTTCTCACATCCCATGAAGTCAGAATAGTTATACAAATGGATCCCTGGTCACTCAAATACACCTGGCAATGACAAGGCAGACAGATTGGCTAAGAAGGGATCAAGTCAAAAACAAAAATACACACAAACAACCCTACAGACAGCCAAAACAACTAATGAAGACTGCAAACAAAGAGGACGGGCTGAATAGATGGGCTATGGGAAATACTGGGAGAGAAATCTACAAACATATGGTCATCCCAAATCTCAAAAACAACATCAACCTTCTGAAAAGGAGAGACCAAAGCACCATTTTCTGACTTGGCACTCAACACATACAACTTTACAGTCTCTTGAACAGAATTCAACCAGAACATACACCAGAGTGCCAGCTGTGCACACATCCCTATGAAACTGTTGAACATCATCTTTTTGAAGGCCCTGCGCTTCCTCCTCCGAGGCCAGACAAATGGAACACTTTGTATGAAACTTAATAACAGCTTACAAACACTTGCAGATACCACTAGATGGCATTGGGTCAAAGGGCAGAAGCTCATATGTCGCTGGATCAATAACCAACCAACCAACCATGTCCGTTGATTCACAACCCCACAATATTATACTTACATGTGTTTGCTTTTTGCCATCGCCCAATTGGATCTAGGAATGCAAAGAATTGTAACCTTCCAAGTAAAACACAACTAAAGAAGACTGTGGCTAGCAACCTTATTATGTTGTAAAGAAATTGCTACAGATGCAACCTCTGCAAGAACATACAATGCTCGTTGTGCTGGCTTCAGTATTATGATGACAACAGTAGTGGTCCATGCTTCGTTTGGAACAACAAAGGAAGGATAATGGTTTCAGTGTTATTACTCTTTGCTTCCCTTTTGTATCCAGTGGTGAAAAAAAGTAGCGGATGAAAATTATTTGTCCTCTGGACCCTAGTCACTGATACACATTTTTATATTTCTTGTGACGCAGGTGGAGAAGAGAAATTGTTGCAATATGTGACCAACAGTACAAGCCTAGAATCAACTGGTCTCGACTCAACTCGTCCAAGTGGCCCGTAAATCCGTATGAGGTGGGCAGAGCTTTCATCCCACGGGCTCATAGACTTTATTACAAATCAACAGATTTTCACGAAGATTTCCGTTTCTCCTTGAGTTTCATAGAGAATTGTACGAAAACCCCCCTGCCAAGGCCGCTGTGTGAGAAGGCATGGCAGTGCCGTGGACGAGTGAAGCGTAAAAATGTTCGCATGCGAATGGGAAGCCAGGAGCTTGAAACTACAATTTCTGTAATGATAGAGTTGTTATCACAGGAAGTTTTTGGAGACAATGAAGAAGTAATTAAACAGCTTCAGTCCCTTTTAAATGAACCAGAAGATGATATTGAAGCTTGTGTTGTTATGTGAGCTCTTTGTTTCGTCTTGCACCAGAATTTTAGGATGAAATTTTATTTTCATTTACCTATTTGCTTAGTTGCTCTCATTCTATCTTAGAGTAGAGAGGTTTGCCAGAGGACAATGCCAGACTGTTTAATCAGCTGTAACACTATTGTACACTGGAGTGTACAGGTTTGCCTTAAGAGAATACCAGAATGTTAAATCAGCTGTCCGTTACCCTGGAGTACAGTTCAGGGAGGCACAGAATAGGGGTTTTTACTGTTCAGTTGGAATAAAGACGCTGAGCAGCGAATGAACTGCAGCGGTCAGTGACCCATAGCTGTCTGCTAGCGTCAGGGCCTGTGAACCAGAGCTGCCAAGACCCTTCTACACCTCCAAGCAGTGATCCCGGATAAACATTTTGCAATAGAGCAGACTGGCTAAGGAGAAGGGATCAAAGAGGGAAGGCAACCTGGTACTCAAACCCGTAATCCAAAAATGTCTGCTGAAGTCGGATGTGTCGGAACGAAAGGTGCAAATATCACAGTCAAGCTGTAAACCACAACATAGCACATTCCATTCTCCGGACTACATCCTGCTACTTGCAAAGCCCTTATCAGGGCTTGGTAGCGGGAGATTGAGAATGAACGAAGAAGAAGAAAACTATTTGGTTGAATTCAAATAGAAGCCTTTAGCTGTTCAATCAGATATGATTAGAGACCTTCCTTTAACTATTCATCTGAATACAAATAGAGACCTCACTTAAACTTTTCAGCTGGATACCAATACTGAGTGAACATTCGTCATAACAATTTGTGTTCATTACATCTACTAAGGAGGCTGCGTGGCCTAGGGGTGAAACTCGCTCGGTTTTCACAATCCCAACATTTCGGGTTCCATTCCCACTTGTGTCCAGTTTGGCAGACACTGGGTTTTTTCTCGGGCAAATGCTCCTCCACGTATGGAAAGAAATGGCAACCTACCGTACTGCACACTTGCCAAGAATCTTATAACAGTCAAATAGGTGGCGGTTGTAAGAAGCTACGTTCTGTAAAAGGACATGCGACTTACTTTACATCTACTAATATTTCTTATATTTATAAAGTAATCTTCTTCATTCTTCTGCGTCGCTCGATCTCATCAAACTCTCGCTACCAAGCCCTGAAGAGGGCTTTGCAAGTAGCAGAATGTTGTCTGTAGAATGGAATGCAGTGTGTCGTAGTTTATAGCTTGGCTGTCTTATTTGCACCTTTTGGTCCGACACATCTGATTTCAGCAAACATTTTTGGGTACCGGGTTAGCCTTCCCTCTTCAATCCCTTCTCCTTAGCTAGTCTGCCCTGTTGCAGCCTGTTTCCCGGGATCACCACTTGGAGGTGTAGAAGGGTCTTGACAGCTCTGGGTCGCTTGCCCTGATGCTAGCAGTCAGCTTTGGATTGCTAACCACTACAGTTCGTACACTGCTCAGCATCTTGACCCCATTGAAGAGTACAGGTGAGAGCTAAGAACCTTTGGGAAATCTAGGACATATGTGTATATGTTTTGATATTAATGATCTCAATCAGAATGCAATTGATCGTCCGATCTGCGCAGCTAATATCCAGCAATTTTTAATGACCGTGCACACATTTCAAAACATTTTACTGTGTTATATCTTCTTTTTATGTATTCATCCCTTCCTCTATGATTAGTTAGCTCATATTTTTGTTGTTTGTTGTCTCTGATGAATACCTTTAGGTCTTAACCCTTTACAGTCCAACCTAATTTACAAGGGGTTAGTCTTAATCGTCCAAGATAAGAACTGTACTTGTATATATTTCATTAAAACAAAAAAAAAGTTATTACACTTATGAGAATTATTTTAAGATACAGAATCAAATTTAGCTATGACACAAAGTTTGTTTATAAATCATATTTAGTGAAATAAACCTGCTGAAGACGAATGTGTCGGACCAAAAAGTGCAAATATTGCAGTCAAGATGTAAATTAGCGACACAACACATTCCGTTCTCTGGACTACATCCTGCTACTTGCAAAGCCCTGTTTATGTCTTGGTAGTGTGAGATTGAGAACTAATGAGGAAGAAGAAGTGTAAAAACAAGATATGGTTGATATGCGACATGTGTCATCAGATAAATCAGACTTTAAGTGTTGCTACTCTAGTTGACTACAATGGACAATTTGGACTGTAAGGGGTTGACAAAGGTTTTGTCTATGTTTCCGTTATAGTTAAGTATTAGGCCATAAGTGTACTTGTTTTTTTTTACACAGCTTTTTCTGATGTGTTTTTTCTGATCAGTTCCTTGCCTTATATAAAATGTGTGTCAGGTGCTCATTTACAGCTGGGTACAGAATCAGATCATCTCATTTTTATATCACTCATCTAGGTGACGGCGAGCCTAGTGGTTAAGTGATACGGATCACAATCCAAAGGTGCTGGGTTCGCTTCCCATCACAGCACCTGCCGTTGCCCCGGGGAAGCAAACCGTTAGTTCTTCTTCTGCTGCTTTTGTTCTCAATCTCCCGCTACCAAGCCCTGAACAGGGCTTTGCAAGTAGTAGGATGTAGTCTGGAGAACACAATGCGTTGTGTCGCTAGTTTACAGCTTGGCTGCGATATTTGCACCTTTCGGTACGACACATCCGTCTTCGGCAGAAAACCCTTAGTAAATGCAGGAGGAAGCAGATCCTTACATAAAATGCACGCTGAAGTTGGATGCACTGGGCCGACAGGCGCAAAATAAAAACGTAGTGCAACGCATACCGCCTAGGGAAATAGAAAAATAAGGTGAAAAAAAAAAAAAATCACTCATCTGAAAAATAGAAATATTTGTAATGTTATGTGTATTACTTAAGTATATTGTGGTCTCATTAGTCCGTTCTAGCATTATTAGTGATTTGTGGACCACAAGTTGTATTCATCATTTTACAGTTGTGCTTTTATAATTTATTCTCTTTGTAGATGTTATTTTAAATGGAAAGTTAGGCAGAGTGGGTATGATCCTCGTCACTTGTCCAAGTGGACACAGGTTCAAAATCATGGTACGGCAGTTTTTGTCCCTATTTTTTATGAAAATAAAACCTAGCCTGTAAACTGTGTAACTATTGTAGGGACAAGCGACCTTTATTCCTCTGCCCCATAATCCTGCCAGTGGACCCGAGCAATTGAAAAAAACGTCATAATAATAAACAACAAAATTGTAAATTCTTTTTTGTCATCATGTATAAATGTTTATTTATTTTGTATCATATATAAACATTATTTCCAAGATCTTAATTGTGTCGTCTTGCATCCTTGACTGACAAAAGAGTCAGTAACCTTCTTTATTCCATTGAAATTGTCTTCATGTGGTCTTTGATTCATCAACAACTTCTTCTATTGGCCCTTGATACATCAAAAATGTCTCCATGTGGTCTCTGATACATAAAAACGTCTTCATGTGGTCTTTGGTCTATAATAAATGGCTTCTTGTGGTCTCTGATACATAAAAAACGTCTTCATCTGGTCTTTGGTCTATAAAATATGGCTTCATGTGGTCTCTAATCCATCAAAAATGTCTTCATGTGGTCTTTGGTCTATAAAAAATAGCTTAATGTGGTCATTGGTCTATAAAAAATGGCTTCATGTGGTCTTTGGTCAATAAAAAATGGCTTCATGTGGTCTCTGATCCATAAAAAACGTCTTCATGTGGTCTTTGGTCTATAAAAAATGGCTTCATGTGGTCTTTGTTCCATAAAAGTGTCTTCATACGGTCCTTGATCCATAGAAAAGGTCTTCAAGTGACCCTTAGTGAATAAAAAATATCTTCATGTGGTCCTTGGGCCATTGAAATTATCTTCATGGTCTTGGTAAATCAAAATTGTCTTCATGTGTCACTTTTTTTAATCAAAAATATTTTCATGTGGTCCTTGATCTATACAAATTTCCTACAAGTGGCTCTCGATTCATAAAAATTGTTTTCATGTAATCTATGGTTCATCAAAAATATGTTCATGTAATTCTTGATGGGGGTGGGGAATCTCTAGTGCAACTACGGACATGTCATATTCATACATTCTGGATGCATTCCAACCTTTACACTGTGACCTGGAAAGAGGCAGGGGAGCTCAGCTCATAATCAACAGCTGACAGGACTTAATGGATGGTAAAGCAGTCACTGCTTCATATTTGCAGCTTCCATTGTCTCGAGTGCTGCCAGACCTCGCTCACATCTCTGTATCGTTTGATAGACATGGTTCTGGTATGACAGGCTGCAATCAAATGTTAGACCAAGATATTTCAGTGTGTCATGGCTTTCAGTAACGTAACCCAATGAGTGTGATTCTCGGGAGGTGATCCTTCACTTATTTTATTGTGTAGATCAGTGCTCTTCAACCTGGGCCCTACCTCCCACTAGTGAGCGATTTGAGCTTTTGGGTAGGCGGTAGCAGAATAGTTACCTGCTGTATTAAAAACATCAAAGATACACAGATTTACTGGACGATTGCAGAGTTTTCTTCAATTTGGGTTTTAGTGGGCGGTAAGGAAAATTTAACCTCACGAAAGTTATAAAAGTGGGTGCCAGGTATGAAAAGGTTGAAGAGCGCAGGTGAGAACCATGAACCTTTCGGAAGTTCTGGACATTTGTGCATAGACTTTTGATATTAATCATCCCAGGCAGAGTGAAATTGTTCTCTCAATCAGCGCAGCTATTATCTGGCAATATCTTAATGACAATGTACATATTTCAAGTAATTTGTACGTTCATGTATCATTTTTGTATTCATGTATCATTTTCATTGAATTTTTGTATTCATGTATCATTTTCTTTGAATTCTTGCATTCGTGTATTTCCTTCGTGCGTTCTCAATCTCGTGCTAGAGTGTGGGAGTGGCGTGAGCTAGTGGTAAATGACACAGCTCACAACATCGAAGGTGCTGGGTTCGATCCCCATCACAGCACCATCCGTTACCCCGGGAAGCAAACCCTTAGAAAATGCAGAAGGAAGCAGACCCTTACATAAAATGTATGCCGAAGTCAAATGCACTGGGCCGACAGGCGCAAATAAAAACATTGTGCATCGCACACTGCCTTGGGAAATAGAAAAATAAGGCGAAAGCAAAAAAAAATAAATCTTCCGCTACCTAGCCCTGAAAAGAACTTTGCAAGTAGCAGGATGTAGTTCAGAGAACGGAATGCATTGTGTGATATTTTCACCTTTCGGTCCAACACATCCGACTTCAACAGGCACTTTTCAGTACCGGGTAAGCCGTCCCTCTTCGATCCCTTCTACTTAGCCAGTCTCTGTTGCTCTCTGTTATCCAGGATCATCGCATGGAGGTGTAGAAGGGTCTTTGCAGCTTTGGTTCACTGGCCTTGATGATACGAACAGTCAGCTATGGGTCGCTGACCTCTGCAGGTCAGGCACTTCTTAGCATCTTGATCCCGTATTCATGTAATTTTTACATTTATGTATAATTTTCATGCAATTTTAACATTCATATATAATTTTCATGCAATTTTTACATTCATGTATCTTTTCAAGTAAATTTTATATTTGTGTAATTTTCAAGTAAACGTTTATTTTCATGTATTTTTTATGTTCATGTATCATTTTCAAGTAAATGTTATATTCATACGTCATTTTCAAGTAATTTGTTTTTAATATTCACATGTCATTTTCATTTTTATGTCTCTGGTCCATTAAAAGAAAGCATATAATTGAGCATTTGCAGTATTGGTTTTGCATGACGTTTATAACTCCATAAACGATCCTCTTTATTCACCTTTTACGACATGCTTGGAAGGTATCAGTGGTGCCATTCTTTTCAACATAGGTACCACTCTGCTTTTTCATTTTGAATAGTGAATAAATATGCTGTAGTCCACTTTACAATTGGCGGTTCTACGATTCATACAGACTGACAGAAAGAAGAAGATGGAGAGTTTAAGAGGATTGTGGTCAAAAGGTTGGGGGGGGGGGGGGTGTATGGGGAGAGGGGGGATGGCGCGGGCTAGTGGTTAAGTGACACGGCTCACAACTGGAAGGTGCCCGGTTCGATCCCCATCAAACCACCTGCCGTTACCCCGGGGAAGCAAACCCTTAGAAAATGCAAGAGGAAGCAGACCCTTACATAAAAAACTTGCCAAAGTTGTATGCACTGGGCCGACAGGCGCAAAATAGAAACCGTAGTACAACGGACACCGCCTTGGGAAATAGAGAAATAATAAGGCAAACACAAAAAAGAAAAAAAAGGTTTTGGCACTTCCTCTCATAATTTGGAGATGTGAGTTTGTGAATAGCGTCATTACAGGAGATCTGTTTGAACAACAAGCGTACAATATCTGCGCTGACTCTGTCCCCGAAGGTTGGTTCAGGTGAATCAGATGCAGTGTTAGACCTACAGGAAATTATCAACAGGGACAAACTGTGTACAGGTGTGGAGTCTTTATTGTAGAGGGCATATAAACATGCTGGAAAGGATAATAAGAAGATCAACAAAACTGATAGTGGGATTCCAGAATTATATTTATGAGGAAATACTCAGAAAAACTGGCCTATAGCATCTAGAAAAGAGAAGAATTTAAGGTGATTTAATACAGGTTTATAAAATAATCAAAGAAAAGGATAAATTAGACTATAACCATCCCCCCCCCCCCCCCCCCCCCCCCCCCCCCCCAAATACAGCCGCCTACAAGAACAAGAGGGCTCAGCCATAAATTAATTAAAGAAAGGTCCAGATTAGATACCAGGAAATATTTTTTTTAGTCAGAGTGGCGAATGTTTTTTGTTTTTTTTTGCGTTCGCCTTATTTCTCTATTCCCCAAGGTGGTGTGCTTTGCACTACGTTTTTATTTTGCGCCTGTCGGCCGAGTGCACCCGACTTCGGCATGCATTTTATGTTATGGTCTGCTTCCACATGCATTTTCTAATGGTTTGCTTCGTTGGGGTAACGGCTGATGCTGTGATGGGGATCAAACCCAGCACCTTCGGATTGTGAGCCGTGTCACTTAACCACTAGTCTACACCGTCCCCCGAGAGTGGTGAATGATTGGAATGCATTGCCTCAGGAAATAGTGGAGGCAGGGTCAATTAATGCATTCAAGAATAGATTGAATGCGGATAGGTATTTTTAATGTAAATGTAAAAGAAACTGACTGTATACAGACTCTGCAGAGTCTTCTAAACCAATATAAAGACGTTATTTGTATCGTGGTGTTCAAGGTGAAATTCTTGAATTGCTGCTACAGCATTTGTCAAGAATATTTTAATTAAGAACGGGGAGGCAAACCCGGTCCAAAAATTGATTTGTTGAAATGAAAGATGCTAATATCGCAGCTTCGCTGTAAATGACAACACATCGTAACAAAACATCCTTTTTCAGGATGAACGAAGAAGACTTGGGTTTGGATCTTCGATGACATATCACTTGTGTCTTCACTTTTGTGAAGTTTGAATATGACCATGACGACAAGGTTTTCAAAACCCGAGGAGAAACTAATTTACCTGTATTCTCTTCTTCTTCATTTATTCTAAAACTCCCGCTACCAAGCCCTATAAAGCTCTTTGCAGGGGAGGAAGACTAACGTCTGGTCAGGCAAAATATACTGATCAGACATGTTAGTCAGGGTCAGGCAAAATATACTGATCAGACATGTTAGTCAGGGTCAGGCAAAATATACTGATCAGACATGTTAGTCAGGGTCTGGCAAAATATACTGATCAGGCATGTTAGTCAGGGTAAGGCAAAATATACTGATCAGACATGTTAGTCAGGGTAAGGCAAAATATACTGATCAGACATGTTAGTCAGGGTAAGGCAAAATATACTGATCAGACATGTTAGTCAGGATCAGGCAAAACATACTGGCCAAGACCCTCACCTCGGCTTCCTAGTAGCCCTCCATGGAAATGGACTGTTTTGTTGGCAGCCTGGCTAACGAGGTGAGAGATCGACACGATCTCCATAGTAGTGAGTGACACGTAGATGAAGCCAAGCATATCCCAACCGCCTGGATGACACCAGTTCACCTTCATCAGCACACTCAGGATGTGAGGAAAGCTACTGCAACCCGCCACTTAACGCTTTTTTTATGCACAAAAGAATAACGTACTCATTGTGGGCATTCGCAAACAACAAAGTTCTTTGCAAGTTGCAGTATGTTGTTCAGAGAATAGAATTAGTTGTATTGTAGTTTACGGCTTGACTGTGATATTTGCACCATTCGGTCCAACACATCCGACTTCATCTGGAATTTTTGATGTTAGTCTTCTCTTTTCGATCCCTTCTCCTAAGCCAGTCTGCTCTGTTGCAGCTATGTGGAGGCGTAGAAGGGTCTTGGCAGCTCTGGCCCTGATGCTAACAGTCAACTTTGAGTCACTGACCTTTGCAGCTCATGCACTGCTCAGCATCTTGATCCCCTGTATTCTCAATGGTCAGATACGTATGCTGTAAAGTTAACAAATGGATTCAGGATTCCCTAAAATCTGGTTACGATAAACCAAATGCAGCGTTGGAACTATACTCCGTCATATCAAGTGATAGGTGAAGGTTAACATATCAACCAAAACCCTTCAACTCCCTGTGAAGTTTCTCAACAAATACTTGCCATGCCTTCATGTCATGCGATATCATCTCCAGCTCCTCCCATGTATTTCCTGCCATTTTTGTTGTTGGTCATAACTTCCCTTCTCCACGAGTGTTTAGGTCTGGCCCTACTTCTCACGCTTTGAGGTTTCCAGAACAGTGACTGCCTTGTAATGCTATCAGCTGGTTTCCGTAATGTGTGCTCTATCCATCGATAACAGCTTCTCTTTATATCTATTTCCACTGGTATCTGTCTGGTTCTTCACCACAGTTAGTGGCTTTATATCATTATATTTCTTCAGTTCGGCGCAAGCATCGATTGATGAAGGCTTGAACCCTTTTAGTTGTACTTTTGTTTGTTCCCCATGTCACAGAACCATACAATCTCTTTCACCTTCTATCACCCAGGGGTGCATAGGCCATCACCCAACCCTCGCCAAGCAGTTCGGTCCTGTGCAATCTTTTCCACTTCCTTCCAGCTTTTTCCTGTTTCCCTTACTTCCGTCTCCAGGTATTCCTTGGTCTGCCTATGCCTCTCCTTCCCTGGCCTGGGGCTTTCTTAATGTATGACTGATCCATCTCCACTTTTTTCCTAAGATTTCCTGTTCTAATTTACCTTGTCCCGCTCTCTTCCACAGTCTGTCATTTGTAACTTTGCCAAACCATTTTATACCAAGAATCTTTTTCAGGCATCTGTTGACAAAACCCTGTCATTGCATTTGGTCACCAGGTTTCTGCTCCATACAGCAGGACTGGCTTCACATTTGAATTGAAAATCCTTATTTATTGTTTTCCTTATTTTTTCCTTGGAGTTCCATATGGGTTTCAACATTCAGAATGAAACTCTTGCTTTTTGTATCCTTGTTTTTATATCCTCATCTGTCCCTCCTTCCTTGTTGATGATACTTCCTAGGTATGTAAATACCTCTTCCAGCGGCATTCCTCTGTCTGATTGGTTCTGTGTTTTCTGCATTGACCCTAATTATTTGTGTCTTTTCATCATGGATCTTAAAATCGACTTATTTAGAGGTATAATCCAGTCTATCCAGTTTCCTTTGCATTTGACTGTGGGACAGAAGGGCTATATCATCCGCAAAATCCAGGTCCTCCAGATGTTTATTCAAATTCTCTGGATTCCATTGCAACAAATGGGAGAACCATACAATAGGACAGACTCAACATTGGAGTCGAAGATCTGTATTTTTGTGGCAGACTTAATTTCTTTCGATTTACACATATTGCTCCTCTCACCGTAATTTGATAATTAATTCTTAATTTGAATATCTCTCAGCACTTTTGATCTTGTCTATATTCGTCTATTTTACACGCTGTTAACAGCATTAGAAAATGTATTCAGCAACATGTTAAAACAGTAGATTCAATTATCTTCAAAATGGCATACAATTCATAGAAAGGTGTTGACAATTAAGGAAACTAGACTAGTCTAATTTTAACATTCACCTCAAGGTGAAAAAATGTGAATAATTCATTGTTATTATTACATGTCTTCTTTTGACCAACTGGATCTCAGTGTCACTTACTGAGAAGGAAGGACTAGGGCCACTGCACCAAAATGGTACTAAATAGAGTTGTGAATGGGACTAGCAACCTCATTGTGTAAAACATTCCTACAGAAACCACCACTGCAAAAGCATCCAAAGTGCTTTGGAGCAGGTTACCTAAAGGAGGCCAACTGTAGTGGTGGCTTTATACTCTGGCTGGGGTGAGAAATGACAAAAAAGATGTCCTTTTCTTCTTCCTCTGCATTTAGACTAGATCTGTCATCAGAACCGTCCAATATTTTCCAGGTTTGTCATCAGAACCGTCCAATATTTTCCAGGTCTATCATCAGGACCAAGTCCAATATTTTCCAGGTCTATCATCAGGACCAAGTCCAATCTTTTCCAGGTCTACTATCAAGACCAAGTCCAATCTTTTCCAGGTCTATCATCAGGACCAAGTCCAATCTTTTCTAGGTCTACTATCAAGACCAAGTCCAATCTTTTCCAGGTTTGTCATCAGGACCAAGTCCAATCTTTTCCAGGTCTATCATCAGGACCAAGTCCAATCTTTTCCAGGTCTATCATCAGGACCAAGTCCAATATTTTCCAGGTTTGTCATCAGAACCAAGTCCAGTCTTTTCCAGATTTGTCATCAGGACCAAGTCCAATTTTTTCCAGATTTGTCATCAGGACCAAGTCCACAGCGACTGCACTACAGTTTTGGCCACACAGCATGTTTATCAGTTCAGTAGTTAATGTGGAGAGTGTAGCCTAGTCAACAGTTAGCTGGCTTACTAAGACAGGTATTACAGCAGGGTTCAAAATCACAGACGGACAGAAAAAAAATCAGAGCGTGGTTTGTTCCTGGTAAGACAGTTCCTCCAGTCGACCCAGCTGTAAATGGGTACCTGATGTATGAGTTGGGGAAGGTATAAACAACAAGGAAGAGAACTGTTCACCCCCCACCTCAGATATGCTGTGGCTTAGTACATGAAAAGTTATCTTCAACCTTGATGGCCGTTATTGCCATGGAACTGACCTTCACCTTTTTAAGTTAATGTGTAGGGGAACTAAGATGCTAGTCCAGTCAGGCACAACATAATGACCAGGATGTCACTTCAGGGTCAGGCGCAATACACTGACCAAGACCACAACCTCTCTTCCATGTAGCACTCCTTTAAGGAAGCCTATTTTTAATAATCAATTTGTGTGCTCTGGTAGTTCTTCTTCTTCTTCCTTGTTCATCTTCAGACCTCAACTTCAATGACTCTAATGAAGGCAGCAGTCGACTGAAGGCTCTGTATGCTTCCGTACAGCTTCTCGTGGAAAGAAGCTGGCTGTTGCCAAATGCTACTTCTTTTGTCGGTACCGGTATACAGCGGACAGGACTGCAAAATATGTTCTGCCTTCATGGGGGCTGTGCCGCAGGCATAAAGGTCTGTAGTGCCAATCTTGAACTTGTATAGATGGCATCTAGGTCTGTTGTGATCTGTGCATAGTTGGAGTATTATCACCTGGTCTCGCCTGGAGAGTTGACGGTAGGCATCGTTTTCTATGTGGCCAGGGTGGTCTTCTTTCCATTTTGCACCGTACGTTGCCCTGATGAATGCTTTTGTCTCATTGTATGTGATTTCTGTATCACTCTGCTGCAGCATTACTCCTTCTCTGGCGAGTCTGTCTGCCTTCTTGTTGCCTGGAATGTTGTAGTGGGCTGGAATCCACTGGACTGTGCTTTTTTTGAAGCACTGGGACAGGTGTTTGAGCGAGTCTGCCAGAGCATCGAGTTCATTTTTGTGCTGGTTCTTGAGCGCCATTAACACTGCGAGGGCGTCTGTGAAAATGACCACTTGCTTTTCTGCCTGCTCCTTATCGTCTATAAGGGTTTCAGCTGCTTGTCTCAGGGCACTGAAGTTGCTGCAGTGTCTCCCAGTGGCAAATGCTGCTGAGTATACTTTACTTTTTAGTTTTATGTGCTCTGGTAGTGATTTATGTAGCTATTTGTTTTACAAAATGAGTTTGCAAGTCTTTAGCACAACTTTCTTTAGTCACCTTTTATGACATGGATAGAGGTGCAACAGCAACCAAAGTGTTGCTGGAGTCTGAAAGAGGACCCAAGAACAGTAACACTGTAACCTGCCAACCATGATGTAAGAGGCAACTAATCAGAGTTGGGCATGGGGCTGGCTACATCATGTACAAATTATAAGCCATAAAAGCTTAAACAAATATGGACAAATAACTAACAAGTAAATACAACTCAACCATCTAAGACAGAAGGTTCTTTGTCAGGAGGGCTAGTGGCGTGACGCAGAGAAAGCAGCAACCTATTATATACCTGTTTTCTCCAGATTTAGTAGCTGGAATATTGTACAATAAGGCAGACCAAAACACATGGAGAGAGAATAGAGCTTAATAATAATGTTTGCCTAGACATCTAGAGCCCGCTGCATCGATCGACCACTACCATGTCCAACTGCTAAGGCTTGTAGCCAAACATCGTTGAATGCCGAAGCCATGTAGAACGGGGGCGGCCCCTCCTACGCCTCCACCCAGCCAGTGGAAGACCGTTGTTACTCATAGCTGACTTGGAGATGATCTGGTGAGCTGGAACTTCCTGGTACAGTCGAACCACGTGATCAAACACAGACAGGCGGCGGCGGACCAGAATGTCTGAGATGGAGGGAAGACTTGTCTTTGCAGACACTTCGACATTACAGTCGAGATCGAACCACCGGATACCGAGGATGCGTCATTGGTTGAACATGTGAAAGGCATTGCATCTTGATATGCCCGGTTTAAGTAGGGTCCAAGTCTCTGAACCATACAGCAGGACAGGAATCACACATGTCTGATAAATACGAATTTTTGATCCGAGAGAGAGTCTGCCATTATTCCACACACGCGAAGGTAATTTATAATGGAGGCAGCAAGCCGACCCGCCTTAACATGTCAGGCATACTGCGTCCATCGGATGAGAAGGAACTCCCCAGGTATGTGAATTCATTGGTGCACATTGGTGACCATGGACACCAATGCTGTGAGGACCAGTGCCAGAGCCACGGTTTTGAATTTTCATCTTGAATATAGATTTTGAGGCAAACATAAAGGGAAAACGTGGACGGAGCTGGAATAGAGGGCAGAGGACAGGAGAACTAGGCTCTACAGAGAGCTGGGAGATCTACTGCGACAATCATCAAATGGTCACAAGCGAGCTACTGGTAGCTTGTGAGAAATATTTTGTTCATGAAAATAGGTCTGTCATCATTGACCTCAGAGTCTGAATCGGCAAAACTGCATGCACTGAAATGAATTGACAGTTCAATTCAATTCATTTCAGCGGCAACGCTGTGTACGTTTTGCATTTATTACACATTCTAATGCCTGTCAATATATGGAATCTGAAAAATGCTATACATTTGTAGGCAGCTAGTCAAAGATTGTTACATTTTAAAGTAGCGTGTCAAAGAATTTTAACATAGCTCACATACTTATTGAGTTTGGCGACCACTAGTTTTGATGATGATAGTGCAGTGGTCCTATTGTTTCCTCTAAAGTTTAAGATACCAGGGAGCCACGCTGGGAAAACCTTCTACTCATATCTAAACATTAAAAAAAGTATGTGTAAAACTCATACTCTGTGGATAACCAGTTTTAATTCATATTATACTACACAGCAGAAACAGAAAATTAACATACACCAATAAGAAGTTGGCTAACAGTGAATATTCACAAATCAAATATCAGTGTTCCTCGGAAATGATATACATATCTTCAATAAGTAATGCTTACAGTAAACTCGCTGTAATATCACATTTGAAAATCTAACAAAGTTTATTCTGAATGACCAAATAAAGAAATGCATGTACTGGTGCACAAGGTCTTACCCAAAGAATGTTTGTTCGTGACAACGATCACATGACAAGTATTTTGAGGGTGCCCAACTCGGCACTGCAATTAGAGAAATGTGTCCCTTTGCCCATATGCAAATCTTAAACATGGCGGAACTGATGGATACGAGACTGCCCTTGAGGAGATGGAAAGGCCCGCCAGAGGTTCCTCAAAATTGTTTTAGCTCAGCACTAGACATTGAACACTATCGAATTCATCACGCTCCCCTCTGTAGCTGGGAAGGAGAAAGGCACCGTCTTGTTTCTGACCAGGGTGGAAAGAATGGCAACAGAACCTATCAGCACTATTAATCTAGAATTCCCAGGAGTTAATCGCTCAGGGAGGCTGATTATTAAGAAGAAGATCTGCACTAGGATAACATTTAACGAACAACAGAAAAGAAAATGAAGTAGTAGGCAGCCCAGAATTTGAACACCAGACATCCAGGTGATGGAAACACCTTGCCGTAAGAGTGAGATGAGTTATGGTACTAAACCTGCGGGACATCCCCCCAAAAGTGCCACAACTAGCCTAGTTTTCTTGTCATTCAACACTTGTGACTATGGAATATAATAATAATGATGTTCACTTAGGCATCTAGGGCCCGCTGCGTTATCGAACACTACCATGTCCAAATGCTGAGGCTTGCAGCCTCAATGCGGAAGGAGAGACTGCTATCTGCTGTGTAGAAGGGAGGCGACCCCTCTCATGCCTCTAGCCGGCCTGTGGGAGGCTGCTGCTACATATAGCTGACTTGGACATGCTCTGGTGAGCTGGAACTGCCTGGTCCAATTGAACCATGTGACCAAACAGAGACTTGCGGCGGCGGACCAGAGTGTCTGAGATGGAGGAAGACTTGTCTTTGCAGAGACCTCGAGATTATGGACTAGATCGAACCACCTGATACTGAGGATGCGTCACTGGTTGCGCATGTGAAAAGCATAGAGTCTTGATATGTCCTGTTTAAGAAAGGTCCAAGTCTGAACCATACAGGAGGACAGGAATCACATGTCTGATAAATATGTATTTTGGTTCAGAGAGAGAGTCTGCCATTATTCCACACATGGCAAAGGTCGTTCATAGCGGAAGCAGCAAGCCTGATCTGCCTTAACATGTCAGGCGCACTGCGCCCATCGGATGAAAAAGAACTACCCAGGTATGTGAATTCATTGGAATATAGGCAGAGTTCAATCCAGATATAGACTCAATTACTTCCTTACTTTCCCATCATCCAAAACACTTGGCTTTACACATGTATTCGGGTGGTAGAGGGATTCATCTGTGTGGATAATACACATGTATTCGAGCGGTAGAGGGATTCATCAGTCTGGATAATACACATGTATTTGGGTGGTAGAGGGATTCATCAGTCTGGATAATACACATGTATTTGGGTGGTAGAGAGATTCATCAGTCTGGATAATACACATGTATTTGGGTGGTAGAGGGATTCATCAGTCTGGATAATACACATGTATTTGGGTGGTAGAGGGATTCATCAGTCTGGATAATACACATGTATTTGGGTGGTAGAGGGATTCATCAGTCTGGATAATACACATGTATTTGGGTGGTAGAGGGATTCATCAGTCTGGATAATACACATGTATTTGGGTGGTAGAGGGATTCATCAGTCTGGATAATACACATGTATTTGGGTGGTAGAGGGATTCATTATTCTGGATATTATGGAGCAAAGAACAGGCCAACTGCAAGCATATTGTTACAGATAACTAACATTTTTTGTGTTTCGGTTTTTAGAATTTCAAATAAGAGATTGTGTACCTGTACAATAAACACGTACATGCCAACATATAACATGAAGAATAAATTACCGGAGCAGCTAACAATTCAATGAAAGGTTAAATTCATAATTCACAAATACACGATAACCGTCATCTGTCGTTCTTGCTTCCAAACAAACGCAGCAACTATCGTCTTCATCATCATCTTCTATTCACTTGTGCTGTTAGACGTTGTGGGGAGGTGTAGTTTTCTGTCGTGTGCCATCTTTGTCACTGATGTTGCAATTCTGTGTCTCACTGACACCATCTTTTACGTGGTCTGTCTTTTGCTCTGCAGCCCTGATGTCTGGTATTGTGGATACGAACAGCTGGTAACTTTGGTTGCATTCTTGTCAGGTGTCCGAACCATTTTATTATCTGCCTTTCTATGTATTCCATGCACGAGGTTGCACCCACCGTCTGTCAGATTATTTAGTTTCTTAATCTGTCCAGCCTTGTGACCCCGACAGCCTTTTATCAAATACCTCATTTCCCATATCATGCTTTTTCTTTCTTGTGGCCTGGTGAGAGCCATGACTGACACTGGTAGCATAGAGTTGGTATAAAAATACTATTTATCAGCTGTCTCTTTGTCTTCATTGAAATGTGTTTGTGTCTTAGTAATGGTGAGAGCTGATAGGAAACCGTATTAGCTTTCTGTGTCCTTGATTACACCTCTCTATCTAGCTTTCCATTTTGTGTGAATGCTGCCCAAGTATTTTAATTCACTCACTTGTTTGGCTTGGCTTCGTTCATTCTCAATCTCCTGCTACCAAACCCTGAAAGGGCCTAAGTAGCAGAATGTAGTACAGAGAACGGAATGAGTTGTCATAGCTTACAGCTTGACTGCGATATTTGCACCTTTTGGTCCAACACATCCGACTTCAGCAAGCATTTTTTGAGCACCAGGTTAGCATTCCCTCTTCGATCCCTTCTCCTTAGCCAGTCTGCCCTGCTGCAGCCTGTTATCCAGGATCACCACGTGGAGGTGTAGAAGGGTCTTGGCAGCTCTGGTTTGCTGGCCCTGACGCTAGCAGTCAGCCATGGGTTGCTGACCACTGCAGCTCAGTTCTTCAACTGACTTGTTTATACTCTGTACTTTTTATCTGTATATTTAGCGTTTTCTCTATTCTGCTGACTTTCATTGCCCTAGTCTTGGCAACTGTTGTAAGCCACCAATTTCTATTTTCGACTGCATCTGCTCCTGAGGCTTCAGTTGTATTTTTGATTCCTCTTCTACCATTCATATGGAGTGGCAGAGTGACTGGAGTTTTTTCTCCAAAATGACATAGTGCATATCCCAGACTGGTTCTCCAGTCCACTGAGGTGTAAATGGATACCTGCTTATGTTACAGCTGGGAAAGGCAAACCAGCAAGGATGGAAACTGGTCACTCAAATTATGAAGCTGAAAAACTAGGCCAAAAAAGCATCTAACACTTCATCCCCAACGGCAATGGCTGCTATGGGACTACCTCTATTTTCAGAGATAGGGAAGCTGGTGGTTGTTGTTATGGGCTCAGCAGCATCCAGGCTTTCGCCCTTCACCCCAATGACATGTAATGGTATATGCAGGTGCTTTTTTTTTAGTTGTTAAGTGCCATACAGTCCTCCATCTATCTGGGAGGAAGAAGCATTGTCACAACATTGTTGTGTGAGGAACAATCAAGGAGATGTTGATCAACAGTTTTGTATGGGTGTGTACACAGCTGCAACTCTGAAGTGTGTTGTGGTTGGATTATGTTTAGCTGCTTGATATGTGGGATGTGTTGGGTTTCAAGACTGGAAAAAGCTGCTCTGATCTCTCCTTGTGAGTTAATTGAAGCTGTCATTAGGAATGAAGATTGTCATATGTATGTAGAGCTCCCGCCCTGTGTTTCCCATAGCCCATCTGTTCAGTCAAGTTTTCATGTCTGTTGTTCTTATATGTCTGTTGTTCTTATGAGTTGTCTGGCTATTTGTTGCTGTTCTTGGTCTGATCCCACCTTGTCGTTGCCAGGTGTGTTTTAGTGTTCAAGGATCCATTGCATAACTATTTTGACAGCATGGGTAGTGATAAGATCAGGTCTGCAATGTCTAAAGCTTGACGGGTCTGGAAAATAACAATGTTTTGGGTCTCTGATGAAAAGGCACCTAAAACTGTCTTCAGATGGTATATGGTGGCTTCCAGTGCAGTGAGTTCAGCTTCATAGTTGGTGCAGACCTCCCCACAAGCATTGGACAGTTCATCAGAGAATGTCTTAGAAGAATAATTAGTTTAGCGAAACCTCTAACACATCATCTTTGACAGCAGCTTCCGCTATAGGACCATCACCATTTGTGCCTACTTTTAGTCATCCATGCTCAACATCCCCTTCCCATCGGAATAAAAAACACGACAATAATAACGACTACACAACGACTAAGTCAGTAGAGAAGCACTAACAAAGACATTCAATAAATACCAGATAACTGACATAAATACAATCCAGACATGGAAACCTTGCACACAATTTATTTTTTAAAATTATTCAACTCATTATCCAACATGTTCTACAAATCAAAGACAGGCGTGCGCTCCCTGAAGTAGCAAAGTGACTCAATTCTGGGACTCAAATGTCAAATAAGGTGTCATCTTAGTAAACAGAATAGTAGAGTACTTGCTTCTCATATCAAAAATACCAAGCTTCATTCCTGTTCACACACTCCAGGGTATAATGGGTATCTGGCTTGCTGTTAGGGAAGGTCACTTCACCATCACACAAAAAAACCCAGACTATATTCAATGAAATCTTGAATACTTCATCCTTGACAGCAGTGTAATAGTAATATCTAACATTCCAACACTTTGCCTGCTCTCAGCATGATAAAGATTAAACGCAGATCAAAACTGGAAGTTAAAAATGATCTTAGAAGACATTTCAAATATAAATCTAAGAATGGTATAGGCTAGGCCTGACCAACATATTTGTTGACCTTTGTTTCTATACGTTGTGCATTTTTGGTTGTTGCTTCCATATATCTACAATTGATTCTTGGTTACTGCTTCCATATATCTCTGACTGATTCTTGGTAGTTGCTTCCATATATCTCTGATTCTTGGTAGTTGCTTCCATATATCTCTGATTCTTGGTTACTGCTTCCATATATCTATGATTGATTGCTGGTTGTTGCTTCCATATATCTACAATTGATTCTTGGTTACTGCTTCCATATATCTATGACTGATTGCTGGTTGTTGCTTCCATATATCTCTGACTGATTCTTGGTAGTTGCTTCCATATATCTCTGATTCTTGGTTTTTGCTTCCATATATCTTTGATTGATTCTTGTTTGCTGTTTTCACATCTATGATCGTTTCTTGGTTGTTACTTTTTACTATTTCAAATATTTTACATAATTAATTTTAAAAAATGTAACTAATATTGGCGAATATAAATTAAATATCTTTCATAAAATGTATATTTTATGGACATGTTGACACAAATCAATACAATTTCAGTGGGGTAATTGCCCATAACAATGTTGTGCAGCACTGGTCTAGACCTGTTTTGCACTGACACCAATGCAATCCGGCAGACCAGTAGGCGCTCAGCCCTTCTCAGCAAATGACGAAGGGTGTAGATACTAATGGCTTTTTGCAGCTTGCTGTTTGTACACACTCTTGCTCGTTTCTATCATGTTGGACCCATGTATGATTTCATAACTTTGCAAACCATGAATTACTGGTTTAACAATTGTTGTGTCTTCATCCAAGAGGCAGTAGTTGGTTGACTTCACAATATCAACCCTATCCATTTCAAATGTCCACACTAACGGTGCCTTTGAGGCCAGGGTGTCAGCTCTTTCATTTCTACAAACCCCAGCATGACAGGGACAGCAAAACCACACAAGATCCCTAATGTTTGAGACCTCTATGTTTGCTATCCACTCATAGCACAGCCAGTTCTTTTGTAGTTTCTGAAGCGAGGAACTGAGAAGCTAGTCCAGTTAGGCACAACATACTAACCAGTACTTCGCATCAGGATCAGGCACAATATACTGACCAAGACGACTATTTCTCTTCCATTTAGTATTCCCTGGAAACAGGCTATTTTCAAGGCAGCCTGACTGACAATATGTGGATTGACGTGATCCCTGTAGTAGTGAGCATCACGCAGATGAAGTCAAGCATGGCACAACCACCTGGAGGCTCATGGTCCACCTTCATCAGCACGTTCGGGATGTGAGGAAAGCTACTACAACTCGTCATTTAATGCCCTTTTCAGGGCGCACAAAAAAGTAAACTTAGTCATTGTAGATTTTAAACAACAAAAACACAACAAAAACTTCTGAAGCAGCGACCGAGAGTAAAAAATTATGACAGTCCCACTAAAGAGGTCTCAGATGGCTACTTCCTCGAATGAATCCCAGAGGCCCCTTTCTGCATGCTGTAAAAGAGAACTACAGAGAGTTGTTCATGGCACTAAAGACCTTGTGTAGAGCAAATTGCTACAGAAACCACCACTGCAAAAGCGCGCTAACTGCTTTGACACAGGCTTCCTGAAGGAAGCCATCTCTGGCTGGAGTGAAAAAGGGACAAGAAGAAGACGATAGTCACTGGTCCATGCCAATGTTAAAGAATGACCCATTTACCACAGGAAAACCAAACACTGAAAACTTATGGAATGTTACCTCATAAATGAGTATGGACAAACAAATGCAGCAACAAATCACAGAGTGGAGCTAGGAGATATCCACAGGGGAGAGAGAGGTATGTAAAACGTTGATAAATATGAACATGGGATAAGTGTGGTAAAGAAATGTATTCAAGTTGAAGGTGAACATCCACATGGCAACTCTCGCTCACAGATAGATCTATCAAGACCAACAATATCTTATCTTTGAAGGCTTCTTACTGTCTACCTAAACCACAATAAACCTGTGAATGTTGTCCATCTTGCCAGTCCTTCTAATATTTATAGACTGAAAATCTCCAATGTGGATATGTTTAAACTTCTATGCTTATTTTTTTTCTGGAACAAACAACCTTCGATCAAATACTATAATTCTCGCCATTTGTACGGCCGTCACAGTTCCATTTCATTGGTTCATCGCTCTTGTGATATAAAGAATTCCCCTTTGACCTAGATTTATAAAATCGAAGGCTTTTCACACAGAAATACCAGTTTGTATTGTTACGCAGGCTGACACCTGTGTGCAGTTATTCTTAAGACTGAAATTATTAAAAATTCACCTACTTTCAGAACTTAAATGGACATACAAATATATATCAAAGTTGACTATTTACTACTGTCATTATTGACAGGTTAACTCTCTGTGGACAACTGTTGTGATTTCATTTTGTGTTAAACTATTATTACAGCCTTTATTTCCCTTGCTGAGAACTAAACAAAGTCATGTATAGGTACGTGATTATAACATTTAAGCTGCTCTGATGATCCATGTGGTGTGGACGTCCACAAACGGGTAAGGGTCAGTCAATCAAAAGTGGCCACGGGGGAGGGGAGGGTTAAAAAATGTCAAAATTTCATGGACGTCTCATATGGATGACCTTCCGTCTCCCAACTTAAAAATAGAGTAATAGAAATATTGCAAACTAAAACAGAGTCATAAAACGAAAGGGTTGTGAGTGACTGAGTGGTATGGATGTCGGTCTCTTGGACAAAATATGCATATATTATTTTCTATGCAAAAGAAATAAAAAACATAGCCTGCACAGTGGTTACTGTACAGACAAGCAGCCTCTATTCCTCAACTGTGTATATATATTTATTCCACCCACTCCCCCAGTCTGATTACTTCAATAAGGTTTATAAAAGAGGTAAATCACTGATGAGACTACAGCAACAATGTCATCCAGTGGGGCCAAATTGAAGAGAATCAGTGTACTGTAATTTGTTGTGAAATATGACTAAAGATGGTTATGTATAGGGCTGACAAATCCCACCCTTCATAATTACAAAATGCCTACTGGGTGCGGAGTGACCTTTTGAGCTTGTCTCTCCGCCCAGTTTCCAAAGGCAGAGTGCATTGTACTGTGTTTTGCTCATTACAGTCCAGTGCACCCAACTTCAGTACGCATTTTTGAAAATGGGTTCACTTCCCATATGATAGGTGTATGATGTTGCTGATTCATGAATCCAAGCACTTGCTAGATTGGTTTGTGAGACAGCTACTGACCACTTCGCAAATAATGATGAACAAATTACAAGATATGTAATACTTCTTCTTCTTCTTCTGCGTACGCAGTCAGACAGTAACCATTATTTTTTCGAAAAAAGCGGCGGTCATCCTGAGGCTCTCACCACTGCCATAGAGCTTGTCTTGCAGTTCCACTGGTAATGGCCACATCTGATCTCTCTGATCCTCGTATGTCGGGCAGTTCTGCAGCAGATGTTCAGCCGTCATTTTACCAGTACCGCACGGGCATTCGTCGGTACACCCTATCTTCAATTTGTTGAATAGGTGGTACCTCAGTCTGTTGTGGCCAGTGCGAAGTCTGAAGACAACGACCTGCTCTCTTCGGTTCAACTGGTAATAGGCATCGTTTTTGGTGTAACCAGTATGTTCGGTTTCCCATTTGGTCATGTATCTGGCTTTGATAAGCCGTTTTGACTACAAGATATGTAATACAAAATTATAAGACAGTGAAATCAGAGCGTTGACGAGCCAATGACGAAAATCTGCTGCAAATCAAATATAAAGACTACTAAGGAAAAAATCTATGTACAATGGAACATACAAGGCAATAAATAAAAATACATCCCCAACACAACCCCGCGGATGAATTAAAAACTACACCTGTAGTACATAAATACAAATGAGGCAATAAACTTTCATTTTTACTGGCAATTAAAGTTCTGAACGAAACAATAAAGTCCCTAATATCTGTGTAGCTAATGTCAGGCCATTTCATGGGGAAAATGGAATATAACCATGGCACACAACTATTTTTGTGGGGGAGGAAGATCAGGCAAAAATAGGTTAATCAGGGCCATGACCCTCACATGGGCTTCCCCGTAGTCCTTCCTGGAAACGGGCTGCTTTCAGGGCAGCCTGGCTAACAAGGTGAGGAATTGACGTGGTCCTTGTAGTAGAGACACACAGATGAAGCCAAGCATATCCCAACCGCCTGGAGGACCACTGTCCACCTTCATCAGCACGTTCGGGATGTGAGGAAAGCTACAACAACCCACCACTATATGTCCTTTTCAGGGCGCACAAAAAGAGTAATCCTACTCATTGTGGGCATCCCCAACAACTATTATTGTTTCCCTCATGTTCCAAATAAAGCACAGGAGAACAACTGAAGCTGACCCGTATTTAGGAAACCTGTATCTGAGTACTTACATGTGATCTTGTCGTCGTTGTTTCTGTCTGCAGTAATTTGATTTACATGATGAATATGCTAGCTCTATGCAAAACTAGTTGCTCGTTGCCTTTTTCGACATAGTTAGAAAGTTCAATCAATCAACTGAGACATTCCAAGTTTGTTTGTCTTTCGCTCTCACCTCCAACATTAGCTGTGCCTCTCTCATGGTTGTCTCTAGTTCACTTCCCCAAGTATGTTTTGGGCAGCCTCTATGTCTCTTACCTTTCGAGTTCCAGAACAGCGACTGTATCGCGGTGTCATTCTCCCCATTACGCAAAGTATATCTTATCCAACGTCAACTCTTTATCTGCTGATCTACCGCCAGTTACCCAGTTCTGTACCATAGGTCCACGTTAGCGACCATTTCATACAATTTTAACTCCAATATTCTGTATAAGCATCGTTTATGGACGTCTGCACTCACTTTGTATTAATCGGAAAGTTAAAGTGGCAAAACTCCTTTTGGGACACCTAGTATTGCACTACAGTCAGAATGTGTCTGACCCACCTTATTTAGTACATCCTGGAATCTAAGAGCCGCTACAATTCTTTACGAGTGAAAATTCGTCAGGAATGAACTTGGTAGGAGCAATTTACCCAACAACATACCCTACATCTTCTTCTTCGTATGCTGTCAGATGTCAACTTGAATTTGTTCGAAGAAAGCAGCTGTCATCCTGAGGCTGTCGACACTGCCATAGAGCTTGTCTAGTGTTGCCCACATGTGCTTTCTCTGGTCCTCGTATGTCGGGCAATTTTGCAGCAGATGTTCAGAGGTCATTTTCCCTGTACCACAGGTGCATTCGTCAGTGCCACCTATCTTCAGTTTATTGAATAGATAGTACCTCAGTCTGTTGTGACCTGTGCAGAGTCTGATCTACGACCTGCTCTCTTCTGTTGAACTATATATACCCTACATCTGAATGACATCTAATTTTTCAACGTTCATTTCCTATTTCCAGTTCATTGTTTTATGCTACTGTACTTACTTTGCCATATTTTATCCTCTTTTTCATTCCCTGACAATACTAGGTGGGAGTATATGGTGTACTTGTGAATATATAAAATGTTGGATTGGCCATCTGATTCAACTAAAATTGACATTTAACCCCTGTGTTTTCCACTGTCTCTTAACAACGATTTTTACATATTTAGAAAGACCATAAGTACGGCTGAATTTCTAGTATGTGTACAGCTTTTGTTTAATGAAAAGTTATTTTCGTTGTGACAATTATTTATGTTTGTGGTCAATTTTTGAACTTGTGGAATTCTGTGTGATGGTATTAGAACTTCAGGTGCCGAGAAATTACGTTATTTGATTAAACCGATCATCCCGCATCTGAATTACACGTGGATATTCAATACAAGTTCAATTTAGACTTTGACAAAAAAGAAAGTGAATATGATAATGCTAATCGATGAGGTAATGCAAAAAAATACAAATATATGTGGTGAATAAAAATATTAAAAATTAAGTGGTATTTCCACCTTCACATTAATGGAATTTAATGATTCACACGAATATGTTTTTATTATCAATACTTCATGTCATAGATAATTTAGTTATGTGTCTTTAAATCTATTTATCATAATTTTAGCTCAATTTGTTTAATATTAATGAATTTTATTTGAAGAAAAAAATCTATTTAAAATATAACAGCTTAAGCCTTAAACTATAAGACAAATCTAGTAAATTAAGATGAATAATAAGGGCGGTGTATTTCTGGGGTTGAAGATGCAGCACAGTGAATGAAATGACAGCAGCCAAAACTGAGCAAGACTCGATTCCACCTCAAAGCGGCGGGCCTGAGAACAAGCTGCACTAGTGTAGTCAGGTTAATTGAATAGGGATCGCAGATCAAGTTTATCCTATTGTATTACTCTGTGACATGGGGAACAAAGAAAAGTACAACTCAAAAATGTTGTTTTCGTCAGTGGATGCTTCCACTGAACTGAGAGAATAAAATGGTATGATAAAGTCACTAATATACAACGGTGAAAGACCGAAGTCTGATGCCAGTGCGACTAGACTTAAAGGGAAGGCATTGGCGATGGATAAAACACACATTACGAAAACTAACTGATAGCATTACAAGGCAGTCACTGTTCTGGAATCCTCAGGGCAAGTGAAGTAGGGGCAGATCTAAATACGGCAGGAAAGATGTGGGCGGAGCTGAAAATGATGACGCATGGCAGGAAGACTTAGAGAGTATTTGTTGAGAACCTATGCTCCACAGGGAGTTTAATGGTTTCTACAGATGATTGATTGAGAGATCAATTACTAAACTGGGATAAAGATGCTGAGCAGCGTATGAGCTGCAGTGGTCAGCGACCCAGAGCTGACTGCTAGTGTCAGGGCCAGCGAACCAGAGCTGCCAAGACCCTTCTACACCTCCACGCGGTGATCCTGGAACAGGCTGCAGCAGGGCACACTAGCTAAGGAGAAGGGATCGAAGAGGGAATGCTAACCCGGTACTCAAAAAATGCTTGCTGAAGTCGGATGTGTTGGAATGAAAGGTGCAAATATCGCAGTCAAGCAGTAAACTGCGACAACGCATTCCGTTCTCTGGACTACATTCTGCTACTTAAGCCCTTTCAGGGTTTAGTAGTGGGAGATTGAGAACGAACGAAGCCAAGCCAATTACTAAAGTGGAGGAAAACAGCAGATAGAACGGTCTGGTGTTCTCTCTTGTAAACCTCTACGCCTCAGGGTAGAAAAGGAGTGACAAAATGTAAGTGACAATTTGATGGATAAATTTCAGTGGATGTTATTGAGCCATTCTATATATGCTTTTTGTTTTCTGTCCATTTGTAAATGGTACAATACAATTTGAGATTTAATGTCAACAAGTTTTATTAAACTAGATTAAATATGCAAACGTTCTTCTAAGCAAGTTGTGCCAGGCGACTAAGGGAAGGGAGTGCATGAGGCTACCAACCTCACTATGTAAAAACCATTGCTAATGAAACTGCACTGCCAAACGATGGATTCAGGAAACCCTAAATGCTAGATTGGGTAAACCTAATGCTGTATTAGGTCTATACTCCTCCATCTAGAGTAAAGGTTAAACAATGATGCCAATTCAAACACATGTACAAAATAATTTACAAAAACAAATTTATCTTTGAGTCATGTTTACAAAATTATTCGTCTTCTCCGCAATCAATCAGTTTGTTAGGGCATACATCTCACTGTATTATGGAGCAGGTAACTGCAAACTGAAAAAAATCATCTGTTCAACAAAATACAAAATTTGGTACACAAAAATGTGCAGAGAACAAATAAATGGTGGAACATGTTCCTCGGGTCTGCTGGTTCCAAGAAAGGAGCAAAATAGCAGCATGGGCCTACTCAATAAAATTGGGAGATAAATTATATGGTGACCAAGAGATATCTGACATGGACCCGCAGGTTTATGAGAGAGAGAGAGAGGGATGCAATTATTTGAGTGAATGACAAGAAACAATTGTATTATAGCTTGTGTATTTTTTTTTGCAACTGTCATTATATTAACCCTACCATACCAATTTACCCTTTTTCCTGTAATTTCCTTAACTGCCGCTATACCGCTGGACCTAATTTACGGTACTTAGGGTAGTACGTGAATAAAATGCATCAGAATCTAAAAATAACCAACCAATCGTGGTCAATCCTCATGGTTAGTCATTGCAAATGTCTGCCCCCATGTTTGAATTGATTTTGTGGGATTTAACGTGAACAAATTAGGAAAATTGACAATGAAACAAGCGGCTGATGAACCAAGCACATCAACAGGAAAGCAAAGTAAGTCTAGGCTTAGGACAGTCCAACAGGTGATCAATAATTTGGTTGATTCAGACTCTGAGGAGTCAGAATTTAATCAAGAATACTTTTCCAGTTCAAGTGAAGCAGACAGTGAGAGCTCGAGTGATGACATGAAGGCTTTTCTTGGACTGAGGATCTATATGGAATACTCATGTATTAAGCCCAGTTATCAGGATTATTGGACAAATGAGGGCTCTTTGTGGGGTTTACTCCCGGATTTAGAAATGTTATGACTCGAGACAGATTCTTGGCCTTTTGCTGGGTGGATTGGCACACAAAGGTGGAATATTGACGCTAGATGAAAGGTAAACCTATTTTCTACAATGTCTCCAAGTTACATCTTATACTAACCACTTGTTTGCATGTAACTAACATTTTTCTATATAAGGAGCCCAGGTATGGGGGACAGTTAGGTTCAGTGCCTCAGGTCTGGTAGGGTTAATGTTTTAAAAAATGCTATTATTTATCACAAAGAAATATAATTATAGTTCTCTGAACCAGGAACAATTTTTCTATCCAATACAATCCTTCAGTTATATAGTAAACAAGTGTAACATATTTACATCTTTTTTGTAAACTGGTATGCATGAGGAAATGAGTTAATTCTCTGTGCTTACAAATTATATATAAAATAGAATTTAGACATATGTATATGTATGCACGTGTATTTACATATATGATTAGTCTGTGTTTAAAAGTGGTGTACCTGGCCAAAAGTAAAATAAACTTAAACATAAACAAAGAAACTAATGTGCTGGAAAACTCTGACATACAACTATTATTAGCCTACAGCTAATTAAACATTAACTATTAGTAGCTTGCATGACGTCATAGAAAACTGTATAGAAGGATCAAGTCACTACTTTTAGAATATGTCAAGATTGTTTGAATGTATATGGATTTGTACGTAATGCCTGCCAGAGGCATGCTTACATACCAATGCAGCATATATTTTCAAGGATGAGTGGCAAATGGGTTAAATTGTTTAAAAAAACAAACACCCCCCAAATAACACAACAGAAACTTCATAAACAAAAAACAGCTCAGTCAAAACTTCACACTAATCACACAACTTCCTGCATTACATCAAAACAACCAATAATCTCTATCATTCAATGTCCCAAAGCTAATGAGACCACAAATACACAGGAATGGTCCACTTTATCTTATTCCAACGTGCAGCATCACACCAGGTGTGCGAATACTGTTTCTGTCATGCGTTATCTCTTGCAGACCAGCGCGTACTAAAAATAACAATGACTCCAAAACTGATGCAGAGTATGGACAGTGCTTAAATTAGATGACAATTCAGATACGGTAATACTTGATCAGCATCAAAACTGGACCCAGTTCCCACCGGAGCTGTTGGGAGGTGCTGCCTGCGACCTAGAATTATAGACATATAAGGACAAATTGTGAACATTGGAAATACGGTGTCATAAGCCTAGACTTACTTTGCTTTCCTGTAAATGTATGGTGCGCACAGAGGAAGAATTAGACTACTTAATTTAGTCAGTCCTCTTCTACTGTGGGGTGTAGAGTTTCCTTCTTCGACATTCGTCCTCAAAAGGATGCTTCTGGTGATGTGTCAGTTTACAGTGATGCTGCGATATCTGTGCCTTTTGGTCCAACACATACAATTACAGCACAACATTTTTGGAACTGGCTTTGCCTTCCCTCTTCAATCACTAATTTCTTAGCCAAACTGCCACGTGACACACTGACCATGATGCAAGCAGCCAGCTATGAGTGGCTCATTCATTCACATTCTTGGCACAGTAGAGTTTTCTACCATAGGGCACAGAAGTATTTTTGTTCCTTGTGCCTTATAGTTTCTACAGGATGGAGTAGCCAGCTCCAATCACAACCTCCCTTAGGCGTCTTATACCACATACCTGACAGGTTACAGTGTTACTATTCTTTGTTCCCCTTACGGGCTCTGGTAACACACGAGTGAGGATTAGAAAAACTGTAATATACATTGTAAAATATGAAGTCTTTTTTCACTCAATCTTTTTTTTAAAAAAGTCACAAGATATGTTTGCTACATTCTATAGTTGGACTGTGATATTGTGTAGCACAGTGTTACCCAACTGCTGATCCGTGGACATTTCCTGTAGCTCAGAAAAAAGGAAATTGCTGCTGAACCCATATCTATTTACTGCTTGAATTCTGGTTATTTTAAAAAGCTATACAATTTTCATTTTTATAATATTAGATCTAACGACCAATACACAAAATACTATATGAAAAATGGGATTGCTTTTTTCTGTCTGAGAAATCCGTGAAAATTTGTTTCTCTTTTCACTTGTCCGCAAACAATTTTTCCTATTTTCACTGGTCCGCAAATGTAATAAGGTAGAGAAACACTGGTCTAGTATATATTGTATAATATCAGAGCTCAACAAAATCAAAAAAACATCAGCAGTTGTTCTCCAGCGGTTACCCTTCCATTGTGGAATCAGATCACAGAACGAGAGAGCTGCTAGATACCCTGTCCAAAGCAGGTGGCAAGATGAAACAATTTATCTACACTGTGTCTTACAGAGAGACAAAAACTATTATCCACAATCAGTACAACTCAAAATGGAAGAAAGACATGAACCTGACCCAATCCACAAGCCCCACAGACACCAACAAGCCACCATCTTTCGCCTAAGAACAGACCACTACAGCCTTTTAGGTCACCTACATCGGCTCAAGATATCACACACAAGTGACTGCCCAGGTGGAACCGGAGTCTAGACCCCTGAAAACATCCTAGATGACTATCCAGTATAGAGAGATCTACAATGCCAAACCTGGCCAGAGGGAGCCGAGGTGGGCTGCCATCCGGACCTGGAGAGGACTGTGGAATTCGCCCTAGCAACAGGACTACAGATCTAGCATGACCAAAAAGCCTGAATGCAGAAGAAGAAGTATAGTATGGTCACATGTACTTGATTTCAGACAGAAGTACCTGTTTAACATGAGAATATCTTTATCTGAAATCACCCAGCCTCACATACTTGATGATGGCTGAAGGTTGAGGCAGACCACCAAGTTTATGAAGGAAATAAACGTCTTCCTCTTTGCTCGTCCTGAAAAGTATGTTTTGTTACATTTTGTCATAGTTTGCAAACAAACCTGCGATATCTGCACCTTTTGTCCCGACACAACTGGTTTCAGTACAGCATATTTTCATTCAATCAGGCTGCATGGAATCAATTATGTAGGAAATACATGTGGTTCTATTAGAGATAAGCTATGAGGTGTGTTCAAATGAAACTGGACCTAACTGCATCAAGTGAACATACGTACAATGTTCATGATAATGTTACTTCAGGTGTAAACAGCACATACCAGCCGTCAAGTTAGCAAAATTTCATTATCCTCCGACTCATAGTTTCCTCGGCAGACCGTTGAAAACATGGTGGGCGTGATATGGAATACGTCCAAAGCTGACCAGCGATCGGTGATTCAGTTTCTAACAGCTGTCAGATGTTGACCAGCTGACATTCATCAGAGAATGCAGGCAGTGTATGGTGACAAAAGTGTGTAGAAGACAACAGTGAAGAACTGGACAATGATGTTTCAAGAAGGATGTGAGTTAATAAAAAGTTCTTGCGAGAACAGGTCAGGCGCATATTGTTGCGTTAGAATATGCCATCGCCAAATTTCATGCAGCAATTCAGGCGGACCGTCGCTGGAGCATATGTTTGCTAGCAAAGGAATTCGCTGTGTCGCTAGGGACAGTTCAAATGGTGGTTAGCAAGAAACTGAAGTATTGGAAGATGTGTTCACAATGGGTACCTCGGTTGCTGACCAACCACCATAAGGAAGAGCGCATAGGATGGAGTTTGAACCACTTGCTGCGATATGAAGAGGAGTGCGATTCATTTCTCTTGCGCATAGTGGCAGGTGATGAATCGTGGTGTCACCACTTTGAACTGATCAGCTTAACTGCTAGCATGCAATGGAAACATTCCGGATCGATCACTGAAACCAAACAAATTCAAGTCACACATTTTTGCTGGTAAGGTTATGCTGACGTTTTTTTACCATGAGGGACTTTTGTTGGTAGACTTTAAAAAGCCTGGCGTGAACATCAATGCCATCCGCTACAATGGCACACTAGACAAGATGCATACAGCAATCACGTTGCAGGCGTCATAGCCTCGGTGACCACATGGTTCAAAGAGCAACCATAGTCATTTTTTTCGGATGGCATGTGCCGTCTACCCAAGCAGTGGGATGCGCGTCTGAATGCCTATGTCGACTTTTTCTAACTAACCCTGTGGCATGTTTGCTTCATAACAATTGTTATATTTAATTCTGTCACACCAGATGATGTAACTTTCATATGTTTGTAATAAAGTGACTGGTTCCAGTTTAAGTTGAACATTCCTCGTATATAGTGATGTGAGATGCTTGAGACAAACCACCAAGTTTATGTTGGAAAATAATATTATTTGAGAGGGGCCAACAAAGAAGTCTGCCCTAGATCTAATTATCTGAGTGGTTTCAAAAGTGGGTAAGAATATGCCAACTGTAACTCTCCAAGAATGTCTTAAATAGTGACTAAAGAAGGATGTGCATGGGACTAGCAACCTAATCATTAAAAATCCTCGCTGTTGAAAGCTAGGCTGCCTAACCCACCCTGGATTAACTAAAAGCCACAAGGAAAAGAAAAGAAGACCTCAACACAACATGACAGTAACTAAAGTACTGAAACTGCCCTTGCAAGTTCTCGAATAGTCTTCCTGGCAGAGAGCAGTTTTTGTGGTGCAGCATATGTGAAAGATGAAGACTGGATAGTATCTTAAACAGCGGTGTACAGTTTAAATTAACTTAACATCTTTATACTGGTTTAGAAGACTCTGTATGACGATGAAAACAAACTGCAAAACCACATGAAAGCGCTTGCGACTACCTGTGCTAAATACAAAATGCGAATTAGCGAGAACAAAACAGAAACTATGATGATCAGTAGAACTCCTGGGCCACTCAAGATAAGTCTAAATGACATTGCTCTTCAACAGGTCCATGAGTTCAAGTATTTGGGCAGTATTTTTTCGTCAGACAGTAGGATTGACAGGGAAATCGAGACAAAGTGCCAGAAAGCATCTGTGGTGACTTATCAGCTGTCCCCATTGCTTAGACACCCGAGCATTAGTTTGGCAACAAAACAACAGCTGATGAACAGTATATTTATGCCGATTTTGTGCTACCAGTGCCAAACATGGCCTCTGTCAAGAGCGTGCAAGAGCAGAATTTTGACTTGTAAAATGAAGTGTTTGAGGAAAGTCATTGGTGTTACCAGAAGAGACAGAATGCGGAATGACGACATTCGAAGTATGGTCGGCACTACGTCTTGTGCCAAATACATTTCCAGGCAGGAAATAAGTTGGTTTGGTCATCTTCCACTGATGGCTTACAATGCTGGTAGATCTGGTTACAGGGCAAGGGGGCGTCCACGAGGTAGGGGGATAGATGACATTAGAGTGATTGTGCAACGACAAGGGCTCACATTGACCGATGCAACGCACTTGGCGCAGGATAGACGACTCAAGCTCCCCACGACGCTAAATGGCACAAGTGGAAAGAAAACTAACTAACTAACTAAAAGCCATGCGCATCCAATTTATTCTTAAATGCATGAACTGTCCCTGCCTCCACTACCTCCCGTGGCAATGCATTCCAAGCATTCACCACTCTCTGACTAAAAAAATATTTCCTAATATCTAATCTGGACCTCTCTTTAATTAATTTGTAGCTATGCCCTTTTGTTCTTGTGGGTGGCTGTATCTTAAAAACCTGTTATAGTCTAATTTATCCATTCCTCTGATCATCTTATCAACCTGTATTAAGTCACATCGAATTCTTCTCTCTTCTAGACACTGTAGGCCGGTTTTGTTTAGTCTTTCCTCATAACTGTAATTCTGGAATCCCACTATCAGCTTTGTCAGTCTTTTTTTTGTATATTTCCAGCATGTTTATATCCACTCTATGACAAGGATTCCACACCTGTACTCCAATCTAGGTCTAACTAATGTTTTATACAGTTTGACTAACACTTCTTTGCTCCTATGTTTCACGTTTCTTTTTATCATACCTAACATTGCATTGTTTTGTGTCAGGGCCAGGTGAAACATACTGACCAAGACTGGATTTTTATCTCAAACAGGGCAAAATATAGTGGCCAAGACCCTCACCTTGGCTTCCCCATAGTCCTCCCTGGAAATGGGCTGTTTTCACGGCAGCCTGGCTAATGAGGTGACGTGATACCCTTAGTAGTGAGCAACACGATGAAGCCAAGCATAGCACAACCACCTGGATAACCCCAGTCCACCTTTATCGGCACACTCAGGATGTGAGGAAAGCTATAACAAACCGCCACTTAACGTCCTTTTCACGGTGCACAATAGAGTAAATCTACTCATTGTGGGCATTCAACAACATCTCAAACAGGTGTGTGAAGTTTAGTCAGGGCCAGGTGAAACATACTAACCAAGACTAAATTATATTTAAAGCACGGGTGCAAGGTTTGGTGGCAGTACCAGGTGAAATATACTGACTAAGACCTCACCTGTAGACATTAAATCAAGTGGCCTAGTCAATGAGGTGGAGATTGGAACTTTCATCCCCATATTGGCTAGAATACTCAGAAACCTTGCATTACACCAGTCGGGAAGACCCACTTCAGTTACACCTAAGAAAGTTTTTTATATTCACCTTGTATCCTAAGGCATAGTGTGTTCTACTGTGTTTTGCACCTTTCCGCCCAGAGCATTCAACTTCAGCACTCATTTAAAAAAATGAGTTTACCTCCCATAGAACACCACGTTTCTGAATACAAATATATGAATCCAAATATATGAATGTTTGAATCCAAATATATGAATAAAAATATATGAATATTTTAATCCAAATATATGAATCAAAATATATGAATATTTGAGTCGTGTTGCTAACCACTTTGCTATGCAGGCCCCCCTCCTCAACAAGGATTTAAGAAGAGTAACTATAATCCACTCCGCTTCTAGGGTAACATTGCCTAAGAGTGAAGAACTCAGCTTTGGACAACCACATCAACTGTCTCAGACTTACCCGCTTGCTCCAGCAAAGTCGCCCCATAAGTCTGGCGGGTTTTGTGTGACCACAGGCTTCTGGAGGTTTGCAGCAGCAGGCTCAATTGAGCCTAGGTCTAACAGGAGGTCAACACCTTGTGGCTGGGATGGAGACTGAGGAAGAAAATGTGGAACTCGGTATGGATTCTGAGGATGGAGACTGAAGAAGAAAATGTGGAACTCGGTATGGATTCTGAGTGCCTATTTTGGATAGGGAATGAGGATGGATAATGGGATTCTTCTTCTTCTGCGTTCGTTCTCAATCTCCCGCTACCAAACCTTGAAAGGGCTTAAGTAGCAGAATGTAGTCCAGAGAACGGAATGCGTTGTGTCGTAGTTTACAGTTTGACTGCAATATTTGCACCTTTCGGTCCAACACATCCGACTTCAGCAAGCATTTTTTGAGTACCGGGTTAGCATTCACTCTTCGATCCCTTCTCCTTAGCCAGTCTGCCCTGCTGCAGCCTGTTATCCAGGATCACTGCGTGGAGGTGTAGAAGGGTCTTGGCAGCTCTGGTTTGTAGGCCCTGGCGCTAGCAGTCAGCTATGGGTCACTGACCACTGCAGTTCATGCGCTGCACAGCGTCTTGATCCCAATGGGCATTCAAAGTGTGTTTCTCCTGTAAAGATTCTTGGTGGGTATTTTGGATGGGGACTGAGGATGGATGATGGACATTCAAAGGGTGTTTCTCCTGTAAGGATTCTGAGCGCCTATTTCAGATGGGGACTGAAGATGGATAATGAGCATTCTTTGTATGGCTAATGAGCATTCAAAGTGTTGCTGTATGGATGCTTGGTAGCTATTTTGGATGGGGACTGAGGATGGATAATGAGCAGTCAAAGTATGTTTCTCCTGTATGGATTCTTGGTGGCTATTTTGGATGGGGACTGAGGATGGATGATAGACATTCAAAGGGTGTTTCTCCTGTATGGATTCTTGGTGGCTTTTATATAAGGATGGAGGCATGAAGAAAAGTTGGAACTTAATATGTGGATTCTGGGTCCCTATTTATGTGGATTCTGGGTCCCTATTTTTGATGGGGACTAATGAAGAATATGGGGATACTCAAAGTGTGTTTATCCTGTATGGATTCTGGGACCCTATTTTGGACCATGGATACTTTTGAAGCCAATAAATCAGCTCTTTAAATACCATGAAACTCAGTCTGACCAGGATAGCAGATCACACACAAGGTCATCTCATCCCTTCGGTACCCACTAAAGCATGGATTGAGATCCAAATAGGATAATTGACCTTCTAAACCCCTTAACTGCGGATGAAAATTCGCAGAAATCTACCACACCTCGCTGAGAAATTTACCCCAAAAATCGGGATGGAGGGAATTTTTTAAAATAAAATAAAAATAATATTTTCATAATTTCAGATACACAATAATTTTATTTTGTTGTTGTGTGTGAATGACCAGGCTACTCTTTTGTGCGCCCTGAAAATGACGATAAGTGGCGGCTTGCAGTAGATTTCTCACATCCCGAGCGTGCTGATGAAGGTGGTTATGCTATGCTTGGCTTTATCTGCGTGTCACCCACTACTACAGGGTTCACGTCAATCCCTCACTCTTTAGCCAGGCTGCCATGAAAACAGCCCGTTTCTAGGGAGGGCTACTAAGAAGCTGACATGAGGGTCTTGGCCAGTATATTTTGCCTGACCAGACGTTAGGCTTCCACCCCATAATTTTATGTATTCACACAAACAAAATAATAGTAAATTTGCAAACTCATATATATACTCATATATATATATTTGTATCTGCCGAAGACGAATATCTCAGACCGAAAGATGCAAATATCGCACAACACATCCCGTTCTCTAGACTACAACCTGCTACTTGCAAAGCCTTGTTCAAGGTTTAGTAACGAGAAATTGAGAACGAACGCAAAAGAAGAAGAATATTTGTAAATATATATCTCTGTGTGCGTGCGTGGTGGAAAGGTAAGATACTAGCCTCTCATAACAACGAACAGAAACGATAGGCGACTGAGTCCCACAGGTTTCAAGCAACCTCTGGTCTCAAGGGAGGTGAGACCAGATTGCCTGCATCCTGAGTTACCTCCAGTCATCTCAACATATGTCTTGCTGCTGGTCCAAGGTTACTCGGGACCAGAGAGTGAGGTTGATAATCAGCGCAGTTTCTTTCTCCCTATAATCCAATTACAGTGCATGTTACATCATCAGTGCAAAAACTGTCTGATGATGTCACCATCAGTGCATATATACAATTACAGTGCATATATACAATTACAGTGCATATATACAATTACAGTGCATATATACAATTACAGTGCATGAACATGCTTATTGAGGATATTGTACTTACACTCTGGAATGTATCTGATGTCGACACAACAGAGCTTGATTCGGATGACTCGGATGATGAAGATGATACAGATGAAGGGGGTGGAAGCTTGACACCTCCTGGAGGAGGAGGAAGTAGCCCAAAGCCGCCAGCACCTCCCTTACCTCCTGGCTTGTTGCGCGACTTGGCAGCATCACTTTTCTTGGTCTGATTGATACAAGTGCAGATAAGTTATCAGATTAGTGTTAACATGAACAACTTCAATCATCTAACAGCATGTCAACTGTATACAAGGGATGGTAAAAACAGTTTTACACTTTAGTATGAAGGAGCCAAGGCCCTTACCTGGAAATTGGTGTGAAATTTAGTCCTCTATGTATTCACCCTGCAAGGCAATACACTTCTCCCATCTACTCTTCACCTTCCTGGTGCCCTGATTGAAGAATTCCTGTCTGGGCCGGAAAAACATCTGCAGTTCCGGACGTCAGAAAAACGTACGGGTATGAAATCATGCCCCATTTACCATACTTGGCACCAAGTGACTTCTCCCTGTTCTCAACCATGAAGAATCTGCTTCGTGGACATCGTTTTTCTGACGTCTAGGACTTGTTTATCGAACTGGAGACATGGTTCCTGGGCCCAGACAGAGTTCTACAATTAGGGCATCAGGAAGGTGAAGAATAGATGGAAGAAGTCTAAAGGCCTTGCAGAGCGAGTACATAAAGAAGGACTCAAGTTCACACCAATTTCCAGGCAAGTGCTTTGACTCCATACGAAAGTGCAAAACTTTTCAACCATCCATCGTATTTACTGATGAATATATACATTTAAGGCCACCCTCAAAGCAGATTATGACGTTTATATTGACTATCCAGACAGATCATCCGAGGAAGGGTTGCTCCAACTATGAAGCTGAAATAACTGCACTTAAAGCCACCTTGTACAATCAGAGGATGGTTTTTTTATGCCTTTTTTTCAAAGGCCTAAAACATTGCTTTTTTTACTGACTCGATGTCCGTCCTTCAAGCATTAGAAGATGCTGGATATTGCAGAAGAAAAGATAAAAGAAGATACATAGTAGAAACATGTAAGGATATAGAAAACCTACAACAACAAGGCAAAGAAAGAGATGCATTCAAAGCAATAAGAACACTGACAAGGGAATTCCGTCCGGTTCCACATGTCATAAATGACGAAGAGGATAACACACTAACAGAAACCAAAGACATACTGAATAGATGGAGAGAGTACTGCAGAACCATGTATGGAGACAGCACAAAGCGCTCAGTTACAATCCTACCAAAGGATGAGAAAGAACCTGAACCAACATTGGAAGAAGTACGCTCTGCAATTAAAAGCCTGAAAAAGGGAAAGTCCCCAGGATGCGATGATATCCCAGCAGAGCTAATACAAGCAGGAGGAGAGGCATGTGCTCGAGTCTACCACAAGCTGTGTAAACAGATATGGCACAGTGCAGAGTGGCCAGAAGCATGGAAGAAATCAATTTATATTTCCCTCCCCAAAAAAGGCAACCTGAAGCTGTGCACGAACTACCGAACTATCGCACTGATCAGCCATGCTAGCAAGATACTCCTGCGAATCCTATTAAGAAGGATAGAGAAAAGGTTTGAATCTGAAATTCACGTAGTCCAGGCAGGTTTTAGGAAAGACAGAGGGACCCGGGACCACATATTCAATTTAAGGAATATCTATGAAAAATGTAGAGAGTTTAATGTAGACCTGTACACATGTTTCATTGATTACACTAAGGCCTTTGACACGGTAAAACATCAAAATCTGTGGAGAATCATGAAGGAAATGGGGTTTCCTTTGCATATAGTCCATCTCATTGAAACATTATACCAAGATCAACAAGCCGCTGTCCGAGTATCTGGGCAAACATCAGATTGGTTTGCAGTACAAAAGAGAGTCCGACAGGGATGTATACTCTCACCTTATCTGTACAACATATATGCGGAATGTATAATGAGAAATGTGCGAGAAGATGAGAACATTGAAAGTTTCGACCCATTTACGATTGGGGGGTACGAGATTCCAGAGTTACGATATGCAGATGACACAGTGATACTATCAAGAAGTGCGGAAGGGCTAGAGCAGCTACTTTCAGCCGTTAATGGACATAGTAAAGATCAAAATCTATTCATAAACATAAACAAAACAAAGATAATGACCACCGATAAAACACAATGTCAGCATACATTTACAGTGGGTGGTGAGGAAATAGATCAGGTTACACATTTTGAATATCTGGGCTCCAGAATCGACAAAAATGGTGACTGCTCGAAAGAAATCAGAAGAAGACTAGCTATGGCAATGCAGAGACTGAACAGCCTGAAGAAATTATGGCAGGGCACCAACAAAACGATAAAAGTAAAAGTCTTGAGAGCCTGTTTTTCCTGTGGCAGCTTATGGCTGTGAAGCATGGACGATTACCAAAACTTCTAGACAAAGAATCGAATCCTTCGAGTCAAAATGTTACAGAAAGATCCTCAGAATACCCTGGACAGAGAAAAGAACAAATGTAGACATTCGGCAAGAGTTGAGCATAGAGGAGAACTGGTTTATCAATTCCATTTTGGCTAGAAAATGCAAATACTTTGGTCACATCAAGAGACACAACGGTCTTGAGAGGACGGTGATGGAAGGTATGGTGCCAGGCAAAAGAGGAAGGGGTAGACCAAGAAGACGATGGCACCAAGATATCCAGGAGTGCCTGAGTATGACAGTGGCGGAAGCTGTAGTTTTGGCAAGGGAACGAGTTTCTTTCAGACAGACTGTGATGGGAGCGACGTTCTACAAAGGACATGCTACATGATGATGGATATTGCAGACCTGATCCTATCAAATTGGCGGCCACATTATCACCTCCCCTGTTGCCAAGATAGTTATGCTGTGCATCCCTGGAAATCCCATCAAACACACCTGGAAATGACAAAGCAGACAGACTAGCAAAGAAGGGGTCAAGACAAGAACAGATGATCCATCATCAACTCTACAAACAGTCCTTAGAACAGAAAACAAACTTGACTGAACAGATATGTCATGGGAAACACATCATTATGAGCATTCAACAACGGCAACAACAATATTAAAATAACTGCTCGGGATCAAGATGCTGAGCAGCACATGAGCTGCAGTGATCAGCAACACATAGCTGACTGCTAGCGTCAGGGCCAGCGAACCAGAGCTGCCAAGACCCTTCTACACCTCCACGTGGTGATCCTGGATAACAGGCTGCAGCAGGGCAGACTGGCTAAGGAGAAGGGATCGAAGAGGGAATGCTAACCCGGTACTCAAAAAAATGCTTGCTGAAGTCGGATGTATTTGACAGAAAGGTGCAAATATCGCAGTCAAGCTGTAAACTACAACACAACAAATTCCATTCTCTAGACTACATTCTGCCACTTAAGCCCTTTCAGGGCTTGGTAGCGGGAGATTGAGAACGAACGAAGCCAAGCCAAGCCAAAATAACTGCTCTGCCTTTTGTCCAGGAAAAATGTTTCTTTCTTTTATGAGTGTTATCTTTTTCAACTAATTATTTTTGGAAGGATTCTAATTTAAAAATAATTATCAAGACATCTTCAAACTAGACCTGTATTTAAAAGCTATATCAGAAGGAGAAACAAGTTACAGTTATTAAATAAGAATTGTATCCCCTTGAGAATGCATTGTGTCATCGGGCACTAGTAACAGCCAAAAAAGCTCGATATAACGTGGTTCGCTACAACGCGAATCCGCTTATAACAAGATGCAAGAGAAGCACGCAAATTTCTTAATTGTGTTTTTTAGTCCATAAACATTAAAAACATGTGGATCTCTTCTAATCATGTGTTGACATTTTCAGCTTATTATAAATATACAACACTCATTCTCGTTTTACTTGTGATGTGGCAAACAGTTTTTTGTCCTTGGTGTGTACAGTGAACACTTCCATGAATAATTAAGATATATATGGACAAGAAGCAACTTAGGGACTCATTTATTCAATGTCAAAAACTTGCCAATGTCAATATCAGTAAGTTGGACATGAGACATGAAAAAACTTCAATTTGTGTTTCACGTTCCACTTGGTTTAAATATGGTCCATCTGTGTTTTGCGATCACACTTAATCGACGTTTCTCTTTAGCTGGACCAGGTTACTGTTTAGGTAAAAAGTGATGACTCCTTATATAGTAAATATATATAATGCCTTTATTCTTATCTAACTTTTATCATCCCTCATCACATACTAAAATGATATCGATGATACGGTTTGCAGACTACGTGGGGATGATGTTTGAGACCCCTACTGTACACATAAGTTCAACATCTACTTCCCTTAAATCTAAATTCAAAAATGTCTACAACACTTAAACTTAAATTCAACATCTACCACACTTACATCAGCACCATCTACCACATTTACACCAACACCATCTACCACACTGACATCATCTACCACACTGACATCATCTACCACACTTACACCATCTACCACACTAACACCATCTACCACACTTACACCATCTACCACACTTACACCAGCACCGTGTACCCCACTTACACCAGCACTATCTACCACACTTACTCCAGCACCATCTACCACACTTACACCAGCACCATCTACAACACTTACATCAGCATCATCTACCACACTTACACCAGCACCATCTACCACACTTACACCAACACCATATACCACACTTACACCAACACCATCTACCACACTTACACCAGCATCATCTAACACCCTTACACCATCTAACACACTTACACCAGCATCATCTACCACAATTACACCAGCATCATCTACCACACTTACACCAACACCATCTACCACACTTACACCAACACCACACTTACACCAGCACAATCTACCACACTTACACCAGCACCATCTACCACACTTACACCAACACCATCTACCACACTTACACCAACACCATCTACCACACTTACACCAACACCATCTACCACACTTACACCATCTACTACACTTACACCAACACCATCTACCACACTTACACCAACACCATCTACCACACTTACACCAACACCATCTACCACCAGCACCATCTACCACACTTACACCAACACCATCTACCACACTTACACCAGCAACATCTACCACACTTACACCAGCATTATCTACCACACTTACATTATCTACCACACTTACACCAGCACCATCTACCACACTTACACCAGCACCATCTACCACACTTACACCAACACCATCTACCACCAGCACCATCTACCACACTTACACCAACACCATCTACAACACTTACACCAACACTATCTACCACCAGCACCATCTACCACACTTACACCAGCAACATCTACCACACTTACACCATCTACCACACTTACACCAGCATTATCTACCACACTTACATCATCTACCACACTTACACCAGCACCTTCTACCACACTTACACCTAAATTCAAGGTAATAGTTTGCCCCTCCTTGAAGCCCAGGTCCAGTTTAGGGCCAGCATCAACAGTATTAGCATTCTTCTCTTCCTCTGCCTCCTGTTTTAACCATCTGAAAGTTGCAAACCAGAAGCCATTAGTTTTACATCATTTATTCTCAAATTAAAAATAGTATTATGTTATTCACTCCGCAATATTTTGGACCTATGGACGTACTTTATTCTTATGTAAAACCCAAGTACAGCATCATTTAGATGTGACCTATTTATTTTCAGCATCGCTTCACTGAATATTCCACATAATATACCAAACTGTTCAGAATTAAATGGAATAATTAGTTAGTTGCCGGATCATCTTCGTTGAACGTGGAACAAGTCCATAAGCACTCAAGATCTCATCCACAGTATCTCCACCAGCACGTGATGACTGACCGTTTCGGTGCTGTTGAGCTAGACATCTTTCGATCCCCGTATGGTGTTCATACCTCGCCACACTTTGTTTCACCCCCAATTCAACCAGTCGCGCCAAGGACCGAAGCAACTGGATCTACCACACCAGCTACGGATCGTCTGCATCAACTCCTGAATCTTCTTTTTGGCTATTTCCCTAACAGCAATTAGGATATCGACTCGATCCATTGATCTGCTCCTCGCCACACTGTCAGCTCTGATTGTTCTTTCACCCTAACAAGTTTCTCTAGCATTTGAATGTGACTGTGATAAAAGTACCAGGCCATCTGTGAACCGCGTAGCGCAGTGTTTAGCGCTGGCTTCGCATCTGAGTGGTCCTGGGTTCATTCCCCAGTTGAGGCGGTAATGTTTTTTCAGACAGCAATGGCTCCCGGGTCGACCCAGCCTTAAATGGGTACCGGTTCAGTCCAGGAAGTTAAAGCGGCGAGGGAGAGGAAATGGCTACCGGCCTCATATAGCCGAACCTTTGAAATGTGAGATCGCCAACACCTCACACCCCTACGGCAGTAATGCTATGGGTTACTTTACTTTACATCTGCAAAAGCAGACATCCCTATCTACTTTACCCATTTGGGCAGCAGAATTGACACATCAGGAGGTACAGATCCAGATGTAAGGAACAGAATTGGAAAGGCAAGAATGGTATTCCTGACAGTAAACAATACATGGAGATCCAGAGAAATCAAGATTCATACCGAAGTTAGAATATCCAACGCCTGTGTCAAGTCGGTGCTGCTGTATGACACAGAAACATAGAGAACAACTGACGCCATACTCCAAATGCCTACAAAGGATAATTGGCATAAAGTGCAGGCCATTGTGAGGAATGAAGACCTATGGGAAATTAGCCAACAAAAGTCACTGGAACTACAAATTAAGCGAAGATAATGGAGATGGAAAGGACATACTCTATGGAAGACACTGTCCAGTATAGCCAGACAGGCTCTTACATGGAATCCTCAACGAAAAAGAAGTAGATCAAAAAATATGCGGAGAAGAGAATGTGAGAAGGAACTAAGATGAAAGGATAACACCTGGAGAGAGGAAGAAACAGCAGCACAGGACTGTGTATGTTGACGAGATGTTGTCAATGACCTATGCACCAAGGAGCGACAGGCTTTGGTCGATTGATTGAAGCTCTCAAGGGTGGCCAACTCCCCTACATGAGGACTGAACTAAGCAAGGTAGCTACCAGAAAGCAACCCATACTTCAGCAGCTGCCATCTCTTTGTGGTGTACAGGTGAAGACAAAGGTTTATGGGCTTGCAAAAAAAGGGGAGGGAATTATAGACAAGAAAACATTGAAATCACAAACTTTTAGAAAAAGAGAGCTATCCATGTCAGAAAAGAGTAGGATCAACCAAATGGTGACTATCACATCTTTGACCAGCAGGGACAGATCACCATTCTTTGTTTCAGGACAGAGAAAAACCATACTGAACAGACACATGTACAAATTTCAATTGTCTGCTTCCCTGCTGTGCACATATAGACTTAACGCACAAACTGCTGAGCATGTATTACTAAGCATGTATTATGTATGGCCAGTTAAGAAAGATACACTGGACAATGATTCAACACTGGACTAACATTTCTATCTATCTTCAGTCCATTTGTGTCATTAGACGTCATGGGGAGGTGTGACCTTCTTTGTTTCATATGTTTCAACAGGTGAAAATCCGCTGGTGACTTGCCAGAACAATCACAGTATCTGTTACCAATAATTAGATTGTTAGCCCCTGGAATATACAATCGCCTATTTTTGGAACTGGTGGAAGCATGACTTAGTGCAAGGTTGACCCGCAGACTGTCAGGCGCCAGCTATGCCACTCCGCTAGCCACATAACCAAGACCTGATGTTACAGCCACAGTGTCACCTTTTTGCGACATATTCTCTGTGGGATGAGAATCCCTAAAATAATTTGAGTAGATTTGTAACTTGAATTTTGCCAGAGCAGCAGCTGTTAAACTTACTCTTTTTATTTTCCAACTGCCAAGGGATTTTTAACGTGTGTGCCACGGCTCACAGGTGTCTAGGCTTGGCTTTGTTCATTCTCAATCTCCCGCTACCAAACCCTAAAAGGGCTTAACCAGCAGAATGTAGTCCAGAGAACGGAATGCGTTGTGTTGTAGTTTACAGCTTGACTGCGATATTTGCACCTTTCGGCCTAACACATCCGACTTCAGCAAGCATTTTTTGAGTACCGGGTTAGTATTCCCTCTTCGATCCCTTCTCCTTAGCCAGTCTGCTCTGTTACAGCCTGTTATCCAGGATCACCGCATGGAGGTGTAGAAGGGTCTTGACAGCTCTGGTTAGCTGTCCCTGACACTAGCAGTCAGCTATGGGTCGCTTACCGCTGCAGCTCATGCGCTCTCACAGGTGTCTGATCTCACTGCTTTTAGATATGGGAAAATATTTGCCTGATGATCCACGTGAAAAATTCCCTGTCTCCACCGTGATTTGAACTCACGACTTCCAGCACCCGAGGTAAAGACCTTTAAATTGAACACCTTCTAACAATTGAACGGAGCTAAAGAGAAGCTCCAAACAATGGTCGAGTTCATCACAGGAACTCGTCTGACATAAACATCAAAGATATCTTCTTCTTCGTACGCAGTAACCATTATTTTTTCGAAAAAAGCGGCGGTCATCCTGAGGCTGTCGACACTGCCATAGAGCTTGTCTTGCAGTTCCACTGGTGATGGCCACATCTGCTCTCTCTGATCCTCGTATGTCGGGCAGTTCTGCAGCAGATGTTCAGCGGTCATTTTACCGGTACCGCACGGGCATTCGTCAGTACCACCTATCTTTAATTTGTTGAATAGGTGGTACCTCAGTCTATTGTGGCCAGTGCAAAGTCTGAAGACAACGACCTGCTCTCTTCTGTTCAACTGGTAATAGGCATCGTTTTTGGTGTAACCAGTATGTTCGGTTTCCCATTTGGTCATGTATCTGGCTTTGATAAGCTGTTTTGACTCTTCGTACGTCATACTAGTATCTGTTTGTGGTAGTCTTGCACCTTCTTTTCCCAGTCTGTCTGCCACCTCGTTGCCTTGGATGTTGCAGTGTGATGGGACCCACTGTACCACTACCCTTGTTGGTGCGGACTGCTGGCACAGTTTGCAGAGTGCTGCTCTTAAGTCATTAAGCTCAGTGTTTTTCTGGCTTTTTAGCGCTGTGACTACGACGAGAGCATCTGTAAGCAGGACTATATGGCTTTCATTTTCTTTGTGTGTCACCATTTCTTCCACTGCCGCCCTCAGTGCCTCTGCCTCCGCTCTGAAATTGCTTGTGTACTTACCAGTAGCGAATGACAGTGTTATTTTTCTGCCATTTGGTAGGTTCAGGAATGCTCCTGCCCCTCCGTTCTCTGTAGTGTTTGTTACAGAACCGTCGGTGTATGCATGGGCCCAGTCCATGCTTGGGTAGTTTTTCGATATAAAGCTTAGGGTAGTATCTCTCCTTTCTTTTTCACTCTGGCAGTTTTTGTTTGCAATACCTGGTATATTTTCTACCACCTCTGGAAATATATCCTGCCTCCAGGTAGGTTTTCGTACAGTAGTGATGGGTTTTGGTGTTGTTAGTGCGTTTATGGGATCTTCGTGCATCTTTGCTTTGGCTATTTCTGCAAAGTTTCTCCGCTTTAGTTTCCCATTTCCCAAATTGTTTAGTCTCTGGTGCATTGGATGGTCAGTCAGTCTTCGGAGTTTCTCTGACTGCAGCTGGGCTCTGCAGTCTCTTCTGTCGGTCATGGATTGCAGTTTTGTAATCTTTTCAAGTTCTACAATTGGCGTTGACTTCATGCCTCCTGTTATAACTCTCATGGCTTGGTTTTGAAGTTTGCTAACTTTACCGAAGTTCGCCTTTGCTGCTGTTGTCCATGCCGCAATGCCATACTCGAGAACTGGTCTCACTCTTCCAGTGTACAGTTTCTTTAGTATGCTTTCGTCTGCTCCCCAGCTTGTGCCAGCAAGTTTCCTCATGATTGCCATTCTTTCTCTGGCTCTCATTCGGTTTCTCTCGATCTGACTTTTCCATGTCATGCGCCGATCAAATGTGACTCCCAGATAGTTTGGGTTGTCGTATGGCTGCAGGAATTTGCCATTTAAACTTAATTTGGTATTTTGGGGTTTGATTGAACATCAAAGATATGATTACATGAAGAAGAAACTGATGACTTAAATTTATTGTAACCTCTGATACTTACTTGAAATGGTCCTGGATTGACACATTAAGGTCAAAAGAATCTGCTCTGTCGTGGAACCCAATGCCAATAAACGCACTTCTCCCTGAAAATGCAAGATAGTCCATCAACTAGAAATTCACTTATTTGACATGTACTTACATTTACATTGATTGTATTACCTTCCCCTCCACTTAGTGAAGCATAGGATCATCACTACAGCTTACAGGAAGCATGTATCCAGTTATTTGTAGTGGTAGTTTAACCTTTACCGTACCACGGCCAAGAAATTGCGATCTGTTCGCTCCGTACCCAGGTCGAAGATTGACCCATTACAGATTTTTCTGAGGTAGATCTAGCTACATTTTTATGTTTATGTAAATACAATAACTACATTTATAGTTGAAGTGACAGACATAGCCATTACGGTAGACATTAATAGTTGTTTAAGTACGTTTTCCAGCGAATCTATTTTTTTTTTTAAACCAAAGGACACCACTACCGGGTTATTCTATATGTTTGTGCTATTTTTCACCATTATCACCTTCTTCTTCTTGTATATCAGATACTAACATACACATAATAACACCAACAAGTTTTTTTATTAATATATGTCTCTAGACACATACACACAAGAAAATAGATTAGAGGTTCACAAAATCAACAACCATATCATCATGACCTGACATGCTGAAAAATCAAGCGGCTGCAGGACAAAGACGTTATCTTTAAATAAATTTTTTTTAAATGTGAGGGATGAACAGCGGACAGACAACTGAGTAATACAGACAGAAGATAAAACTAATTATAAGATGCATGCTGGCATTTATAAGGGCCTGTCACATCAATTGTCCATGAGCCACTAAGCCCAGGACACATTCAAAGAGTATGATGGCTTTCCGATTTGAGCTAACCAGGTGGTGCGTGGACGGCCTGTGGGGCAGTTCAGTTCAGTTCATCCCGTAACCCATCAGATCGTTGGGGCACACATGAAGACATGAAAATCCCACGCCAGCTCTCTCTGTCTGTCGCCGCCTGACGTATCTCACCGTGACAAAGGCCTGACCACTCAGCGATGTTGTCCACCCATCTCTTCCTTCGACGTCCTCTCTGTCCCGGTACGGATCCAAAGAGTATCGAGTTGGGAATTCCGTTGGACCTCGCGACGTGCCCGCACCAGGCCATCTTTCGTCTTTTGATAGTTGTGGGGCAGGACCATGATAAAGGGATGCTTCCCATCTTGATGTCCATGGTCTTATTTAAGAGCTCGTGGGTGGGCACATCCTCTGCAATGCGGACCACGTCCCCAAATGGTGGCAGTTTAGCATGGTGAGCCTGCTCTTGAGGCATGAACGCTGGGTGGGTGACTTCGTGGTTTGAGACCCGGTCATACTAGTCTATCGCAAGAATGCACCTCTGGCTTCGTATGTAGAAGGCTTCAATGCGCTTATAATTGCCCTGCAGAATAGTCCAGGTTTCGCACAGCAGTATTGGGATGACAAAGTTATGTAAATTCGTAGCTTGATTTTCAGTGAAAGCCACTGCTGGTTCCACTGACTCTTCAAATGATGTCTGGGTGGCTTCGTGCATCTGGGTTTTGTTTACTGCCCAGGTAAATGAAGTCCTCAGTGGAGTTGAGATGATTGCCACCAACAATAATTCTTGCTGTTGTGGGATTGCAGCCAGGGTATCTACGTTTCTGCCCACGAGACGTGGAGGTCTAATCTAGATGCAAGACCATAGACCACACACACACATAGGCCGTAATGCTTAAGTAAACATCATATTCATTGCCGGAGTGCATGAGCTGCAGTGGACAGGGACTCATAGCTGACTGCTAGTGTCAGGGCCAGCGAACCCAAAGCTGCCAAGACCCTTCTACACCTCCATGCGGTGATCCTGGATAACAGGCTGCAGCAGGGCAGACTGCCTAAGGAGAAGGGATCAAAGATCGAATGCTAACCCGGTACTCAAAAAATGCTTGCTGAAGTCGGATGTGTTGGGCCGAAAGGTGCAAATATCGCAGTCAAGCTGTAAACTACGACACAACGCATTCCGTTCTCTGGACTACATTCTGCTACTTAGGCCCTTTCGGGGTTTGGTAGCGGGAGATTGAGAACGAACGAAGAAGAAGATGTGTTGTGCCAAAAGGTGTAGATATCGCAGCCTTTCTGTAAACTTTGACACAGCGTCCTTTTCACGATGAATGCTGAAGAAGAAACAATAATGGTGGTCAATAAATACTTACCACTCTCATCTTTAATTCGTAACACAAAGTAACGGCTTGAGTCCATTACAGGCTCTATTGCAATACCTGGATAGGTATCTACTGGACACTGAGCAAACAGTTCTCCTGAAACATGGAATACAATGTTTTCCTTTTTAGAAAATGGTGTTGTAAGAGTTGGGGGTACATACATGGTTGTAGTTGTTTGTGAATGCACACAATGAGTAGGTTACTCTTTTGTGCGCCCTGAAAAGGGTGTTAAGTGGCGGATTGCAGTAGCTTTCCTCATACCCCAAGCACGCTGATGAAGGTGGACCAGGGTCCTCCAGGAGGTTGTGCTATGCTTTGCTTCATCTGCGTCCCGCTTACTACTACAGCGATCACGTCAATACCGCACATCGTTAGCCAGGCTGCCATGAAAACAGCCCGTTTCCAGGGAGGGCAACTGGGAAGCCGAGGTGAGGGTCTGGCTGACTAACATGTCTGATCAGTATATTTTGCCTGACCATAGTCTTCCTCTCCACATACATGGTATACATACATATAATCCGATGTGTCTAGTCCTGTTATTAGTCGTTGTGGGGAGGTGCAATCTTCCTTTGTGTGCTATATGTGTGGCCATTTATATTTTCAATCCATGCTTCCGTAGCGTTTCTTTAACACCAGCAATCCATATTTTTCTTGGTCCTCCTCTTGCACTGCATTTAATTCTCTGTCATGTGAGGCATTGGTCCCCCTTTCAGTTGGATTTCTTCATTTTTCACTCTGTCTCTTCTAATGACCCTGACTACTTTTTGCAAGCATCACATTTCAGATGCTGTCATCTTTTGTTTTTGAGCATTGGTCAGGGTCAATTTCTGACACTGATAACAGAGAGTTGGTATTATTTTTTTGGGTTTTTGTTTATTTTGCTTTCGCCTTATTTCTCTATTCCCCAACGCTGTGTGAGTTCCACTATGTTTTTATTTTGCACTTGTCAGCCCAGTTAATCTGACTTCGGCATGCATTTCATGTAAGGGTCTGCTTCCTCCTGCATTTACTAAGGGTTTGCTTCCCCGGGGTAAGGACCGGTGCTGTGATGGGGATCAAACCCAGCAGCTTTGGGTTGTGAGCTGTGCCACTTAACCCCACCGTCCCCTGAGAATTGGTATGAATTGTTGATCATTTGTCTTGTTTTTTTGGGTCTGTAATGATCGAGATCTTAATAGCTGAGAGGTAAAGCGCTCGTTACTCAATTGAATGAAAATGCAAAATGGTGGGAGGCTTGAAGTTTAGGTGGTGCTGAGCCAAAGATAAAGCAGAGTGAATCAGTTTAAAAGGACGTTGTGTCCTAGTTTACAGTGAGGCCTCGATATCTGCCCATTTTGGCCAGCACATCTGGTTTCAGGACCGTCACTTGGAGGTGAAATAAGGTCTTGATCAGTTCTGGTTCGCTGACCCTTATGCACGCAGCCAGCTATGAGTCACTGGCTGCTGTTAGTTCATTCCCTGCTGCACATTCAGCTCTGTGATCATTAACCTTTTCGCTCTAATGTGAAAAATAGCTTTTAGCTGCCACTGGTTCCTTTACATTGTGCTTTTGCACTGGCTAATTATTATGGCAACAATGTCAGCTTTATATTGCAGCCTGCTGACTGGGTGAGGGGGGTATGAAGAAGCGGTTTGTGGCACAGATCCCATGTGTTTGGATTCATAAAAAAACAAGAATGTACCCCTATAGGAAGTAAGCACATTAAAAAAATTCATACTGAAGTTGGATTCATCGGGCTATTTGGTGAAAAAAAAAACAACCTAGCAACATGCATAGTATATGAAACAAGGCGAACAAGAAATAAACAACAAAGGAGAAAAAATACAGTCTTAGTTAAATTTGGCGATTGAATGGTTAGTCTCGGTCTCCCGATTCTGCATCTCTCAAGCTTACTTGGAATTCTGGTATTCAAACAGGCATGCTAATGTCCGTTGCCAGTTAGCTGAAGGGTTCGGCTATACATAGTACGTATTTTAAACTTCGTGCGGCTTACTAAGCCTGGGGAAAAGTGCAAATAATTTGGGTAGATTTGTAACTATAATTTGTTTATTTTGTCCTGGCAGCGGCCATTAGGTCTACTCTTTTCGATTCCTAACTGCCAAGAAATATTTAACGTGCTCGACACTGAGCACGGAAGTCCCATCTCACTGCCCAGAGATCAGCAACATTTTTACCAGAAGATTCATCTTATGCACCCAATTTTAAAGAAAGCAGATTTAGTTAAAGTTGAAGCTTCATTTCACAATGTCTTTGGCAGATTTCTGGGAATACAAATCATACACTTTGTTATTATTCATTTTCCATATATGGATGTATTTTTTCTAAAGCTTTCATTTAAATCCAGGATATTCCACACTCGATTTGATTTTCGTCTGTTTGAATGGTGGGGTGTGCAAAGTCATGAGCTGGAGGGTATTTTACAATAGAGAGGTTTGACCAAACTGTCAGGCACCTTTTTCTGCAGAGGACGGATGTGTCGGACCGAAAGGTGTAAATACCGCAGTCAAGCTGTAAACTAGCGACACAACGCATTCCGTTCTCTGGACTACATCCTGCTACTTGCAAAGCCCTGTTCAGGGCTTGGCAGCGGGAGATTGAGAACGAACGTAGAAGAAGAAGAAGAGGCACCTTTTACAACATGCTCTCGTAGTCTCATCTCCATAAAAAACACAGTTCTATGGGGGAACCCCTCTAATGTTTTATTTAAGCAAAAATGGTATGCAGATTTTCATGTGGGTGGGTGGGTTTTTAAAAAATCAGGAAATGGCTTTGCATGAAACTACAAAACTGTTCTGTTGTTAATAAGCAGCAATACAACGCTGACAATGTTGATGGTATGCACAGTATGCCCAAACAATACAATAGTGACAGGTGGAGTCAACAAGAATGCCATGCTACTGAAAGTAGTTTGGCTTCTATCCAACTTGGCAATTTCATTAATGTGTTTACACTGTTTAAACTATAGTACAACATATATATATATATCTGTGTGTGTGTGTACAGTGGAATCTTGTTAGTACATTTCTTATTTCCACATTTTCCTATATAGTAAAAAGTGGAAATTCATAGTATTCCTGTATAGTATGGCTGTTATTTAAAGTCCCGGTGCCAACACTACTTCAATCAAAGCTCATCTCTCCTCTCTGTACATTGGTCATGTACAACACCTTGCCAGCATACACGGTCCTGTGTTGATGTTTCTGTCTCACTTCAGGTGTAATAATTTAATCTTAGTTCCTTCTCATATTCTCTTTGTGTATTTTTGAGTCTACCTATCTTTCTCTTCCCTTGAGGATTTTATGTAAGAGGCTGTCTGGCTATGTTGGACTGTGCCTTCTGTAGCGTATGTCCTATCCAGCCCTATTGTCTTCACTTAAATTGTTGTTCCAGTAGCTGTTGTTGGCTCCTTTCCCATAGATCTTAATTCCTCATGATGTCCTGTCACTTTATGTCCATTACCCTTCGTAAAAATCTGATAACGAAGGACTGGAGTATTTGTTGTATGACCTTGGTCATTATCCATGTCTCTGCTCCGTACATCAGCAATGACTTGACACTGAATATTCTAACTTTGATGTGAATCTTGATTTCTCTGGATCTCCATATGTTGTTTAGTATCAGGAATGCCCCTCCCCCCTTTTCAATTCTAGTCCTTATATCTGCATCTGTACATCCTGATGTGTCAATTGTGCTGCCAAAATATGTAAAGGTATCCACTTCTTCCAATGGTTCTCCCTCCAGCATGATTGATTCTTGTTTAAAGTGTTGAGTTTAAAAAGGTTGCTCTTCTTCATGTTGATATGACTTTACTTATTTAACGTCTTTAGACTTGTTTGACTCTGCATAGTCTGTATACAACCAGTTACCTTAACATTTCATTGCTCTAAAAGCTATGTGAATCCAATATATTCTTAAATGCATTAATTGTCCCTGCCTCCACTACTTCCTGTGGCAATGCATTCCAAGCTTCTTCTTCTTCTTTCGTTCGCTTTAAAATATTGTCTATATCTGCAATGTTGTCTCTTGTATAAACTTCAGTCTTTTGTAGTTCACATACAGGTCCATAAGTTTCTCTTCCAGTGTTGTTTCTATGAGCCAGTGAGATTTTATCTGCACATATCATATTCGGGGCAGTTTTGTAGTATGTGCTCTGCTGTCTGGGGTGCTTGTCCGCATGTACACATGGCTGAGTTGCCAATCTTCATTTTTGTGTACATGTGGCTGCGGAGTCGGTTGTGTCCTGTTCTAAGGCGCAACACAACAGTTTGCTCTTGTCTGTTCATGTTATGGTAATCATCTGGTGTTACTTTTGGTGGCTTTCTGATTGATTTGATCATCCTCATATTCTGTTGGTATGTAACTGGCACATCTGGTTGCTCGTCTGCAGCACCTTCCTTTGCCAGTCGATCTGCTCTCTCGTTTCCTGATACTCCACAATGAGAAGGTATCCACTGCATGACAATCTTGCGCTGGTTGCTCAGTTCAGACAGTAGAGCCCGTAGATCTGGCAGTTTCTCAAATTGAAGTGCTTGGAGTGCTGATTGTGCATCTATCAGAAATACTACAGGTTGTGAACTGACTTTGGTGTTCAACAGTTTCTCAGTTGCCACCTTGATTGCCTGTATTTCTGCATCATATATATGACAGAATTTCCCAGTTGGTACTCTGACTGTATCCCTAATATTGTTTGGGTATTCTATGTACACTCCCGCTCCACCATTCTTTACTGCATTCTGTGCTGACCCATATGTGTATACTCTGATCCAGAGGTCTTGTGGGTATTCTTCATCCAGGAAATTGAGGATCACTATCCTACGTTGCACACTGTTCTGTTCATCCTTGTCTAATATTCCTTTCACTTTTTTTTGAATGCATACTGATAGTCCGTGCTCCTGTCTCCAATGGGTTTGTTCTGGCACAGACTTTAGGGGGATGTCAACTTCAGGTAGATCCATAATTTGCCTGCGAAGTCGTTTCGCCTGATGCATAAAACTACTTTTCAGTACCATTCACCACTCCTTGCCAAAAAAATATTATCTAATATCTAATCTGGACCTTTCTTTAGTTAATTTGTAGCTTTGCCCTCTTGTTCTTGTAGGTGGTTGTATTTTGAAAAAAACTTGTTATATTCTAATTTATCCATTCCTTTGGTTATCTTATAAACCTGTATTAAGTCACCTCGAATTCTTCTTTTCTAGACACTGCAGGAGAGTTTTTCTGAGTCTTTCCTCATAACTGTAATTCTGGAATCCCACTATCAGTTTTGTCGCTCTTCTCTGTATCCTTTCCAGCATGTTTACATCTCCTCAACAATAAGGACTCCACACCTGTACACAGTACTCCAATGTAGGTCTAACTAATGCTTTATACAGTTTGACTATCACTTCCTTGCTCCTATGTTTAATATTTCTTTTTATAATACCTAACATTGCATTTGCCTATTTCACTGCTTTCTGGACTTGTTCACTCACTTTACCTGTATGGTCTATTATAACCCCTAGGTCCCTTTCCTTTTCTATCTTTCTAATATTCTTCTCGCCCATTCTGTAATTATGTTATATGAGGAATGAGGAAGATTACCGTCTTGGACGCCACGCATTTCATGAAAGCGGATTTGGGATGCTGTACTGCAAAGCACAATCACAAACTGTTTCAACAAGGCCAACTTTCAACAGGTGATTACGAATGAAATAAAGTAAGAAATTAAAACAATCACAATGGCTGAAGAATAGCTACAATTGGTGAAGGAGGAACACAATGTAAGCTGCAACGCATTTATTTAATTGTAACAACGATGTTGCAGTCTACCAGTCTATGACTCTAGACTTGAGAAGCAGACAGTAGAGAATAGACAGACAGGCAGTGATAACGAACCAGAGCCTGCACTAGTTCCTACACTGTCAAAAGCAATGGAGGCAGTGGACAAAGTGCAGAGCTATGTGTGTAGTTTTTATGTTGATGATGTGAACTTGCTAAGATGGACGTTGTAATAGTACAATTGGGACGAATAAAGCAATCAACTCTGTATATGGTTGTCAAACTTGAGTAAAATACTTCAGTGTTATGCACAATTAGCATGCAAGATATTGAAATACAAATTAAACTGAGAAGAGAGTGTTTATCCAGTAGTATGTTTTCCAATATGTACATATATATATATATACGAGGTGTGTTCAAATTAAAAATGAAACCGGACCCAGTCAGTGGCTTTATTACAAACATATGAAAGTTACAGCATCTGGTGTGACAGAATTAAATTTAGCAATTGTTATGACGCAAACATGCCACAGGGTTAGTTAGCAAAAAGCCACCATAGGCATTCAAACACATATCCCACTGCTTGGGTAGATGGTGTCCAAAAAAATGACTATGGTTGCTCTTTAAACCACTCCTTTGAAGGAGGAGTAATATAACAAATCCAATAATTTTCTGTAAATACCTTCCATCAATCAATTAAAACCTTTAAACTTTTTAAGCTACCTGTGGAGCATATATTTTCAACAAATATGTGCCTAGCCATCAAATGTTGACCTGCTCATACCTGTACGTTTTCGTGGCTTGAAGTTTCTACAGGATAGGATAGCCAGCCCCATGCCCAACATGCCTAAGTCACCTCTTATTACATGCCTGGCAATTACACTGTTACAATTCTATGTTCCTCTTTCAGATGAGAGTTTGGTGACAAAGTAGCTTACATTGGGAAAATGTGTAAACATTATTCCATGACTTCATAGCATTAGTTATGATGAATATATACTTAATAAATATACTTGCCATTGTTCTTGTCTTCCAATTTGATAATCAAATCTTTACCCTTGGACACGACTCGTAATCTGCCAGTCCAGTCTGGACTCTCCAGTTTCCATTCATCAGCCCTGGTGACAGAAGGAAATTATTGGCGTAAAAATACTCTACTCATAATATACATCTTCTTTCGCCTTCTATCACCCAGGGGGTGCAATCTTTTCCACTTCCTTCCAGCTTTTTCCTGTTTTCTTTACTTCCTACTCCAGATTTTGTCTCCATGTATTCCTTGGTCTGCCTATGCCTCTTCTTTCCTGGGATTCCATGACAGGGATTGTCTCGTGATACTGGCCTGGGGCTTTCTTAATGTGACCCACCCATCTCCACTTTCTTCCTAAGATTTCATGTTCTAATTTACCTTGTCTCACTCTCTCCTACACAGGAGAAGTTATGTTTGTAACTTTGTCAAACCATTTTATTTAAAGAATCTTTCTTAGGAATCTGTTGACAAAACCGAGCAGTCTCCTGTCTTTGCCTTTGGTCATCCTCCAGGTTTCCGCTCCATACAGCAGGACTGGCTTCACATTTGAATTGAAAATCCTTATTTTTGTCTTCCATCTTATTTCCTTGCAGTTCTATATGGGTACTCTTGCTTTTTGTATCTTTTGTTTTTATATCCTCGTTTGTCATTTCTTCCTTGTTGATAATACTTCCTAGGTATGCAAATACCTCTACCTTTTCCAGCGGTGTTCCTCTCAGCCGGATTGCTTCTATGTTTGCTGCATTCACCCTAATTATTTTTGTCTTTTTCTAATGGATCTTCAAACCGACTTGTTTAGAGGTATAATCCACTCTATCCATGCTTCCTTTGCATTTGACTTTGGCCGTGGGACAGAAGGACTACATCATCCGCAAAATCCAGGCCCTCCAGCTGCTTATTCAAGGTCCACAGGATTCCATTTCCCTCATTTGCTGTTACTATCATAATCCAGTCTACTGCCAGGATGACCAGGAAAGGCGACAGTAGGCAACCTTGTCATACCCGTGTTTTAATTTTGAATGGCTCTGTGAGTTGTCCTTCGTGTGTAACTCTGCATTGCATACTTTCATACGTCTAATTATGTTTGTGAGCTTTTGAGGAATTCCATCGTGCCTCAATAGTTTCCAGAGTATATCTCTGTCCAAACTCATTTCATAATCAATTAAATTGATGTACAAACTCGAATTCCATTCCAATGATTGCTCCACAATTATCTGGCCAATGCATGATCTATTCTGTCTCAAGCCTGCCTGCTCATCCCTTCTCTTATTATCCACTGCCTTTTTCAACCTTTCTAGTATCTCTATTTAAAACCTTTCAAGGCATTGATAATAACATTATTCCTCTATGGTTTTTCCATTCCTGTAATTCTCCCTTCTTAGGCAATTTCACCAGGAAGCCCTCCTCCAATCTTTTGGAAAGCTTTCTTGCTCCCAGATGGCACCGATCAAGTTGTGGAGCATGTTAGTAGATGTTTCAACCTCTGCTTTTATGGCTTCCGGTGGTATTCCATCAGGTCCTGCTGCTTTTCTGTTCCTTAGATAAAATATATTCCATAAAATACCATACTTCATAATAAATATAGTGGTGTGTGGGTGGGCATTCATCTCTCTCAAAATGAACTGAACCCCATGTGCGTTCGAATTCTATAGATTTCAGGCATTCCCAAGTCTCATGGATGACAGAAAATAAACTTTAACATCCCCTGTACATGATGTGCACATAAAGGAATTCTTGGCCGATGAAAATAAAAAATAGCAAGTTGTTAGCCGATGCCCTGTAAAAATGATAAAGGTAACAAAATTCCTACCCAATAGTGGCCTGCATGAAGATTCAATGAAGGCAGCCCTTTCAGTATACAAACACACAACAGGCCAATCACCTGCTTGTCTGTAAACTTGATTACAAATATATACAAAGCCTCTATACGCCATGGGTAGAAAAGGAGTGACTGAGAAAGAGAAAAATGTGATGGAAGTTAGATATCACAACAATAGCACTATAGATAAGAAGTCAGATCAAAAGATGCAGAACAATGAATGAGTTGACAATATCCAGATGACCAAGACCCTATTCTGCCTCCAAGCAGCGACCCTGGAAACAGGCTGCACTAGAGTAGTCTGGTTAAGAGAATGGGGATCACAGTTAGAAGGCAAACCCAGTACCTAAAAAAGTAAGCTTCTTTTTCGTTCATTCTCAATCTCCCGCTATTAAACCCTGAAAAGGGCTTTGCAAGTAGAAAGACGTAGTCCAGAGAAAAGATTACGCTGTGTCGCTATTTTACAATTTTACAGCTTGACTGCGATATTTGCACCTTTCAGTCCCAAAAATCTGTCTTCGGCCGTAAAAGTAAGCTGAAACCTGATGTGTTGAGCCAAAAGGCACAGATATCACAGCCCTGCTGCAAACTACAACATAACATCCTTTTTAAGATAAACACAGAAGAACAAGAAAAGCAGTCATGACATGCTTCCTTTCGTTCTCTGCTCCAGTAGCAGTAATGGGTTGTCAGTTGGCATTCCTGCAGGAAAGCGTCACCAATGCATATGTACTCTTAACTGTAGCTGTTTTTGTGGCAATTTATTTTACAGAGACTAGGTTGCCAGGCCCCCACATAACCCTCTTCTTTCCTTTTCTTTCATCTGCCAGCCCCATGTGAAACATAGGGCCATGGCTATAGCCTATAGCTAATACACTTACATGAATTTGTATGTTAACCCTTGAAGTGGTGGTTTTAAAAGTGGTGGTTTTAAAAGCAGTGGTTTTTGCATAATGATGCTCATATCCCCATATGTTATGTACAATCTTCTTTTGGAACATTCTTGGAAGGTTAAACAGTGATCTTATTCTTTGAACTCGGAGTATAATCCCCCCTCCCAGTCTTCTTTTGTGATATGCATACATAGTTAAGTAGAGTTTAGTCTTTCTATCAGTTCCTCCGTAAGCGGTGCCAGTTTGTTTGCATGCCATGAATATGATGGCATATAATATATTATGAATAATAAATGTGATGGAGGTATTTTAACCAACAATGGGCATCAATCGAGAGGAATGTATCACTATATCATTTGTTAATCATTAACTTAATGTGTATTGTATATGCCGATTTATTATTTATACACCTAATATTACTAGTGTTTAAGTTTCAGCAAAAGTGTTATTATATTATAATACTCAATTGCAAAATCCATGATATTCCTAATTTTTAGTTGCTGTCATTGTCGATTTGAGACCCCTAACAAAAACTTAACGTCTATTCATTCATGTGGTAGCCATCCGTTTGAGCTTTTAGAAGCATTGATAGAAATTCTGACACGATAAATGTCATGATACTGAATGAATTATGTGTCATGCCACTACTGCAACAGTGTTTAGTCTTAAAATGACAAATGAATGTAAATTTTACACGCCACTACACTCAACTGCAGTACTACAGTGATCTACAAATTGTACACACAGTCTTTAATATATAAATTGTGTTGCTATTCGATTAATTCTACTTTAAAATTTCTCCTTTTATTTACCTGTAGCCCCTGTTTGACGGCCGAGGTGGAATCCTATATACAAGAACTTCATTTTTGACACACAATATTCTCTCGTAGGCGGTGTCTGCCATGATTATTGGCGTGGCCAGGTTTCTGCGTCAGAGTGGCCATTTTGGATTCTGGTAACGGATGTTCTTGCCAACTGCAAAAAGACATTATTTAATTAATCTTTATTATTGTCATGCATCTCTCACTTTGTTAAAATAAAAAAACTATAATTGTTCCCGTTACTCGGATCCTCCGAGAGTATTTATATGGCTGAGTACAAAAGACTGCTTGCCATACCAGTCGCACGCAGATACATCCTAGATGTTTATTTCACACCTGATTGAGAAAAAAAAAAAGGTTTTGAACGTCTCGCCTCCGTCAGAAAGCTGGTAACCAAACCATTCGGTAACCAGCCCTTACTCTTAACTTAACTTAGCGTTCTTATACTGTTTTAAAAGACTCATCAGAGTCTGTATACAACCAATTACATTTGCATTAGCCTGCTCTAAAAGATATGCGCATCCATTATATTCTTAAATGCATTAACTGTCCCTGCCTCCACTACCTCCTGTGACAATGCATTCCAAGCATTCACCACTCTCTGACTAAAAAAATATACATAATATCTAATCTGGTCCTTTCTTTAGTTAATTTGTATATGTGCCCTATTGTTCTTGTTGGTGGTTGTGTTTTGAAAAAAACGTGTTATAGTCTAATTTAACCTTCCCTGTGATTATCTTGTAAACCTGTATTAAGTCACCTCGAATTCTTCTCTTTTCTAGACACTGTAGACTAGTTTTGCTGAGTCGTTCCTCGTAACTGTAATTCTGGAATCCCACTATCAGTTTTGTCGCTCTTCTCTGTATCCTTTCCAGCATGTTTACACCTCCTCTACGATAAGGATTCCATACCTGTACACATCACTCCAATCTAGGTCTAAGCAATGCTTTATACAATTTGACAATCACTTCCTTACTCCTATGTTTAATATTTCTTTTTATTATACCTAACATTGCATTTGCTTCATTCACTGTTACCTGGACTTTCTCACTCACTTTACCTGTCTGCTCAATTATAACCCCTAGGTCTCTTTCCTTATCTATCATTCTAATATTGTTCTCGTCCATTCTGTAATTATGGTCCATATTGGATCTACCGCACACCAGGCGAACAACATCTCCGTGTCATGACCAGGCTTGTCCCCTGGTTAAATGCACTCCTGCTTCGCTCTTTACCTCTGTCTGCTATCAGTCATCCCAATGGACGCAGAAGAGATGCAGTCCAGCGGACATTGCACCTCTGCCCTAGTGTGCCAACCTCCCAGGTGGCGGGGAATGCAAGGCGGGCCATCACTGCAGACGAGCCGAGAAAATAAAGGGAGTGAAGAGATACCTCACTCACATGCATATGCTACGTTTCTGGCAGGACGTGACGATCCTGGGATACAGACACACTGGACTGCCTCTCTTCCGGGATAGTACAAACCAGTACATAGTCCATATCATATATCATATCTCATATATCATCACCACACCCTATAGACACGAGTGGTGAAGACTCGATAGTCCTGTAAGACAACTTTCATAAAAGAGACAACTCTGATCACAAACAACTGTTGCCTTGCAGATAGGCTGGGGACAGCCAAAGGCTAAGGAGGGCATCCCTACAGAAACGCCTGTTGAAATCGGATGCACTGGGCCACAGGCTTAACAAGTAACACAGTGCAACGTATATCGCTGTATGATCGAAGGGGCCCACCCAATGCTACTGGTAGTTACCCACCCATGTGCTGTGGAGTCAAGGCACAAGGTGATGGGGCAAAAACTATTGACCCAAAACACAAAACCCTCAGAATACTACAGTGGAATGCGGAGGGAGTCATTAACAAAAAGCTTTCCCTAACACATCACTTGCATGAAGGTAAGATTGACGTGGCATATATCCAAGAAACGCACCTCAACAACAACCATAAATTCTCAATCAGAGGATACCAGACCTTCCGTCTGGATAGAGAAGGTCACAAAGGAGGGGTTCTGATTCTGACACGTAACTGCATATCGAGTAGCGCGGTAGCTGTCAATCACACCGGACAAGCAGAAATTGTAGGAGTTGACATAATGGCACAAGAGACGAAGATCCGCATCTTCAACCTGTATGGCCCACCAAACAAAGACCTGTCGCTCTCGAGTATGGAAGTCAAAGACTCCAACTGCATAGTAGTTGGAGACTTCAACAGCCACTCGGAGAGATGGGGATACTCGGACACAGACAGCAGAGGTGACGAAGTGGGAGATTGGGAGATAGACACAAATCTCTGTCTTATCAATAGGTCGGAGGATAGCCCTAGCTTCTATTCTAGAACATGGCATACCACCTCTACTCCAGACTTGGCCTTTTCCACGGTGGATATTCACCACAAAATAGACCGCCAGGTGCTAAACCAATTGGCAGGTAGCGACCACAGGCCAATTAGGCTAGAAGTTGATATGGAAGTAGGCCCACAGGAAACAAAAACCGCCCCCACGTTGGAATTACAAACGAGCCCACTGAGACAGATTTGCAATCCTGACAGATGGGCTGTGTGGAACCATCAACACACGGAATAACAATATGAAGCCCATGGTGGAAAGCCTAAGCAAAGCAATAATGCAAGCTGCCACTGAAACCATTCCAAGAGGGGCAAGGAAAAACTATAAGCCTTACTGGAATGATGAATTGCAGAAAGCGGAAGACGAAGTCTCAAATGCTAGGAACATGGCAGAGAGAGAGAAAAAACCATGGAGGCAAATATCACCCTCAAAGCCACCACGGCGAAATACAAATACATTCTAAACCAAATAACAAGAGAAAGCTGGAAACACAAAACATAAAGCCTCAATCTAGATAAAGATGGGAACAAATTATGGAAGTTAGTCAGAGCCATGAATGACGAAACTCCATCAAACAAACAAATTATCATCAAGCAGGGCTACAACATGCTCACTTGAAAAAAAGCAGCAAACGCCTTTATTGAACATTATGCCAGAGCAAATTACATAGATGTCCCTGCAGATAGGCATACAGACATTAGTGAAGAACAAAAGCGGCACAACAACATCAAGATGGCACCAGAGGAGCACACGATGGCAAAACTAACAATGAATGAAATGGCAGAGGCCATGAGAACTCTAAAGAAAAAGAAATCACCCGGAAAAGATGGGGTAACAAACGAAATGCCGATGGGGCTGGGCCAAACAGCAAAGAGGAAGTTACTATCAGTCCTGAACCAAAGATGGAAAAGGGGTATTGTACCCCAGGCATGGAAAGACGCAGTACTTGTACCAGTACCAAAGAAAGGAAAAGATAAAACAGATCCAAATGGATACAGACCTATCAGTCTACTGAGCTGTGTAGGCGAACTGATGGAACGTATGATAAACACCAGACTGATGTGGCATCTGGAAGAAAGACACATACTAATTCCACAGCAAGCAGGCTTTAGATAGCACAGATCACCTGTGGATCAGATCACCCTCATAGCCCAGGAAATAGAGGATGCCTACCAGGAGCAAAAACACACAGTAGCGGTTTGGGTGGACCTAGAAAAGGCATTTGACAAAAGTCTGGAAAGAGGGTCTTAAAGTCAAGCTACGAAGAAGTGAAGTTTGTGGGAAAATGTACAAATGGATCAGCCATTACCTCAAAAACAGAACAGCCAGAGTTCAAGTACAAGGGCAGATGAGCAAAAAGATGACACTGGAGCAGGGAGTACCCCAAGGAGTACTGTCACCCACACTCTTCCTGGTGTATATAAATAACATAACATAGAATATACCAAGAAGAGTCAACAGCTCAATGTTTGCAGACGATCTGGCTAGGTGGGCCTCTGAAAAGAATCTCACCATAGCAAGAAATCGGATGCAGCAGGCCCTAACATCGCTGGAAAAGTGGGCGAACTCATGACTGGTCAAAATAAATGAGGAAAAAACAACATGTACGATATTCTCGCTTTCAAAAAAATCCCAAAACACCAAAATAAGTTTTAACGGCAAATACCTGCAGCCAAACGACAACCCAAACTACCTGGGAGTTACATTTGATCGGCGCATGACATGGAAAAGTCAGATCGAGAGAAACCGAATGAGAGCCAGAGAAAGAATGGCAATCATGAGGAAACTTGCTGGCACAAGCTGGAGAGCAGACGAAAGTATACTAAAGAAACTGTACACTGGAAGAGTGAGACCAGTTCTCGAGTATGGTATTGCAGTATGGACAACAGCAGCAAAGGCGAACTTTGATAAAGTTGGCAAACTTCAAAACCAAGCCATGAGAGTTATAACAAGAGGCATGAAGTCAACGCCAATTGTAGAACTTGAAAAGATTACAAAACTGCAACCCATGGACTATCTGTCTTTCATTGCTTTCGCCTGTCAGCATTGCTTCTACCGCAGCCCTCAGTGCCTCTGCCTCCGCTCTGAAATTACTTGAGAATTTTCCAGTTGCCACTGACAGTGTTATTTTTCTACCATTTGGTAGGTTCAGGAATATCCCTGCCCCTCCGTTCTGTGTTGTGTTTGTTACAGAGCAGTCGGTGTATGCATGGGTACATTCCATGCTCGGGTAGTTTTCCGTTATGTACCTAGGGTTATGTCTCTTCTTTCTTTTTCAGTCTGGCTGTTCTTGTTTCCAATACCTGGTATATTTTCTACCACCTCCGGAATGATATGCTGCTTCCAGGTAGGTTTGCGTACAGTAGGGATGGGCTTTGGTATTGTTACGGTGTTCATGAGGTCTTCGCTCATCTTTGCTTTGGCTATTTCTGCAAAGTTTCGCCGCTTTAGTTTCCCATTTCCAAACCTATTTAGTCTCTAATGCATTGGATGGTCTGTCAGTCTTTTGAGTTTCTCTGCTTGCTGCTGGGCTCTGCAGTCGCTTCTGTCGGTCATGGATTGCAGATTTGTAGTCTTTTCAAGTTCTACAATTGGCGTTGACTTCATGCCTTCTGTTATAACTCTCATGGCTTGGTTTTGAAGTTTGCTAATTTTATCAAAGTTCGTCTTTGCTGCTGTTGTCCATGCCGCAATGCCATATTCGAGAACTGGTCTCACTCTTCCAGTGTATAGATCCTTTATTATTCTTTCGTCTGCTCCCCAGCTTGTTCCAGCAAATTTCCTCATGATTGCCATTCTTTTTTTGGCTCTCATTCGATTTCTCTCGGTCTGACTCATCCATGTCTTGCGCCGATCAAATGTGACTCCCAAGTAGTTTGGCCGCAGATATTTGGCGTTAAGACTTATTTTGGTGTTCTGGGGTTTATTGGAAAGCGAGAATATCGTACATGTGGTTTTTTCATCGTTTATTTTGACCAGCCATGAGTTCGCCCACTCCTCCAACGATGTTACGGCCTGCTGCATCCGATTGCTTGCTACGGTGAGATATTTTTCAGAGGTCCACATAGCCAGATCGTCTGCAAACATGGAGCTGTGGACTCTTCTTGGTATATTCTCTGTGATGTTGTTTATATACACCAGGAAGAGTGTGGGTGACAGTACCCCCCCCCCCCCCCCCCCCCACCTGGGGTACTTCTTGCTCCAGTGTCACCTTTTTGCTCATCTGCCCTTGTACTTGAACTCTGGCTGTTCTGTTTTCGAGGTAGTGGCTGATCCATCTGTACATTTTCCCACATACTTCACTTCTTCGTAGCTTGACTTTAAGTCCTTCTTTCCACACCTTGTCAAATGCCTTCTCTAGATCTACCAAAACCGCTACTGTATGCTTTTTCTCTTGGTAAGCAACCTCTATTTCCAGAGTGATCTGGTCCTCAGTGGATCTGTGTTGTCTGAATCCTGCTTGCTGTGGAATTAGTATGTGTTTTTCTTTCAGGTGCCACATCAGTCTGGTGTTTATCATACGCTCCATCAGTTTGCCTACACAGCTCAGTAGACTGATAGGCCTGTATCCATTTGGATCTGTTCTATCTTTTTCTTTCTTTGGTACTGGTATAAGTACAGCGTCTGTCCATGCCTGCGGTACAATTCCCCTTTGCCAGCTTTGGTTCAGGACTGATAGAAACTTTCTCTTTGCTGTTTGGCCCAGTCCCATCAGCATTTCGTTTGTTACCCCATCTTTTCCTGGCGATTTATTTTTCTTTAAAGTTCTCATGACCTCATCCATTTAATTCATTGTTAGTTTTGCCATCATGTGCTCATCTGGTGACATCTTGATGTTGTCGTGGCTCTTTTGTTCTTCACTAATGTCTGTATGCATGTCTGTAGGAACATCAATGTGGTTTGCTCTGGCATAGTGTTCAACAAAGGCGTTTGCGGCTTTTATTTCCAGTAAGCATGTTGTCGCCTTGCTTGAAGGTAATTTGTTTATTTGATGGTGTTTCGTCATTCATGGCTCTGACTAAATTCCATAGTTTGTTCCTTCCTTTATCTAAATTGAGGCTTTCTGTTTTGTTTTTCCAGCTATCTCTTGTTATTTGGTTTAGTGTTCTTTTGTATTTCGCCGTGATGGCCTTCAAGGCGATATTTGCCTCCATAGATTGCTAGACAGACAGAGAGAGGTAGAGAGAGAGGGAGCGAGAGAGACAGAGAGAGAGGGAGCGAGAGAGACAGAGAGAGAGACAGACAGACAGAGAGAGACAGAGATAGAGAGCGAGAGAGAGACACACAGAGAGAGAGAGATATATAATGTAATTGTGTTGTGGAAGATTCGTTAAATCTTTAGGTGCCAGGGATTTCACAGAACAATTGAATATTATTTGGAATGGACTAACCTAAACCGTTGCTTTCCGAAATTACAAAAAATGTGTACTCGATATTTGATGAAAGGAAAATGATGATGCAATCAGCTGGATGGGTGGATGCACAAAATTATCGAAATTGTATTGTTGACCATGCCTTCTGTTTTCTAGCGAGATCAATATTTGGACCAAGTCTGGAGTTTCAGATTTCAATAATCTACACAACTTACAGAAACGACACGCAGAGTCGCATTGTTTCTCACATAGCTCTAAAACAGTTTGGGAAAACTAGAATATGAGCTTCACTAAGTCAGCAATTCAGAATCAACAAAGAAAACTAGAATATGAACTTCACTAAGTCAGAAATTCAGAATCTTACATGAGACATCAATGAGACGTCTTGCAACCTGCTTATTATTTCTAACTAGCCCATCGTGTTTTTCTTTGTTGATTCTACATTGCTGACGTAGTTCATATTCTAGTTTTCTTTGTTGATGTCTCCTGTAAGACGTCTCATTGATGTCTCCTGTAAGACGTTTCATCGATGTCTCATGTAGAACGTCTTATTGATGTCTCCTGTAAGACGTCTCATTGATGTCCCCTGTAAGACGTCTCATTGATGTCCCCTATAAGACGCCTCATTGATGTCTTATGTAAGACGTCTCATTGATGTCTCATGTAAGACGTTTCATTGATGTCTCCTGTAAGACGTTTCATCGATGTCTCTTGTAATACGTCTCATTGATGTCTCTTGTAAGACGTCTTGTTGATGTCCCATGTAAGACGTCTCATTGATGTCCCCTGTAAGACGTCTCATTGATGTCCCCTATAAGACGCCTCATTGATGTCTTATGTAAGACGTCTCATTGATGTCTTATGTAAGACGTCTCATTGATGTCTTATGTAAGACGTTTCATTGATGTCTCATGTAAGACGTTTTATCGATGTCTCTTGTAAGACGTCTCATTGATGTCTCATGTAAGACGTCTCATTGATGTCCCATATACGACGTCTCATTGATGTCTCATGTAAGACGTCTCATTGATGTCTCTTGTAAGACATTTCATTGATGTCTCATGTAAGCCATCTTATTGATGTGCTATGTAAGACGTCTCATTGATGTCCCATATAAGACGTCTCATTGATGTCCCCTGTAAGACGTCTCATTGATGTCCCCTATAAGACGCCTCATTGATGTCTTATGTAAGACGTCTCATTGATGTCTCATGTAAGACGTTTCATTGATGTCTCCTGTAAGACGTTTCATCGATGTCTCTTGTAATACGTCTCATTGATGTCTCTTGTAAGACGTCTTGTTGATGTCCCATGTAAGACGTCTCATTGATGTCCCCTGTAAGACGTCTCATTGATGTCCCCTATAAGACGCTTCATTGATGTCTTATGTAAGACGTCTCATTGATGTCTTATGTAAGACGTCTCATTGATGTCTTATGTAAGACGTCTCATTGATGTCTTATGTAAGACGTTTTATCGATGTCTCATGTAAGACGTCTCATTGATGTCCCATATACGACGTCTCATTGATGTCTCATGTAAGACGTCTCATTGATGTCTCTTGTAAGACATTTCATTGATGTCTCATGTAAGCCATCTTATTGATGTGCTATGTAAGACGTCTCATTGATGTCCCATATAAGACGTCTCACTGATGTCTTCTGTAAGAAGTCACATTCATGTATCATGTAAGACTTCTCATTGATGTCTCATGTAAGACGTCTCATTGATGTCTCATGTAAGACGTTTCATTGTTGTCCCCTGTATGACGTCTCATTGATGTCTGATGTAAGACGTATCATTGATGTCTCCGGTATGTTTAGCAGAAAATGAGCTTTCTTTCCTTGGACATGATGAATCTAGGGCGTCTTCTGATAAAGGAAACTAGGTTGAGTTAGTCAAACTGATAACTAGCATTGGCAAGGATGTCGATTCACATCTATAAAGTGGTGACCATCTCAGCAACAAGTGGTGACCATCCCAGCTACAAGTGGTGACCATCCCAGTTACAAGTGCCCCCAGTGAACGGTCATTTTAGACTTTAAAAAGAGTCAAGACCTACTTACACAATTCTCAGAGTGAAAATAGACTTTCTGCCCTATCACTGATATCTATTGAAAAGGCACTGATTTCAAAATTGAAAACAAAACCTCTGTTCTACGATGACGTAATTGATTTATTCGCCCAGAAAACTCGACGTATAGAACTTACATACAAGAAGTAGGATGTGGCTAACATGTTTAGGTCTAGACTTGTAAAAGTTGTTCAATCTTAACTTTCTAAAACTTAACTACATCAGTGATGGAAATTAACTGCTAAAATTGAAACCTCCGAGTGTTGTGCATGTAAATAAAAAAACAGACAACAAATGCTATGAAGTACATCAGCTTAAAAAAAAAAGAGAACACATTCTATCAAGTACATCAGCCTAAATGCCTGCTACGATACTGTCAGATATGCCAGCATCAGATGAGGTCCTGTTTTAATTCTTGATGAGTCCGCTCAAAGAAACAAGTTGTACTTCCCCAACCTCCATTGAGGTCAATGATACCTATTATAATAATTACTTTTGTTAAAAGAATTATTATTTTGAATTATGAGATAAATATTATTGATACTGTGTTTACATTTGTCTTTAGAATGTGTATTTCCTAGATATTATAAGTAACAATAGATCGATATGGGTGCCTAAGATTGCTTACAGTTCTGAGAAGGTCACCCCTCGCCACTGAGGGAAACTATTTTAAATTATGGGAACAGGACGCCATGGATCGTGTTGCATGGAGGGACAGCATTAAGCACGGCATACAGACAACAGAGATACTGATTGAAGATAAGCTAAGGACTCATCGTTGAAGAACACATGCCACACCACGCGACATAGCACAGTTCTGATTTTCCGTACACAGACTGTGGAAGAAGTTTCTCTGCTCAGATATTGGTCTTACGAGTCAAATTCATTATCATCATGGACTGTATTTACATAATCCTTTTAGCAGTGTGCATCTCTCTCTCTCTCTCTCTCTCTCTCTCTCTCTCTCTCTCTCTCTCTATCTGCATATGTCTCTCTCTCCCTCCTTTCTCTCTCTCTCTCTCTCTCTCTCTATATATATATATATATATATATATATATATATATATATATATATATATATATATATATAGATACACATATATACATATAACTTAAATCATCTCGTTTCTCTGAGCTCTCAATATTCAGTACCGAATACAAAATAAACAAGTTACAACATGAACTATTGAGGCGATCAAGAACATCCCAATGTTCGCAGCTCACTACTACCTAAGGGATAACAAAACAACACAGACAAGTAAAGCCCACGAACATGAACATGGCCTGTAAACCACCATTTATTAGGACTATCCACCCAACAAAAAAACTACTGATTATATCAGACATGATGTCAAGGAAAGTGTTGTAAAGATATCAACTTTGTTAACTCGCTAATAATGTATTTATGGATTTATCAAATTAAACAAAAGCAATTGCATAACAAACACTGAGGCACGTGATGCAGTGGTAGAGTTCACTGTAAGGTGTCTCAGCTGGTGTGAGGTGAAGGTGACCGGTCCACTATCTCGCTTGTTTGTCTTACACATCCCAAGGAGATACATTTAGTCAATGATGTTAGTAATGAAATACTAGAGGCTTCATTGTGCCGAGACAGCAGATTTTATGAGAACAAGTTCGGTTACTCTATGTCATATCTTGTCTAATAACCAATCAATAACGTATCCATTTACACAACGAAACCATGAAACGAACCCTGTACCTTCCCATTAGAAGATTCTGCACTAACATTGCCATATAGGTTCTACATACATGTTCTGGAGTCTTATAATGTTGTAAATATGTTTGCTAGTACCTTGTTATGCCTCTATGGGAACCAACCAAATTTGTATCTACTATTTATATTTTTTAACAATTATTCCATTTGTGCTCAAAGATCTTATTAATTAGTAAGTTCTTGATGCTAGTTGTAGATAAAAGAAGTTCAAAGCGAGGTGTGCAGTAAATGTGGTGTGTTTGACATATCTTTACATAATCGATATAAATTGTGTAAAAGTTGGAAGAAGAAATATCGTTTTGGATATTCCAATTCGAACTATTATTTACGTTGAAAGATTTCAAAACAAAGTATGCTAAGATTTCTATATTTAGAATTTTAAAGGGTTGCAACCACATAAATTATAAACATTTAAAGGAACCAAGAGTTATCTTTCCCTGAATGTTGTAAAAAAGTCGCAAGAGAGAACCTGCCTTGGGCGTCTCCCCTCAGTCTAGGGGTAATTTAATAGCGCCTAGAAAGAGTGATCTATGGCCCTGCAGCAGATTCACATGGCTGTGCATGTTGCGAGTATGCACGTAGGATGTAAGGTTTTAATTTTCCACCCGACCAAATTTCTCTTGCTTGCTTTCGTCCTATTTACTTGACATATGGGGAGGAAGCAACTCTGACCCCAATCTACCTGTGAAAGATCGCATCTTACACTGAGCTGAACCTTGAACCTACACGGAGGCGTCGAAGTCGCGGAACGGACTAGGCAAGTGGCTGCCGAACACAAACACTAGCTGGTCCCAACAGTTGCAAATAGTAACGTTAGAGTTAACTTATATACCGCAAACGGTGGAAGACGGGTCTCTTCTGGTTTCCATCATTTGTATACCGTTTTGAAAATGAATTTAATCATATACGTTAAAAACAGCTAACTGTTATAATTTGCCTCAAAGTAATTTGTGTCATACATTGAATTGTATCATTACAGAAAATTATAGGTACAAATTTGCGTTGATGAAATATTAAACAATTTAGTAAATTGAGTATTGATTTATTACCATCCTTTGATGTATAAAGGGAACCAAACGATGGTAGCATTCATTGGCTTTCTTTGTTGTAAGGGATACATTGCCCTTGTGATGAGGTAAACATTCGTCCTGTGAATATTGTTCACGACTAGGTCGTGTAACTGTTATCTGTGTAATCTAATTTCCTATACTGGATGATGTGTAGGGTTTAAATATAAGGTGCTTATACTAAATACATGTATTGCTTTATGTGTTGTTCAGGTATTGGATAATAACAAGACGTAAGCAATGTATGTATGTGAAATTTGTTAATACATTTTCTCTAACAAATCATCTATAAACTGTTCAATCTCACTGCGAATCTCTAAACGCTACACTGACCTTTTTCAAGCAGATAGCATCAAATACTATCATTATAATAACATCAATCATATGGAGTCTTGCAGGTTTTCTGTTGGCTAGATAATTGTGGACGTAGTAGTCAAAGTGGGACATTTGAAACACGTAAACATGAAACTATAGGTTACCTTAGTATGTATTTGTTTGTTGTTTATATAAACGTGTTTTATTACCTCAAGTTGCTACATTCCTGAATGTAAACAAAAAGTTGAGACACATTCTTACAGTCCAGGTACTGACACAAACACACATTACATTTCGAGAGAGTAAATAGTCCTTAGCGTTCACTTTTATACCTTCTGTGAGGGTGAATTTTCCTTACCGCCCACTTTTATAACTTTTGAGAGGATAAATTGTACTTACCGTCAACTTTTATACCTCTTGATAGGGTAAATTTTCTTACCGCCCCCTTTTATACCTATCGTGACCGTAAATTGTCTTTACCACCCACTTTTAAATCTTTCCATTAGGTAAATTGTCCTTACCGTCAACGTTTATAACCTTTCATTTTGGTAAATTGTCCTTACCGCCCACTTTTATAACCCCTCATTTTGGGTAAATTGTCCTTAATGACCACTGTTATAAATTTCACGAAAATAAATTGTCTTTACCGCCCACTTCTATAATTGTCTTGAAAATAAATTGTTCTTACCGCCTACTTCTATAACTTTCGTTAGGGTAAATTGTCCTAACCGCCCACTTTTATAACTTTCATTTATATAAATTGTCCTCACCGCTTCCTTTTCCACCTTTCGTGAGAGTAAATTGTCCTTACCACCCGCTTCTATACATTTCGCGAAAATAAATTGTCCTTACTGCCCACTTTTAAAACTTTTGTGAGGGTAAATTGTCCTTACCGCCAAATTTTATCCATTTCACTAGGGTAAAATGTTCTAACCGCCCACTTTTACAGCTTTCGTGAGGGTAAATTGTCTTTACTGTCCACTTTAAAAACTTTTTTTAGGATAAATTGTCTTTACTGTTCAATTCTATAACTTTCATTTAAGCAAATTGTCCTCATCGCCCACATTTATAACCTTTCATTTAGGTAAATTGTCCTTGCAGCCCACTTTTATAAATTTGCTTTAGGTAAATTGTTCTTACCGACCACTTTAATAACTGTTGTGAAAGTAAATTGGTCTAACCGCCAACTTTTAAAACTTTTGTGAGGGGAAATTGTCCTTACCGCCCACTTTTATCAATTTCAATAGGGTAAATTGTCCTAACCGCAATTTTTATAACTTTCATTTGGGTAAATTGTCTTTACCGCTCAGTTTTATGAATTTCAATTGGGTAAATTGTCTTTACCGCTCACTTTTATGACTTTGAATTGGGTAAATTGTCCTTACCGCCCCCAATTTATAACCTCTCATTTAGGTAAATTGTCCTTACCGCCCACATTTATAACCTTTCATTTGGGTAAATTGTACTTATCGCCTACATTTATAACTTTCATTTCGCTAAATTGACCTTACCGCCCACTTTTATAATTACTAGAGGGTAAATTGTCCTTACCACCCAAATTTATAATCTTTCATTTGGGTAAATTGTACTTTCCGCTGACTTTTATAATTTCGTAAGGGTAAATTGTCCTTACCTCTGACTTTTATAATTTCATAAGGGTAAATTGTCCTTACCACCCACTTGTATAACTTTCAATTGGTTAAATTGTCTTTTCCACCCACTTTAATGATTTTCATTTGGGTAAATTCTACTTACCGCCCACTTTTATGACATTCAATTGGGAAAATTGTCCTTACCGCCTACATTTATAACTTTTATTTTGCTAAATTGTCCTTACCGCCCACGTTTTTAATTTCGTGAGGATAAATTGTCCTTACCACCCACTTGTATAACTTTCATTTGGCTAAATTGTCCTTACCACCCACTTCTATAACTTTTGCTATGACAATTTTTTTTAACAGCCCACTTTTAGAACTTTTGTTAAGATAAATTGTCCTCACCGCTCACATTTAGAACTTTTTTTTCTAGCAAATTGTCCTCACCGCTCACTTTTAGAACTTTTTTGAGTGCTCGGCGTTCAACGGTGTTAGTAAAATGTTTCTTCCTCAGACGTCAGATCAATGGAACACTTTGTATGGCACTAAACAACTAACATTCATGTGCAGATGTCATTACATGGCATTTGGTAGAAGGCCAAGAGCCCCAATGCTTCTGGATCGGTAACAATGTATGGTCAAGCAAAACATACTGATTGGACATGTTAGTCAAGGTCAGGTAAATAACAGTAAAACAATAAGAAATGGTTAGAAACAGGCTTACTTTCAAATGAGCCAGTCAATGCTTCAGATTGGATTCACTACTAGGGGATTACATGTATACATTTTGATTCGCCTTATTATTTTATAGGTCTAGCGATATTGTGAGCTTAATATCTGAGTAGCAGCAAGTCACTTTGTCGCTTTGTGCAATCACAATAAAAACACCTATGATTCTCTGTACAAGCAACATATTACCTCTAACCCACTGTATGACCGGTGTACTACAGTAAACATCCCGAGTGGCCAGCATGGGTCTGTGAATAACAAGGACAAGAATAGCACCACTGCCCCAGAGAGTATGTCGAAAGAAGGGAGTACCTGTATGACATGGCATAACACAGGTCATGGCTAGGTGGTTTATTAAGAGCAGCATAGATGGCGCCTAACAGGCTTAGGGTTAATTTTGCTCTAGTGTTTAGAGTCTATTAAGATGGACCTGCACATTCTGTTAACCACACTCCGCGACCCTTGTCCCAATGTAGTAGAGCAATAAGCCGCTCGAGCCCAGCCCATTAAGCAGGAAATCCTCATCACGGCTACATCCAGCTCAATCCAGAGCTAGGACCTACACCTGGACATCTGCCCTTGTAGAAGCACAGGTCGACTAAGACTAAGACTACAGTAAACACGACCATCTTATACAAATATTTCTTTTATTTGCAGGTTGTCTACTTTTGACACCACACGAAACACAAGACCTCACCCCTAATGGAGTCGTCCGTGAGATCACCCGTGGAACAACTGCCTAAAACATTTCGCCTCTGCTCCATCTGTCCTCCACGTTAGCGGGTCATCTTTCGTCTCGGCACAGCCCCCATGACAGCAGTACACAGTTTCCAGTCATCTCCATTATATACCGACAAAAGAAGTAGCATTTGGCAACAGCCAGTGTCCTTCCACGAGAAGCTGTACGGAAGTGCACTGAGACTCAAGTCGACTGCTACCTTTGTTAGAGTCATTGAAGTCGAGGTCTGAAGACGAACGAGGACGATCTATCTTCTGGTCTTTATCGACCCAGCTGGAGCACAACAGTACCAGCACAGTCGACCTTCATCAAGAAGCCTGCGGTAAAGAACTGTGCATGCTCTTGCAGTAGGGGTTTCTGTAACAATGTGCTTGCATGATGAGGTTGCTAGTCTCAAGCACAATTCTCTTCAGTCACGCCTTTCAATGCATGCATGAAGTCCAATCAACCAAATCAAGATCCCGCCTCTCCATTTCTTGAAACACAGGTCCAGCAGTGTATTTGGCTTGGCTTGCCATTACGAGCTATTAGGAAATACTTGTTCTAGTAATTTTCAGTACTGTAGCAATAATTGCCACATCAATACACAACCTTTAGTGGCATCTTACAACATGTCATCATCATGTAGCATGCCCTTTATAGAACGTCGCTCCCATAACATCCTGTCTGAAAGCAACTCGTTCCCTTGCCAAAACTCTAGCCTCCGCCATAGTCATATCAAGGCATTCCTGGATATCTTGGTACCATCGTCCTCTTCGTCTACCCCTTCCTCTTTTACCTGGTGCCATAACTTCCAACACTGTTCTCTTGAGACTTGTGTTTCTTGATCTTCTTCTTCTTCGTACGCTTTCAGACGACAACTTGAATTTGTTCGAAGTAAGCAGCTGTCATCCTGAGGTTGTCGACACTGCCATAGAGCTTGTCTAGTGTTGGCACTGGTGATGGCCACGTGTGCTTTCTCTGGACCTCGTATGTCGGGCAATTTTGCAGCAGATGTTCAGCGGTCATTTTCCCTGTAACTTAACTTAGCTTAACTTAACTTAACTTAACATCTTTATACTGGTTTAGAAGACCCTGCAGAGTCTGTATACAACCAGTTACATTTACATCACCTTGCTCTAAAAGCTATGCGCATCCAGTTTATTCTTAAATGCATTGACTGTCCCTGCCTCCACTACCTCCCCTGGCAATGCATTCCAAGCAGACACCCCTCTCTGACTAAAAAAATATTTCCTAATATCTAATCTGGACCTGTCTTTAGTCAGCTTGTAGCTATGCCCTCGTGTTATTGTGGGTGGCTGTATTTAAAAAAAAACTTGTTATAGTCTAATTTATCCATTCCTCTGATCATCTTATAAACTTGTATTAAGTCACCACAGGGTCAGTAGCACCTATCTTCAGTTTATTGAATAGATGGTACCTCAGTCTATTGTTGTCTGTACGGAGTCTGAAGACTGCCACCTGCTCTCTTCTCATCAACTAGTAATTAGCATCAATAGGTGTGTAGCTAGTATGCTCTGTTTCCCATTTGTACCTGGCCCTAATAAGCCTTTTGGACTCTTCGTAGGTCACACTAGAATCAGGTTGTGGTAACCTTGCACCTTCTTTTGCTAGTCTGTCTGCCTCCTCGTTGCCTTGAATGTTACAGTGGAATGAGACCCACTGTACTACTACTTTATTGGGTGTGGACTACTGGCATAGCTAACAGAGTACTGCTCTTAAGTCATTAAGTTCTGTATGTTTTTGGCTTTTTAATGCAGTAACCACGGACATGGCATCTGTAAACATGACTATCTGGCTTTCGTGTGTCTTGATCTGACCAAAGTATTTGCATTTTCTAACAACAACAAAATGTATTAAATGAAATAATTTGTCATATTGTCTTCATCACCCAGGAGAAATAAATACATCGCCTGCCGAAACATTTGTTGTCCTTGACTTACTGTGGCAGTATTCAGCAACGGTTATATTCTGTCATTCCCAATAAGGGTCCCCGGGATACAATGGGGGTGGGGGGTGGGGGAGGGATGCTATCTTATTGATAGATGTTAAATAAGCAACGACAACAATAGTATTGATATCAATTTGTATTGTATGTCATCATCATCTGGTTGATCTGTCCCAAGACTGGTTGTAGGGTTGTCTGATTATGTCTCTCCATTTGACTCTATCCTGTAGTTGATCAGTCCTAAGACTGGTTGTTAGGTTGTGTGATTATGTCTCTCCATTTGACCCTATCATCTAGTTTACCAGTCCTAAGGCTGGTTGTAAGGTTGTCTGAGTATTTCTCACCATTTGAACCTATCCTCGGTAGTTCTCTTCATTCCAGCGAAGTTGGTACTTTAATGTCCCTGCATGCCTGAGATGTAAAGGTGAGTCTTGGTCGCCCCGGTCCTCTCTTCCCTTCAATCTTGCCCTCTAGTATCTTCTCTAGAAGACTTTCTTGTCTCATATTGTGACTCAGCCAACTCAACCAACGTTTTTGTACAAAATGGAATATTTGTTTTTGTGCGCCCACTTCAGAGAGTACATTCTATCATTACATCTTCTTTCTGTCCAACTAGCGCTTTCCATTAACTTTGACTTTCTATTACAACTCCGCATAACCTTGTCCATCATCCTCCCAGAATATGCGCTGTAGAGACTCGGTGCAAGCGAGTAGCCCTTTCGTACCCTGTCTTATGGAAACTGCACCATTGAGACCTTCTGATATTGAAATAATCGGCTCTTAATTTTCATCCAGGTTCTGGATTAACTTAATGAGTGTTCTTTCTATGTATGAGTGTCATATCAAAGTGCTCATCAGTGGCGGAGGAGCTACCATGGCTTGCTAACAAAAATGTCTGTGTTCAGATCCCTGGATTCGTAAACCTATGGGATGTGAGCCCATTAAAAATACGTGCTGAATATGGATTCACCAGGCTGTAAGGTGCAAAACACAGAACACAGTACTCCGTCTTAGGAGACACGGTGAAGGGGGAAACAAATATGTGACCTTGCAGTTTTTTCTCTAGAATTTCATTCTGTTTTTAAAAAAAATATTTGATTAAAACGAGGTTAAGTCAGTAAGTAGGTCACACATTAAATTTGGATATCTGTCAAATGTAGTTGCTGGTTTCTAAATGTGCCAATGGGGACTAGTAGGCAGCAACATCAAGTTTTGTGATTACTCAGGTAACAGACGCTATTGGGCAGCAACATCCAGTTTTGTGATTACTTAGGTAACAGACGCTCGGGGGCAGCAACATCCAGTTTTGTGATTACTTAGGTAACAGACATTAGGGGACCGCAACATCCAGTTTTGTGATTACTTAGGTAACAGACACTAGGGGGCAGCAACATCCAGTTTTGTGATTACTTATGTAACAGACACCAGGGGGCCGCAACATCCAGTTTGTGATTACTTAGGTAAGGCACTAGGGGACCGCAACATCCAGTTTTGTGATTACTTAGGTAACAGACACTAGGGGACCGCAACATCCAGTTTTGTGATTACTTAGGTAAGGCACTAGGGGACCGCAACATCCAGTTTTGTGATTACTTAGGTAACAGACACTAGGGGGCAGCAACATCCAGTTTTGTGATTACTTAGGTAACAGACACCAGGGGGCCACAACATCCAGTTTGTGATTACTTAGGTAACAGACATTAGGGGACCGCAACATCCAATTTTGTGATTACTTAGGTAACAGACGCTAGGTGTCGCATGTACGTGCGCAGGACAGAAACACAATGTCATCCATACTCACAGAGTGAACATCAATAATAGCATCCTGTAGTGTAGTTGGTTTTATTTGGAATTTGGTGGGTGGTGGGGGGGGGGGGAGGGTGGTGGCTGTCGATGACTTCTAAGGATATTGAAAAGGAAATGATTTCTGACTATCCATAAATTCCCAAAATGGCGCGACATCATTGCTGATTAAGCTTGACCTGGTCGTCCCTTTCAGATTGCAATACAGGGATCTGTGCGGCTGGTGTGGGAGAACTAACAGGCCAGTAATGATAGACATTGTAGCAAATGCAACATAGGGATCTGTGCCGCGGGTGTGCGAGAACTAACAGGCCAGTAGTGATAGCCAATGTATCAAATGTAATAGTGCTCACATAGTTTAGTCTACATTATAATGCATGATCGATTGAATTTTCTGAAAGTGTACTCACTGTGTATACGCAGATTAGTGACTGTAAATACAAAATGAACCGAACGGAATCTTTTTCTCGCGATGATAAAGAGACGGAATAAGTGTATCAATGTTTGCGCAAATTCTGTGGAAAAATAAGTTGCAATATAATTGCATCAATATATGGTTTTCAAATTCGTTTATCATTTTGTTTAATGTATCTACTTGTGACAAATTTACTGACGTGCTCTCATAGAACGGAGAACATGCACTCTAACACTGTCAACTCGTTAAGAGGAGCAGAATGATAGCACGGTCCTTCTGAATCCATCTGAGGAACAAATTGCACGGGGATCACTGACGCCTGAGACAGACCAGCAAGTTTGGAGAGAGATGTACAGTAGACCTGAGACAGACTACCACGTTTAGAGAGAGATGTACAGTAGACCTGAGACAGACTACCAAGTTTAGAGAGAGATGTACAGTAGACCTGAGACAGACCACCAAGTTTGGGGAGAGATGTACAGTAGACCTGAGACAGACCAGCAAGTTTGGAGAGAGATGTACAGTAGACCTAGACAGACCAGCAAGTTTGGAGAGAGATGTACAGTAGACCTGAGACAGACCAGCACGTTTGGATAGAGATGAACAGTAGACCTGAGACAGACCACCAAGTTTGGAGTGAGATGTACAGTAGACCTGAGACAGACCACAAAGTTTGGAGAGAGATGTACAGTAGACCTGAGACAGACCAGCAAGTTTGGACAGAATTTTACAGTAGACCTGAGACAGACCACCAAGTTTGGAGAGAGATGTACAATAGACCTGAGACTCCAGGATGTGACGACATAACAGCAGAACTAATACAGACAGAAGGAGACGCATGCATACACATAAGCCAAGCATTGTGCACACAAAATTTGGTACAGTTCAGAATGGTCTGCAGAATGGAGAAGATCAGTGTATATTCCGGTACCAAAGAAAGGGAACCTAAAATGATGCACTAACTAACGAACTATTGCCCTAATAAGCCACGTCATCAAGATATTATTACGTTTTATCATGAAGGGACTAGAAAAGAAAGTGGAAATTGAAATACATGAAACACAGGCAGGATTCAAACAAAGCAGAGGCACAAGAGATCACATCTTCAATTTGGGAAACCGCTTTGAAAAATGCAGAGAACACATTACTGACCTAAATACGCGCTTCATAGATTACACCAAAGTGTTTGACTGTGTACAACATCAGCAACTGTGGCAAATAATGAAATACAAAGGCTTCGTTACACATGGAAAACATCTAATAGAAACACTTGGCCGTGCCCAACAAGCCCCTGGGAGAATTAACGAACGCACCTCAGATTGGTTTGAGACCCTAAAAGGTGATAGGCAGGGCTGCATCCTTTTCCAAAATTAATTCAACATGTACGCGGAGAATATCAAGCGAAAGGTAAAAATAGATGACAGTTATATATTTTCTTTCTTCGTTCATCCTCAGATCAAGGTCCCGGTTTCTCTTACAAAGTACACCGTTGTTTCTAAGGCTGTTTTATCTCCATACAGCTTTTATCTCATATCTGCCTCACGAGGCCAGTATTGTTCTCTCTTTTTCTGCGTGAGCGTGCAGCTTTGTAGGATGTGTTCCGCTGTCATGATACGCTCCACATATGGACACTTCTCATCTGTCCAAATCCTTATTTTGTGGTAAAGATGAACCTTGAGTCTGTTATGCCCAGTTCTCAGTCTGAAGATGAGGACTTGCTCTTCTCTAGTTAAGTTAAAGTAGCTGTCCTCTTTTCGGAAGTCGAGGTATTGATCAGCCCATTTTACCCTGAAGTGGCTTTAATTATGGTCTTGGCCTCATTATATGTGATACTCAGGTCTGTTTGGGGGATATGCCCCTCCACACTTTGCTAGTTTGTCTGCAGCTTCATTGCCTTCAATATTGCAGTGGGGTGGGATCCACTGTATGACCAACCTTGGGTGTTCTGCTGAGAGCTGTGTCAGGGAGAACATACATTGCTCGAGATCTTCATCTTTGTGTTGTTTTAGCGCTGCTAATATTGACGCGGCACCAGTCACGAATTCTGTTTTCTTGGTGGACATCTTTATCTTGGATTACACGCTCAGCTGCGGCGTTCAGTGCCTTTGCTTCTGCACGGAAATTATTGGAATATGTTCCCGCTGTTAATACTCGAATTTGTTCTTCTCCATTCCTTAGTCTGTAATAGACCTCTCCACTTCCATTGGATGTGGTTTTGTTAGATGAGCTACTATCGATTGAGCGGTTCAGTGAGGGCCTCGGATTGGTCTCGGTCTGGTGCGCAAGTGCCGGCACCGTTGGCCGAGAAGAAGCTCGAACTCGATCGCTTGGAGAAAGTAAAAGTCGTAACAAGGTTCATCTGGGGTAGTTGTCTCGCCGCAGCGACTCAATTTCAACCAGTGTTCGTAAAGCGATCTCAGTCCCGCCAGGCGGAGCGATAGCGCGGGCTTGCGGAAAACGCTCGCCTGCCTTTCCCCGTAGAGCGAATTGGGTGCGGTTTGTTGCAGCGGCTCCTCCACCGAGGTGCGCTGGTCTGGTCCGTATCAGGAAACGTGGTCCGTCCGTGGTGATTTATCTAAGGCTTATAGCAGAGCTCGACAGTACGTCTCGCTGGTGGTCCGACTCTCGCAAAGAGCTTGTGACCGGCAAATGGAAAGCAGGAATCGTTACCTCGAGGCCCTGCGTTCTCCTACGGAGAAGGGCAGGCCGGCAGGCCAAATTGTCTCCGTCCCAGTGAAATGCATCGCCGAGGTCGTTGGGATCCGTTCTGCACAGAGCGCTGCCATCCCTCCTCGAGCGAGCCCGGTCGGTCGTCTGGTGCGTGTGGGAGGCCCCTGTCAGCATGCGGTCCTAGGTCGACGGAGTGAGGGACGGGTGGAACAAACCGTCCGTCCGTCCCGTCAGTCGGTCCCTGCGGCCGTCGTCCCAGTGAGGCTTTTTACACGTCACCCTTCCTCCGCCGACCGGTGTGTGCTGTACGTACGTCTCCGACAGATATCTGGTTGATCCTGCCAGTAGTCATATGCTTGTCTCAAAGATTAAGCCATGCATGTCTAAGTTCACACTGTCTCACGGTGAAACCGCGAATGGCTCATTAAATCAGTCGAGGTTCCTTAGATGACACGATCCTACTTGGATAACTGTGGCAATTCTAGAGCTAATACATGCTTACCAAGCTCCGACCCTCGCGGAAAGAGCGCTTTTATTAGTTCAAAACCAATCGTCGTTTCCCCTCGCGGGGTTGCGGCGTCCCCACTGGTGACTCTGGATAACTTTGTGCTGATCGCATGGCCTCATGTGCCGGCGACGCATCTTTCAAATGTCTGCCCTATCAAATGTCGATGGTACGTGACATGCCTACCATGTTTGTAACGGGTAACGGGGAATCAGGGTTCGATTCCGGAGAGGGAGCATGAGAAACGGCTACCACATCCAAGGAAGGCAGCAGGCGCGCAACTTACCCACTCCCGGCACGGGGAGGTAGTGACGAAAAATAACAATACGGGACTCTTTCGAGGCCCCGTAATTGGAATGAGTACACTTTAAATCCTTTAACGAGGATCTATTGGAGGGCAAGTCTGGTGCCAGCAGCCGCGGTAATTCCAGCTCCAATAGCGTATATTAAAGTTGTTGCAGTTAAAAAGCTCGTAGTTGGATCTCAGGCGCAGGCGGGCGGTCCGGCTCGCGCCGGTTCACTGCCCGTTGTCTCCTGCCCTACCGTCTGCCGGCTCTCTCCCACGGGTGCTCTTCGCTGAGCGTCCTGGGTGGCCGGCGCGTTTACTTTGAAAAATTAGAGTGTTCAAAGCAGGCCTCGGCTGCCTGAATAATGGTGCATGGAATAATGGAATAGGACCTCGGTTCTATTTTGTTGGTTTTCGGAACTGGAGGTAATGATTAACAGGGACAAACGGGGGCATTCGTATTGCGGCGTTAGAGGTGAAATTCTTGGATCACCGCAAGACGAGCTACTGCGAAAGCATTTGTCAAGAATGTTTTCATTAATCAAGAACGAAAGTCAGAGGCGCGAAGACGATCAGATACCGTCGTAGTTCTGACCATAAACGATGCCGACTAGCGATCCGCAGGAGTTGCTTCGATGACTCTGCGGGCAGCTTCCGGGAAACCAAAGTGTTTGGGTTCCGGGGGAAGTATGGTTGCAAAGCTGAAACTTAAAGGAATTGACGGAAGGGCACCACCAGGAGTGGAGCCTGCGGCTTAATTTGACTCAACACGGCCAACACTGAAATGATTGACATGCCGAGACCACTCTTCTGGGGTCTAATATGGAACTGGTGCTGGATTTAGACCCCCAGAAATCTGGGGTTATGCCCCCTGTGGCCCGGTTTGGTCTGCATCCAGTGCTCTGAAAAAGGAATTGACGGAAGAGCACTATCAGGAGTGGAGCCTGAGACCTAAATTAACTTAACACGCCAATACTGCAGAATGACTATCAAAAAGCACACCTTCGTGGGGTCTAATAGAGAACATGTGCTGGAATTAGACCCCCGAAAATCTGGGGCTACCCTCTAAGAAACTTGATTGTCTCGCTAAGGTAATTGACGGAAGGGCACCACCAGGTGTGGAACCTGCGGCTTAATTTGACTGAACACGCCAATACTGTAGAACAACTGACAAATCGAGAGCACTGCCGTTTGGGTCTAATAATGAACGTACGCTGGTATTAGACTCACGGATGACAAGTCAGCTCTCAAACAATCAAATGAAAGAACGCTACGGAAATCGTGTTTAACTCCGCAGAAACCGCAGATTACAAATACCTGGTCATTGACAAACAAAAGCCCTCTATAAATTCGTCTGACCAAATAGTGAACGGGTGCTGGAAATAGATCATCTGAAGACAGGTCAGTTTTACCCTACAAATGACAGGGCGTTGCTACGGAAAACCAGCTCAAATCGAGAGGAGCCGCAGACACTTTGGTTCACGTACCAGGCTGATAAGCCAAGGGCGCGAGGCTACCATGTGGAGGATTACGGCCGAACCCTTGTAAGCCGCAATCCCGCCCAAAATCTCAGCACCACTGCAATGGGAGGCTCCTACATGCTCGGGACCTGGGGCTTGCGCCCCAGCCCTATCAGGTAGAGCCACAGTAAGAGGTCCTTGCCGTCCGCCAATCAAAGCGGGCGGAAAACTGCTTGATACTCACCCTATACGGCGATGGGGTGCGAAAACACCAACCAAAGACTTAGTACCTGGTCGGGGTGTCGAAAACAGTAGAGCAGCCACCTCACTGTGAACTGTCAAGACTCAACCACTGACCATGAGAGTTGTCCGCACATCAGGCGAACAACATCTCCGTGACATTACCAGGCTTGTCCTCTGGCTGAATGCACTCCGGCTACGATATCTACCTCTGTACGTTATCAGCCATATAACTATCATACTGGACGCAGAAGAGATGCAGACCAGCGGACATTGCACACCTGCCCCACTGTGTCAAAACCCCAGGTGGCGGGGAATGCTAGGCGTACCATCCCTGCATAGAAGCCAAAAAAATAAAGGGAAAAAGAGATACCCCACTCACATGCAAATGCTACGTTTCTGGCAGGACGTGACGATCCTGGGATACAGACACACTGGACTGCCTCTCTTCCGGGTAAACCAGTCCATCTCATATATCATCACATATCATCGTTGCACCCTATAGACACGAGTAGTGAAGACTCGATAGTCTGGTAAGACAACTTCCATAAGAGAGAAAACTCTGATCATAAACAACTGCTGCCTTGCAGATAGGCTGGGGACAGCCAAAGGCTAAGGAGGGCATCCCTACAGAAACGCCTGTTGAAATCGGATGCACGGGGCCGCAAGCCTAACAAAACAGTGCAACGTAAATCACAGTATGATGGCAGTACAACCTATTCGAAAAACGCATGGCGCTCATCCTGCGGAGTCCCGCCAGGCAGCGATAGTGCCGGGCCCCACGCCTCGAAGGGGCCCACCCTTGACTACTGGTGGTCACCCACCCATGTGTCGTGGAGTCAAGGCACATGGCTATGGGGCAACCTCTATTGGCCAAAACCTCAAGACCCTCAAAATACTACAGTGGAATGCGGAGGGAGTCATTAACAAAAAACTTTCCCTAACACACCACCTGCATGAAGGTAAGATTGACGTGGCATGTATCCAGGAGACGCACCTCAACAATAACTATAAATTCTCAATCAGAGGATATCAGACCTTCCGTCTAGATAGAGAAGGCCACAAAGGAGGGGTCCTGATACTGACCAGAAACAGCATACCGAGTAGCGCGGTACCTGTCAATCACACCGGACAAGCAGAAATTGTAGGAGTTGACATAATGGCTCAAGAGACGAAGCTCCGCATTTTCAATCTGTACGGACCACCAAACAGAGACCTATCGCTCTCGAGTATGGAGGTCAGAGACTCCAACTGCATAGTAGTTGGAGATTTCAACAGCCACTCGGAGAGATGGGGATACTCTGACACAGACAGCAGAGGTGACGAAGTGGAAGATTGGGAGATAGATGCAAATCTCTCCCTAATCAATAGGCCGGAGGATAGCCCTAGCTTCTATTCAAGAACATGGCATACATCCTCGACTCCAGATTTGGCCTTCTCCACACAGGACATACACCATAAAATAGACCGCCAGGTGCTAAATCAACTGGCAGGTAGCGACCACAGGCCGATCATGCTAACCATTGACATGGAAGTAGGCCCACAGGAAACAAAACCGCTCCCACGTTGGAATTACAAACGAGCCGACTGGGACAGATTTGCAATCCTGACAGATGGGCTGTGTGAAACCATCAACACACGAAACACCAAAATGAAGCCCATGGTAGAGAGCCTAAGCAAGGCAATAATGCATGCCGCCACTGAAACCATCCCAAGAGGAGCTAGGAAAAACTATAAGCCCTACTGGAATGATGAGTTGCAGAAAGTGGAAGATGCAGTAACAAATGCTAGGAACATGGCAGAACGAGAAAAATCCATGGAGGCAAACATCGCCCTCAAAGCCGCCGCGGCGAAGTACAAACACACGCTCAAGCAAACAGCAAGAGAAAGCTGGAAAAATAAAACGGAAAGTCTAAACCTGGACAAAGAAGGGAACAAGCTATGGAAGCTAGTCAGAGCCATGAACGACGAAACCCCGTCAAATAAACAAATTACTATCAAGCAGGGCGAGAACTTGATCACAGGTAAGAAAGCCGCAAACGCCTTTGTCGATCACTATGCCAGAGCAAACCACATCGAGGTCCCTGCAGAAAAGCATACAGACATTAGCGAAGAGCTAAAGGGGCACGAAAACATAAATACGGCTCCCGAAGAGCACATGATGGCCAAACTAACAATGCGCGAAATGGAAGAGGCTATGAGAACACTAAAGAAAAGGAAATCTCCCGGAAAAGACGGGATAACAAACAAAATGCTGATGGGGCTGGGCCAAACAGCGAAGAGGAAACTACTATCAGTCCTGAACCAAAGCTGGAAAAGGGGTATTGTACCCCAGGCATGGCAAGATGCAATACTGGTACCAGTACCAAAAACAGGAACGGATAAAACAGATCCAAATGGATACAGGCCCATCAGCCTACTGAGATGTGTCGGCAAGCTGATGGAACGGATGATAAACACCAGACTGATGTGGCATCTGGAAGAAAAACGAATACTAATTCCACAGCAAGCCGGCTTTAGACAGCACAGATCCACTGAGGACCAGGTCATCCTCATAGCCCAGGAGATAGAAGATGCCTACCAGGCACAGAAACACACAGTAGCTGTTTGGGTGGATCTGGAAAAGGCATTTGACAAAGTCTGGAAGGATGGACTTAGAGTCAAGCTAAGAAGAAGTGATGTCTGTGGGAAGATGTACAAGTGAATCAACCACTACCTCAAACAAAGAACGGCCAGAGTCCAAGTACAAGGGCAGATGAGCAAAAAGGTGACACTCGAACAGGGAGTACCCCAAGGGGGAGTTTTGTCACCCACACTCTTCCTGGTATACATAAACGATATTACAGAGAATATACCAAGAAGAGTCCATAGCTCAATGTTTGCAGACGATCTGGCTATTTGGACCTCTGAAAAGAATCTCACCATAGCAAGAAATCGGATGCAGACGGCCCTAACATCGCTGGAAGAGTGGGCGAACTCATGGCTGGTCAAAATAAACGAGGAGAAAACCACGTGCACAATATTCTCGCTCTCATTAAAACCCCAAAGTACCAAATTAAGTCTAAATGGCAAAATCCTGCAGCCAAACGACAACCCAACCTATCTGGGAGTCACATTTGATCGGCGCATGACATGGAAAAGTCAGATCGAGAGAAACCGAATGAAAGCCAGAGAAAGAATGGCAATCATGAGGAAACTTGCTGGCACAAGCTGGGGAGCAGACGAAGGCATACTAAAGAAACTGTACGCTGGAAGAGTGAGACCAGTTCTCGAGTATGGCATTGTGGCATGGACAACAGCAGCGAAGGCGAACTTCGATAAAGTTAACAAACTTCAAAACCAAGCCATGAGAATTATAACAGGTGGCATGAAGTCAACGCCAATTGTAGAACTTGAAAAGATTACAAAACTGCAATCCATGACCGATAGAAGAGACTGCAGAGCCCAGCTGCAGTCAGAGAAACTCCGAAGACTGACGGACCATCCAATGTACCAGAGACTAAACAATTTGGGAAATGGGAAACTAAAGCGGAGAAACTTTGCAGAAATAGCCAAAGCAAAGATGCACGAAGATCCCACAAACGCACAAACAACACCAAAACCCATCACTACTGTACGAAAACCTACCTGGAGGCAGGATATATTTCCAGAGGTGGTAGAAAAGATACCAGGTATTGCAAAAAAAAACTGCCAGACTGAAAAAGAAAGGAGAGACACTACCCTAAGCTTCATAACGAAAAGCTACCCAAGCATGGACTGGACCCATGCATACACCGACGGTTCTGTAACAAACACTACACAGAACGGAGGGGCAGGAGCATTCCTGAACCTACCAAATGGCAGAAAAATAACACTGTCATTCGCTACTGGTAAGTACACAAGCAATTTCAGAGCGGAGGCAGAGGCACTGAGGGCGGCAGTGGAAGAAATGGTGACAAACAGTGAAAATGAGAGCCATATAGTTCTGCTGACAGATGCTCTCGAAGTAGTCACAGCGCTAAAAAGCCAGAAAAACACTGAGCTTAATGACCTAAGAGCAGCACTCTGCAAACTGTGCCAGCAGTCCGCACCAAAAAGGGTAGTGGTACAGTGGGTCCCGTCACACTGCAACATCCAAGGCAACGAGGAGGCAGACAGACTGGCAAAAGAAGGTGCAAGACTACCACAAACAGATACCAGTATGACGTACGAAGAGTCAAAACGGCTTATCAAAGCCAGATACATGACCAAATGGGAAACCGAACATACTGGTTACACCAAAAACGATGCCTATTACCAGTTGAACCGAAGAGAGCAGGTCGTTGTCTTCAGACTTCGCACTGGCCACAACAGACTGAGGTACCACCTATTCAACAAATTGAAGATAGGGTGTACCGACGAATGCCCGTGCGGTACTGGTAAAATGACCACTGAACATCTGCTGCAGAACTGCCCGACATACGAGGATCAGAGAGAGCAGATGTGGCCATTACCAGTGGAACTGCAAGACAAGCTCTATGGCAGTGGCGAGAGCCTCAGGATGACCGCCGCTTTTTTCGAAAAAATAATGGTTACTGTCTGACTGTGTACGCAGAAGAAGAAGAAGAAGATGAGCCATCTGTATATACGTGTATCCATGTTTCTGGTGGGTAAACTCTCCTAAGATATTTTTCTGTAACAAATTTCCTTTTTCCTATACCCTCTAAGGTTTCTACCGTCTCAGGGGACTTGTCTTTTTTCCATGGTTGGATTTAGAATGTTTGTTTCAGATCTCTAAACACTGCATGTCTTATGATTTGGTTTGCTCTTGTAAGTTCTTTAGTTTTTGATATGAAGTGGTTTCTCTTTAATCTCCCTGTTCCCATGCGACTTATTCTGTCATATATTGGGTGATCAGGCATTCGTTTGAACGTATCTCCGTGCTAGATTGTTTTGTTTTTTTATCTCTGCGCGTCTCAGTACTTTCAATTCATTTGATGTTCTCCATTGCATTTAGTGGTGTTGTTCTCATAGTTGAAGTGATGATACGTATACCTTGATTTTGAGTAGTTCTATTTTGTTGAAAGTTATTCTTTGTTGCTGTCGACCATGATGCTATCCCGTATTCTAGCACTAATCTCACATAACCTGTGTACAGTTTCATTAGGGTGCCCGTGTCCGCTCCCCGTGTTGAGCCTGATATCTTTCTCATTATGGCCATTCTGTTCTAAGCTTTTTTGGTGGCTTTCTTTATTTGGTTTTTAAATGCCAATCTTGGGTCGATTGTTATTTCCAGATAAGTTGGACTTATGTCGAGGGGGAGAGTCTGACCATTTACATTTAGGATAATTTTTTTGTGCTTTGGAGATAGAGAGAAGATTGTGCACGTGATTTTGGATTCGTTATAGCGATTTGCCAGTTTTTTGTTCCGCCTCTATTTTATTAAGGGCCTCCCGCATTTGGTTTCTAGCTACAGGTGTAGACTCTTCGGATGTCCATAGTGCCAGGTCATCTGCATATAGTGCACTGTGTACTCTTTTAGGGATTTCTGGGATTATATCATTGATATATATGAGGAACAGCATGGGTGAGAGTATTCCACCTTGCGGGAATCCTTGTTCCATTTTCATCTTTTTGCTGAGGTGTCATTGGAGTTGCACCCTTGCTGTCCTGTTATCTAGGTAATCACTGATCCACTTGTACATGTTGTTGGTTACATCAATTTGCAGTAGTTTGAGTTTTAACCTGCTTTTCCATAATTTATCAAATGCTTTTTCTAGGTCTAACTAGACTGCCAGTGTTTTGTTTTTTTCTTGAAATGCATCTACCATCTCCAACTAGATATATGTCACCTGATATGTCACCTGATCTTCAGTTGATCTGTTTCTACGAAAACATTTTTGCTGGGGGATAAGTAAATTCTTTGAATCCATATGCCAGATTATTATAGTGTTAACTATTCGTTCCATTAGTTTCCCCACACAGCTGAGTAGACTAATAGGTCTGTAACTGCCTGGCTTCATGTTGTCTTTCCCATGTTTAAGGATGGGGATAGTCCTTGCCTCCTTCCACACTGTGGGGACAGTTCCTTGTTTCCAGCTTGTGTTAAAGATGTGTAGCAGTTTGTTCTTTGCTATTTCTCTCGTGCTAGAGAGCATTTCATTACTTATGGCATCCTTTCCTGGGGCTTTCCTTTTCTTGAGTTTAGTAATTGGTGACTCCAGTTCTGTCTTGGTGATTTTTACTATCAGATGTTCTTCAGGTACTCCCATTGAGTGCTCCATGTGGTTTATTTCTTACTTAACATACTCTTTCATGTCTGTTGGTATTTTATTTCTACTTGTTTCTGCATAATTTTGGATTAGAACATCCGCAGCTTTTTTCTCAGTGAGTACTTTCCTTTATTTTCAATTGCAAATTGTTGTCTTGTAGCTGTTTTCATCACTCAAGGACTTTGCTAGCTTTCAGAGCTTCTTGTTCTTTCTATCAAAGTTCTGTATGCCCATGCGAAGCTGTTCCTGCAATAGTTGACCGTTTTTCTATATCTTGCAGCAGCTGCATTGAGTGCGATGTTGTTTTCCTGATTCGGTCAATTTCCACTTTGTCTCTTGCCTCTTTTAGTTGAAGTCGCATATGTTGGACTTCAGGTGACAAATACGGTTTGTGGTCCCATCTGTTGGAATTCAGGTGACCAATACGGTTTGTGGTCCCATCTGTTTCACTTCAGGTGATCAATACGGTTTGTGGTCCCATCTGTTTGTGACCAGTACGGTTTGTGGTCCCATCTGTTGGACTTCAGGTAACCAATACGGTTTGTGGTCCCATCTGTTTCACTTCAGGTGATCAATACGCTTTGTGTTCCAATTTGTTTGTGACCAGTACGGTTTGTGGTCCCATCTGTTGGACTTCAGGTAACCAATACGGTTTGTGGTCCCATCTGTTGGACTTCAGGTAACCAATACGATTTGTGGTCTCATCTGTTGGACTTCAGGTAACCAATACGATTTGTGGTCCCATCTGTTGGACTTCAGGTAACCAATACGGTTTGTGGTCCCATCTGTTGGACTTCAGGTAACCAATACGATTTGTGGTCTCATCTGTTGGACTTCAGGTAACCAATACGGTTTGTGGTCCCATCTGTTGGACTTCAGGTAACCAATACGGTTTGTGGTCCCATCTGTTGGACTTCAGTAACCAATACGGTTTGTTTTTCTTGGACTTTATAACTGAAGAAATCACAAAGTTTATCTTCTCATACTTCTTTTTATTGAGTTGGTCATTGTTGCGAGAGGAACTTAGATCAGCTAAACGTTCCTCTTGTTTCCCAGTGAAAGCTGTCAGGTCAGAATACAACCACTGACGCCTTTTGGGGTTTGACGAGCTGAAATCTGATGTCGAATTCGACACCAGCCTCGCGCCTTTCTAAACTGACACGTTCACTCCGAAAGATTGTTTAGCTACATACAGCTTCTGTGATCGGGACCGTATCGGGTAGATGTGTCTCATTTATCGCTTCTATATCCCTGTTGTACGGTCCAGTTCACTGGCCACCAGAGCCACCTTTTTTCTGGTCTTCCGGCATTCGTGCTGTTTTATAACGTTCGCAGGCTCCACGTCTTGTAGACAAGGACCTTCTGTTTTTCCTTTGCTCTTGTTCGAACGTATTGGCTGGATTCCTTCGAGCCGGTCAGGGCAAGTCAAAGCAGGCTATATTTAGGACACCTTTTCTAGCGCCTGTCTATGTCTGTGTAGGTGAGCAGATCATGTTTACAGAGGCCTGCTCAGGATCTGAAGGGACTGTATAATTTCTCGGTGGCTTCTAGGACCAGCGAAGAGTGGCCCTTTGCCTGATCCGTCTGTGTCCAAGTTTGTCGCTGGAGCTTCAGGGTTACATGGTTAAGGCGTGACTAAAGACTGATGCTGATGTGCAAGACCGAATATCATGGCGCACATCTCTTCGTGACGGTGGAGCGCCATGCGAGACAACCATAACAATAGCAGCTGAACAACGGAGATAGGCTAGAAAAGCCCGTCAAATGAAGACTTCATATCAGGCCTACAGTCCCTGCCCACAATGACTGAGGCATTTAGTGGACCGGAGTCCTCCATATGATATGCTCTTGCTGCAGGCTGGTCAAAATGCGTTTTAACTAAATGACCAAACTACTTGATTTGTTGGTCGTCAATGTAGGCACTAACTGGGTTTGTCCCCACTGTCTGCCTCAGCGTGGTGTTGTGGGTTCGATCACGGATTGACTTTCCGGCTGTACTGTACTTCTCACACAGCGCATCCCACCGTCCTGGATCTTACTCGTATGTGTTTCTAATAAGTACCAAGGCTGACATTGGTTACACAATGTAGAAATAAACAGTAAATTGATGAACCTCTACTTAGTTGAAAGAAGCCCACTAGAGTGTTTTCATATAGGTGCACACAGTAGATCTGTTCTTCTTCTGAATTCTCTGTACAATCCTTCTGTCCACTCTGTCGTCATCAGTGAACATGCTAACTACGTATTTTAACTCCTGTACTTGCTTGAGGCCTGACAATTGTGTGACTGTTGTGGAAACTTCCTTGCTCGTGTTCACGCGGTATCAACATAATCTCGGTCTTGCTTGTCTGTGCTCATGTCTTGTCATATTCGTTACAAGCGGAATTGAGACAGGTCAGGCGGTGTTGTAGGTCTTCTCCATTTTAGTAGATGACCTAATCATCAGCAAACAACAGTTTATTTACAGACTTCTAATGAGGGTTAGCTAACTGTGTGATTTTATCCCTATAAATTGTGAACAGAAGTGGAGAAAGAACACATCCCTGCCGTACGCCACTGATCACTGGAAACCAATCTGTTATACCGGCATTTGTTCGTACTGAACCTTCACTGTTTACGTATAAACGCGAATGCTATCCAGTAGTTGACCCTCCACACCATATTTCTCCATTACCTCCCCTGGCCTACATCAGTTTACCCTGTCAAACACCTCTTCCTGATAAATGAAGGCTACGAGGAGTGTTTGTGTATGTATTCTAAGTTTTGTTTACATTTAAGTGTCTGGAGCGTAAATATAGCATCCGTACATCCCTTGCTATTCGAGCAAGAAGCCATGGCGGTGATACTGAAGCACTGAGCTGTGGCTATACAATAGCTCGTACTCGCTGTTCAAGGGCACGTGCGAAAATGTTTCCGAGGTGGCTAAGAAGGGATATTTGACTATACGAGCTGCAATCCTTCCTGGTGCCCTTGTCTTTTTTTACAAATAGGTACAACCACCGCTCTTTGGCAATCACAGGTACATTTCCTTCAATCCACACCTGATTTAAGATCTTTGTGAGCAATCTTACTCCTACATGGTGACAAGCTTTAATGGCATGTGCCGATATGTTGTCTACACAAGGAGCCCTGTAGTTAGGACTTCATCTAATTACCTCCCTGGCTCCTTGCTCGAGTATTACTTTGTCAATATATTTCGGGGTTTGTACCAATCCGCTGAGCGTGAGGCCCTCATGGTGAGGCCCTTCCATTGCACTTTGGCTGGGCTAGCTTCTGAGGGCGCACAAACCTAGCATAGGTACATACAGACGCACACGTGCATCGATGCACTGGTTAATACGTCCTGATATCGCCGAAAAGACCACGGTCCAGGTGGAAAGGGTGAGCCTCCGTCAGCAGGATTCAGACGGGCAAACATTTAACGACAAACAACAAACAAACAAACAAACGACAATAACTGGGGCATTTTCTACAATTTGTGTTTTAGTGGTCAAAGGGATGCAACTCGCCAATTTTTCTTTTAGTGGTCAAAGGGATGCAGCCACAATATTTTTCTATCACATAATAAACTGGTGACACAGATCTTATCTTTTGTCTAATTGTGTCTTCTGCTTGTTCATCAGTTGGACCTTATTTAGAGAGCTCAAGTCTGATAGAAAGGATTCGCAGGACCCTCGAGGAGACACAACCGAACAAGTTGGATTCAGACGAACCTACAGTGCACTAGATCACATACCAATGTGCTGTAATTTGATCGAGAAGGCACGAGAGCACCAAACAACGCTGATACTCACATTCATTGACTCCAAAAACCATTTTGCTCGGTTGTAACAAGATTCGTGTGGAAAACGCTGGTCGAGCAATGAGTAGACCTCCACTACATATAAATACTCCAGAAATACTCCAGAAATTCTATGAAGGATGTACAAACGTCATCCGCCCATTCACTCAACCCATCAGCATCATGACCGAGGCAGGAGTACGACAGGCAGACCCGAAGTCGCCGAACCTATTCTCTGCATTCCTGGAGTCGACGATGGGGCACTCCGACTGTGACAACTATGGCATCAAAATAGATACAGACGACTGAATCACCTCAGACTCACAGACGACATCGTCCTCGTTGCAGAGGTCCCTAGAATCGTAGCGACAGAGATGATGCGGTCACTAGACACAGAAGGCAGGCCTAGCCATGAGCCAGGGGAAAACCAGGGCTATACGCAACCGTTTCGCAGAGCATAAACCCATACTCTTCAGTGAAACGTCCCTAGAGGATGCTGACGAATTTGCCTATCTGGGAAGGCTCCTCAATATGGAGAGCAACATAAAACCTGAGATCGCAAGACAGGTACGAGCGGGCTGGGCAGCCTTTAACTCCTGCATGACAGCAACAGACGCCACAAAGGACACCAGACTACGTGCGGACTTCTTCGACTCGGTAGTCATGACAGCGCTCTGCTATGGTAGCGAAACCTGGTCTATAACCAAAGCAGCAGAGAACCAACTGAGAACAGCACACGCAGCTCTTGAAAGACGCCTCGTGGAAATAACTACCAGACAACAGCGGCAGAGCGAACTACACAATAGCGACATCCGGAGAATGTCACACATCAAGGATGTCTTACAGCACGTCAAGCATTCGAGACACCGCTGGGCTGGTGATATATCCAGAAGTCAAAAGATGGAGTACCATAGTCACCACGCGACAAAAAGACCCCAACTCGATGGTGAGATTAACTAGACAAGCACGACACACACGACCCCCCAACAGACATTAAACTGTACCATTGGACGACAAGACCCCGCGCCAGAAACGACTTGATCCTGAGTTGGGACACGCTCGCGAGGATCTTGCCGATAAAAGACAGCAGCGAAAATCCGCGCTAACTGTTACACTTCTGGCGATTGCCTTTTTTCTTGTAGATATGTACAATCGGCGCGTCCTTCATTTCTTGTGGGACTAATCCTTCAGCCCAGATGAAGCAGAAGAGTGCACTGAGCTTCCTAGTGAGGCATATCAACCGCTGATGCTTATACCTCTGCTGGTATTGCGTCTCCACCGGCGGCTCTTCCATGAGAAAAATCGTTGATGGCCTCGTCTGATTCATCTACAGTTTTGTGGACCAGAACGTGTTTTCAGCGCCTCGTAGAACGTTTTGTGGTCGTGTAGCACAGGAAACGCCTAAATCTCGTCTGTCCGTCTGCTTAGCCAATGTAGTCAAGCCAGACATAAGTTCTACCAATTTCAATTACCTAGTGATATATAGACAACTTATCCTCCTTCTATTTTATGTCATATCTCAGGTGCCCTGTGCCTGTTCTCTCGAAGTGTAATAGATAAAGAAAACCTGACCACTCTTCGCTGTAATGTAAATGAAAGATTCTCGGTATAGACGACACAACGATGATCACATTAGAACAAGAAGCAGGAGTGAATGAGCTGCAAACCAGAGCCAATCAAAACCATGTCAGTCCTCCACATGGCGACCCTTGGAACAGGCTGAACTAGTCACTAGTGTATTCTGGCCAATGGATATGGATCGCGGGGGAAAGGCAAACTTGGTACTAAACAAGCCAGCTGAAAACGGATGTGTCGGTTCGAAAGATGCAGATATCGCAAACTAGTTGTAAACTACCACACAGCATCACAATGTATTTAGAAGAATTAGAAATAGAAAAAGAAGAAGAGAAAGATGAAGAAGAAGAAAAAAGAAGAACACGAAGACGAAAAAGATGAAGAGGTTGAAGAAAAAGACGATCAGATCAAATTGGGAATTAATGGAATATGTACCTTGTCTATAACTGAGAAAGATAGACACCAGGAACATTAGTGTCTATGAACCTTGCCTATAAGAATACTTCAACACCAGTCTCTGGACTGACCAACAGAGAACAGTGACATAATCAGAAGCCTTCAACACCAGTCTCTGGACTGACTAACAGAGGACAGTGACGTGACATTATCAGAAGCCTTCAACACCAGTCTCTGGACTGACTAACAGAGGACAGTAACATGATCAGAAGCCTTCAACACCAGTCTCTGGACTGACTAACAGAGGACAGTGACGTGACATTATCAGAAGACTTTAACACCAGTCTCTGGACTGACTAACAGAGGACAGTGACGTGACATTATCAGAAGCCTTCAACACCAGTCTCTGGACTGACTAACAGAGGACCGTAACATGATCAGAAGACTTTAACACCAGTCTCTGGACTGACCAACAGAGGACAGTGACGTAGCATGATCAGAAGACTTTAACACCAGTCTCTGGACTGACTAACAGAGGACAGTGACGTAGCATGATCAGAAGACTTTAACACCAGTCTCTGGACTGACTAACAGAGGACCGTAACATGATCAGAAGACTTTAACACCAGTCTCTGGACTGACTAACAGAGGACAGTGACGTGACATGATCAGAAGATTTTTACACCAGTCTCTGGACTGACTAACAGAGGACCGTAACATGATCAGAAGACTATAACACCAGTCTCTGGACTGACTAACAGAGGACAGTGACGTAACATTATCAGAAGACTTTAACACCAGTCTTTGGACTGACTAACAGAGGACAGTGACGTACATTATCAGAAGACTTTAACACCAGTCTCTGGACTGACTAACAGAGGACAGTAACATGATCAGAAGACCTTAACACCAGTCTCTGGACTGACTAGCTTGATGATGATGTTGAGTCGGTTACGACAGCTGAACTGATAGTTCTCTATTTGGTGAGACGGAGATGGCCAGTGGTATATGGGAGATATTTCTGCAATGGTCACTATTGTATCATTGTAATATTATTGTACATCTTTGGTCTAATATTTATTTACCTTGTTCCAGTTTTACCAATTGTCTTTGACTTATTATCTCCAGTTTTACAATTGTCTTTGACTTATTATCTCCAGTTTTACAATTGTCTTTGACTTACTATCTCCAGTTTTACCAATTGTCTTTGACTTACTATCTCCAGTTTTACAATTGTCTTTGACTTATTATCTCCAGTTTTACAATTGTCTTTGACTTACTATCTCCAGTTTTACCAAATGTCTTTGACTTATTATCTCCAGTTTTACCAATTGTCTTTGACTTACTATCTCCAGTTTTACCAATTGTCTTTGACTTACTATCTCCAGTTTTACCAATTGTCTTTGACTTACTATCTCCAGTTTTACCAATTGTCTTTGACTAACTATCTCCAGTTTTACAATTGTCTTTGACTTATTATCTCCAGTTTTACAATTGTCTTTGACTTACTATCTCCAGTTTTACCAATTGTCTTTGACTTATTATCTCCAGTTTTACCAATTGTTTTTGACTTACTATCTCCAGTTTTACAATTGTCTTTGACTTATTATCTCCAGTTTTACAATTGTCTTTGACTTACTATCTCCAGTTTTACAATTGTCTTTGACTTACTATCTCCAGTTTTACCAATTGTCTTTGACTTACTATCTCCAGTTTTACAATTGTCTTTGACTTATTATCTCCAGTTTTACAATTGTCTTTGACTTACTATCTCCAGTTTTACCAATTGTCTTTGACTTATTATCTCCAGTTTTACCAATTGTCTTTGACTTACTATCTCCCGTTTTACCAATTGTCTTTGACTTACTATCTCCATATTTACCAATTGTCTTTGACTTACTATCTCCAGTTTTACAATTGTCTTTGACTTACTATCTCCAGTTTTACCATTTGTCTTTGACTTACTATCTCCAGTTTTACCAATTGTCTTTGACTTACTATCTCCAGTTTTACAATTGTCTTTGACTTATTATCTCCAGTTTTACAAATGTCTTTGACTTACTATCTCCAGTTTTACCAATTGTCTTTGACTTATTATCTCCAGTTTACAATTGTCTTTGACTTACTATCTCCAGTTTTACAATTGTCTTTGACTAATTATCTCCAGTTTTACAATTGTCTTTGACTTACTATCTCCAGTTTTACAATTGTCTTTGACTTACTATCTCCAGTTTTACCAATTGTCTTTGACTTACTATCTCCAGTTTTACAATTGTCTTTGACTTATTATCTCCAGTTTTACAATTGTCTTTGACTTACTATCTCCAGTTTTACCAATTGTCTTTGACTTATTATCTCCAGTTTTACCAATTGTCTTTGACTTATTATCTCCAGTTTTACCAATTGTCTTTGACTTACTATCTCCAGTTTTACAATTGTCTTTGACTTACTATCTCCAGTTTTACCAATTGTCTTTGACTTACTATCTCCAGTTTTACAATTGTCTTTGACTTATTATCTCCAGTTTTACAATTGTCTTTGACTTACTATCTCCAGTTTTACCAATTGTCTTTGACTTATTATCTCCAGTTTTACAATTGTCTTTGACTTATTATCTCCAGTTTTACAATTGTCTTTGACTTATTATCTCCAGTTTTACCAATTGTCTTTGACTTACTATCTCCCGTTTTACCAATTGTCTTTGACTTACTATCTCCAAATTTACCAATTGTCTTTGACTTACTATCTCCAGTTTTACAATTGTTTTGACTTACTATCTCCAGTTTTATCATTTGTCTTTGACTTACTATCTCCAGTTTTACCAATTGTCTTTGACTTACTATCTCCAGTTTTACAATTGTCTTTGACTTATTATCTCTAGTTTTACAATTGTCTTTGACTTACTATCTCCAGTTTACCAATTGTCTTTGACTTATTATCTCCAGTTTTACAATTGTCTTTGACTTACTATCTCCAGTTTTACAATTGTCTTTGACTTATTATCTCCAGTTTTACAATTGTCTTTGACTTACTATCTCCAGTTTTACAATTGTCTTTGACTTACTATCTCCAGTTTTACAAATGTCTTTGACTTACTATCTCCAGTTTTACAATTGTCTTTGACTTATTATCTCCAGTTTTACAATTGTTTTTGACTTACTATCTCCAGTTTTAGCAATTGTCTTTGACTTATTATCTCCAGTTTTACCAATTGTCTTTGACTTACTATCTCCAGTTTTACCAATTGTCTTTGACTTACTATCTCCAGTTTTACAATTGTCTTTGACTTACTATCTCCAGTTTTACCAATTGTCTTTGACTTACTATCTCCAGTTTTACAATTGTCTTTGACTTATTATCTCCAGTTTTACAATTGTCTTTGACTTACTATCTCCAGTTTTACCAATTGTCTTTGACTTATTATCTCCAGTTTTACAATTGTCTTTGACTTATTATCTCCAGTTTTACAATTGTCTTTGACTTATTATCTCCAGTTTTACCAATTGTCTTTGACTTACTATCTCCCGTTTTACCAATTGTCTTTGACTTACTATCTCCAAATTTACCAATTGTCTTTGACTTACTATCTCCAGTTTTACAATTGTCTTTGACTTACTATCTCCAGTTTTACCATTTGTCTTTGACTTACTATCTCCAGTTTTACAATTGTCTTTGACTTACTATCTCCAGTTTTACAATTGTCTTTGACTTATTATCTCCAGTTTTACAATTGTCTTTGACTTACTATCTCCAGTTTTACAATTGTCTTTGACTTACTATCTCCAGTTTTACCAATTGTCTTTGACTTACTATCTCCAGTTTTACAATTGTCTTTGACTTATTATCTCCAGTTTTACAATTGTCTTTGACTTACTATCTCCAGTTTTACCAATTGTCTTTGACTTATTATCTCCAGTGTTACCAATTGTCTTTGACTTACTATCTCCAGTTTTACCAATTGTCTTTGACTTACTATCTCCAGTTTTACCAATTGTCTTTGACTTACTATCTCCAGTTTTACCAATTGTCTTTGACTTACTATCTCCAGTTTTACAATTGTCTTTGACTTATTATCTCCAGTTTTACAATTGTCTTTGACTTACTATCTCCAGTTTTACCAATTGTCTTTGACTTATTATCTCCAGTTTTACAATTGTCTTTGACTTATTATCTCCAGTTTTACAATTGTCTTTGACTTATTATCTCCAGTTTTACCAATTGTCTTTGACTTACTATCTCCCGTTTTACCAATTGTCTTTGACTTACTATCTCCAAATTTACCAATTGTCTTTGACTTACTATCTCCAGTTTTACAATTGTCTTTGACTTACTATCTCCAGTTTTACCATTTGTCTTTGACTTACTATCTCCAGTTTTACCAATTGTCTTTGACTTACTATCTCCAGTTTTACCAAATGTTTGTTACTCGATGACTCCAGCTCTTTCTCCACTTGTTACAAATTGTCTGTGAGTCACCGACTCCGTATGTATAAACTGTCTGTGACTCTATTTCTTCACTGTTACAAATTGTCTGTGACTCACTGTTTCCATTGTTACAAATTATATGTGACTCACTGTTGCCATTGTTACAAATTGTCTGTAACTCACTGTCTGTAAGCAGGACTGTATGGCTTTCATTTTTTTTATGTGTCACCATTTCTTCCACTGCCGTCCTCAGTGCCTCTGCCTCCGCTCTGAAATTGCTTGTGTACTTACCAGTAGCGAATGACAGTGTTATTTTTCTGCCATTTGGTAGGTTCAGGAATGCTCCTGCCCCTCCGTTCTGTGTAGTGTTTGTTACAGAACCGTCGGTGTATGTATGGGTCCAGTCCATGCTTGGGTAGTTTTTCGATATAAAGCTTAGGGTAGTATCTCTCCTTTCTTTTTCAGTCTGGCAGTTTTTGTTTCCAATACCTGGTATTTTTTCTACCACCTCTGGAAATATATCCTGCCTCCAGGTAGGTTTTCGTACAGTAGTGTCAATGAAACGCTTCTCCTGTATCTCACGCAGAACCACATTTCTCATTATTTTGTTTTTCCTGATTTCATGTTATTCCCATTCCCTGGACTGGTACCCGAGTTAAAAAAGTAGTACCACTGTAACATCCCAAGCCAACTAAAGAATGTTTAGAGTGATGCTAGCAACTTCATTATGTAAACCAATTGCTAACTAAAACTGTCACTTTAAATTGTTGAATTCAGGTTACCCGTACATGATCCAGATGTAGTTGTGACTGTATGCTCCGCTTGAAGCCTCATCATGATAGCCAGACAATTCTGAATTATAGCGTTACACGATTCATGTAAGGGACACAATCCACGACATTCTGGTGAAATACAAGACCTGAAAACCACAAACGAGTTGTCTCCACACATCAACATATCTCTTACAATGTTACTTATGTGAGTCGGAGTTAGGAAATGTTGTTTGTGATAATGGGTGGTCACACTGGAGACAGTGGGCCAAAGGCTATTGGTTGCTTTGGTGCCAGTGAGTATCATACTATTTGTAAGTAAGGAGACAGTGAGTCACAGTAAGTTTGTAGGTAATTAGACAGTGACAGCTCACAATTTTGTAACAATAATGACAATGAGTCATTTATAATTTGTTACAATGGAGTCAGCGAGTCACTTGCAATTTAAAACAGTGGAGACAGTGAGTTACAGACAATTTGTAACAATGGCAACAGTGAGTCACAGATAATTTGTAACAATGGCAACAGTGAGTCACAGACAGTTTATTCATACGGAGTCGGTGACTCACAGAAAATTTGTAACAAGTGGAGAAAGAGCTGGAGTCATCGAGTAACAGACATTTGGTAAAACTGGAGATAGTAAGTCAAAGACAATTGGTAAAACTGGAGATAGTAAGTCAAAGACAATTGGTAAAACTGGAGATAGTAAGTCAAAGACAATTGGTAAAACTGGAGATAGTAAGTCAAAGACAATTGGTAAAACTGGAGATAGTAAGTCAAAGACAATTGGTAAAACTGGAGATAGTAAGTCAAAGACAATTGGTAAAACTGGAGATAGTAAGTCAAAGACAATTGGTAAAACTGGAGATAATAAGTCAAAGACAATTGTAAAACTGGAGATAATAAGTCAAAGACAATTGGTAAAACTGGAGATAGTAAGTCAAAGACAATTGGTAAAACTGGAGATAGTAAGTCGAAGACAATTGGTAAAACTGGAGATAGTAAGTCAAAGACAATTGGTAAAACTGGAGATAGTAAGTCAAAGACAATTGGTAAAACTGGAGATAGTAAGTCAAAGACAATTGGTAAAACTGGAGATAGTAAGTCAAAGACAATTGGTAAAACTGGAGATAGTAAATCAAAGACAATTGGTAAAACTGGAGATAATAAGTCAAAGACAATTGTAAAACTGGAGATAATAAGTCAAAGACAATTGGTAAAACTGGAACAAGGTAAATAAATATTAGACCAAAGATGTACAATAATATTACAATGATACAATAGTGACCATTGCAGAAATATCTCCCATATACCACTGGCCATCTCCGTCTCACCAAATAGAGAACTATCAGTTCAGCTGTCGTAACCGACTCAACATCATCATCAAGCTAGTCAGTCCAGAGACTGGTGTTAAAGTCTTCTGATCATGCTACGTCACTGTCCTCTGTTGGTCAGTCCAGAGACTGGTGTTAAAGTCTTCTGATCATGTTACGGTCCTCTGTTAGTCAGTCCAGAGACTGGTGTTGAAGGCTTCTGATAATGTCACGTCACTGTCCTCTGTTAGTCAGTCCAGAGACTGGTGTTGAAGGCTTCTGATAATGTCACGTCACTGTCCTCTGTTAGTCAGTCCAGAGACTGGTGTTAAAGTCTTCTGATAATGTCACGTCACTGTCCTCTGTTAGTCAGTCCAGAGACTGGTGTTGAAGGCTTCTGATCATGTTACTGTCCTCTGTTAGTCAGTCCAGAGACTGGTGTTAAAGTCTTCTGATAATGTCACGTCACTGTCCTCTGTTAGTCAGTCCAGAGACTGGTGTTGAAGGCTTCTGATAATGTCACGTCACTGTCCTCTGTTAGTCAGTCCAGAGACTGGTGTTGAAGGCTTCTGATTATGTCACTGTTCTCTGTTGGTCAGTCCAGAGACTGGTGTTGAAGTATTCTTATAGACAAGGTTCATAGACACTAATGTTCCTGGTGTCTATCTTTCTCAGTTATAGACAAGGTACATATTCCATTAATTCCCAATTTGATCTGATCGTCTTTTTCTTCAACCTCTTCATCTTTTTCGTCTTCGTGTTCTTCTTTTTTCTTCTTCTTCATCTTTCTCTTCTTCCTTTTCTATTTCTAATTCTTCTAAATACATTGTGATGCTGTGTGGTAGTTTACAACTAGTTTGCGATATCTGCATCTTTCGAACCGACACATCCGTTTTCAGCTGGCTTGTTTAGTACCAAGTTTGCCTTTCCCCCGCGATCCATATCCATTGGCCAGACTACACTAGTGACTAGTTCAGCCTGTTCCAAGGGTCGCCATGTGGAGGACTGACATGGTTTTGATTGGCTCTGGTTTGCAGCTCATTCCCTCCTGCTTCTTGTTCTCTTCATTCTAATGTGATCATCGTTGTGTCGTCTATACCGAGACTCTTTCATTTACATTACAGCGAAGAGTGGTCAGGTTTTCTTTATCTATTACACTTCGAATTTAAGAGGAGCTATCACAAACCGAGTCCAGAGAAAAATCAGTAAGAGTACTGAATTCAATAATATAATCTTGGAAAACAACAATCTAATTGTTTCTATGTTCTTGTATCTGTCTAATTTTTCCTGTGTTATTGTTTCCAATTTTGTTGTTTATATTATGCTGTTTTTATGTTATTCGTTTTGTACTTCAGTCGCCCCACCAGCGATGAAGGCTTTAGGATGTTAATTTTGTATATTAGTTTATTATTTACTTAGAGAGAACAGGCACAGGGCACATGAGATATGACATGGAATAGAAGGAGGATAAGTTGTCTATATATCACTAGGTAATTGAAATTGTTAGAACTTATGTCTGGCTTGAATACATTGGCTAAGCAGACGGACAGACGGGATCTAGGCGTTTCCTGTGCTCCACGATCACAAAACGTTCTACGAGGCGCTGAAAACACGTTCTGGTCCACAAAACTGTAGATGAATCAGACGAGGCCATCAACGATTTTTCTCATGGAAGAGCCGCCGGTGGAGACGCAATACCAGCAGAGGTATAAGCATCAGCGGTTGATATGCCTCACTAGGAAGCTCAGTGCACTCTTCTGCTTCATCTGGGCTGAAGGATTAGTCCCACAAGAAATGAAGGACGCGCCGATTGTACATATCTACAAGAAAAAAGGCAATCGCCAGAAGTGTAACAGTTAGCGCGGATTTTTGCTGCTGTCTTTTATCGGCAAGATCCTCGCGAGCGTGTCCCAACTCAGGATGAAGTCGTTTCTGGCGCGGGGTCTTGTCGTCCAATGGTACAGTTTAATGTCTGTTGTGGGGTCGTGTGTGTCGTGCTTGTCTAGTTAATCTCACCATCGAGTTGGGGTCTTTTTGGGGTCTTTTTGTCGCGTGGTGACTATGGTACTCCATCTTTTGACTTCTGGATATATCACCAGCCCAGCGGTGTCTCGAATGCTTGATGTGCTGTAAGACATCCTTGATGTGTGACATTCTCCGGATGTCGCTATTGTGTAGTTCGCTCTGCCGCTGTTGTCTGGTAGTTATTTCCACGAGGCGTCTTTCAAGAGCTGCGTGTGCTGTTCTCAGTTGGTTCTCTGCTGCTTTGGTTATAGACCAGGTTTCGCTACCATAGCAGAGCGCTGTCATGACTACCGAGTCGAAGATGTCCGCACGTAGTCTGGTGTCCTTTGTGGCGTCTGTTGCTGTCATGCAGGAGTTAAAGGCTGTCCAGCCCGCTCGTACCTGTCTTGCGATCTCAGGTTTTATGTTGCTCTCCATATTGAGGAGCCTTCCCAGATAGGCAAATTCGTCAGCATCCTCTAGGGACGTTTCACTGAAGAGTATGGGTTTATGCTCTGCGAAACGGTTGCGTATAGCCCTGGTTTTCCCCTGGCTCATGGCTAGGCCTGCCTTCTGGGTCTAGTGACCGCATCATCTCTGTCGCTACGATTCTAGGGACCTCTGCAACGAGGACGATGTCGTCTGTGAGTCTGAGGTGATTCAGTCGTCTGTATCTATTTTGATGCCATAGTTGTCACAGTCGGAGTGCCCCATCGTCGACTCCAGGAATGCAGAGAATAGGTTCGGCGACTTCGGGTCTGCCTGTCGTACTCCTGCCTCGGTCATGATGCTGATGGGTTGAGTGAATGGGCGGATGACGGTTGTACATCCTTCATAGAATTTCTGGAGTATTTCTGGAGTATTTATATGTAGTGGAGGTCTACTCATTGCTCGACCAGCGTTTTCCACACGAATCTTGTTACAGCTGAGCAAAATGGTTTTTGGAGTCAATGAATGTGAGTATCAGCGTTGTTTGGTGCTCTCGTGCCTTCTCGATCAAATTACAGCACATTGGTATGTGATCGTCTGAATCCAACTTGTTCGGTTGTGTCTCCTCGAGGGTCCTGCGAATCCTTTCTATCAGACTTGAGCTCTCTAAATAAGGTCCAACTGATGAACAAGCAGAAGACACAATTAGACAAAAGATAAGATCTGTGTCACCAGTTTATTATGTGATAGAAAAATATTGGGGCTGCATCCCTTTGACCACTTAAAGAAGAAAAAATGGCCAGTTGCATCCCTTTGACCACTTAAACACAAATTGTAGAAAATGCCCCAGTTATTGTCGTTTGTTTGTTTGTTTGTTGTTTGTCGTTAAATGTTTGCCCGTCTGAATCCTGCTGACGGAGGCTCGCCCTTTCCACCTGGACCGTGGTCTTTTCGGCGATATCAGGACATATTAACCAGTGCATCGATGCACATGTGCGTCTGTATGTACCTATGCTAGGTTTGTTGCGCCCTCAGAAGCTAGCCCAGCCAAAGTGCAATGGAAGGGCCTCACCATGAGGGCCTCACGCTCAGCGGATTGGTACAAACCCCGAAATATATTGACAAAGTAATACTCGAGCAAGGAGCCAGGGAGGTAATTAGATGAAGTCCTAACTACAGGGCTCCTTATGTAGACAACATATCGGCACATGCCATTAAAGCTGGTCACCATGTAGGAGTAAGATTGCTCACAAAGATCTTAAATCAGGTGTGGATTGAAGGGAAGGTACCTGTGATTGCCAAAGAGCTGTGGTTGTACCTATTTGTAAAAAAACAAGGGCACCAGGAAGGATTGCAGCTCGTATAGTCAAATATCCTTTCTTAGCCACCTCGGAAACATTTTCGCACGTGCCCTTGAACAGCGAGTACGAGCGATTGTATAGCCACAGCTCAGTGCTTCAGTATCACCGCCATGGCTTCTTGCTCGAATAGCAAGGGATGTACGGATGCTATATTTACGCTCCAGACACTTAAATGTAAACAAAACTTAGAATACTTACACAAACACTCCTCGTAGCCTTCATTTATCAGGAAGAGGTGTTTGACTGGGTAAACTGATGTAGGCCAGGGGAGGTAATGGAGAAATATGGTGTGGAGGGTCAACTACTGGATAGCATTCGCGTTTATACGTAAACAGTGAAGGTTCAGTACGAACAAATGCCGGTATAACAGATTGGTTTCCAGTGATCAGTGGCGTACGGCAGGGATGTGTTCTTTCTCCACTTCTGTTCACAATTTATAGGAATAAAATCACACAGTTAGCTAACCCTCATTAGAAGTCTGTAAATAAACTGTTGTTTGCTGATGGTTAGGTCATCTACTAAAATGGAGAAGACCTACAACACCGCCTGACCTGTCTCAATTCCGCTTGTAACGAATATGACAAGACATGAGCACAGACAAGCAAGACCGAGATTATGTTGATACCGCGTGAACACGAGCAAGGAAGTTTCCACAACAGTCACACAATTGTCAGGCCTCAAGCAAGTACAGGAGTTAAAATACGTAGTTAGTATGTTCACTGATGACCACAGAGTGGACAGAAGGATTGTACAGAGAATTCAGAAGAAGAACAGATCTACTGTGTGCACCTATATGAAAACACTCTAGTGGGCTTCTTTCAACTAAGTAGAGGTTCATCAATTTACTGTTTATTTCTACATTGTGTAACCAATGTCAACCTTGGTCCTTATTAGAAACACATACGAGTAAGATCCAGGACGGTGGGATGCGCTGTGTGAGAAGTACAGTACAGCCGGAAAGTCAATCCGTGATCGAACCCACAACACCACGCTGAGACAGACAGTGGGGACAAACCCAGTTAGTGCCTACATTGACGACCAACAAATCAAGTAGTTTGGTCATTTAGTTAAAACGCATTTTGACCAGCCTGCAGCAAGAGCATATCATATGGAGGACTCCGGTCCACTAAATGCCTCAGTCATTGTGGGCAGGGACTGTAGGCCTGATATGAAGTCTTCATTTGACGGGCTTTTCTAGCCTGTCTCCGTTGTTCAGCTGCTATTGTTATGGTTGTCTCGCATGGCGCTCCACCGTCACGAAGAGATGTGCGCCATGATATTCGGTCTTGCACATCAGCATCAGTCTTTAGTCACGCCTTAACCATGTAACCCTGAAGCTCCAGCGACAAACTTGGACACAGACGGATCAGGCAAAGGGCCACTCTTCGCTGGTCCTAGAAGCCACCGAGAAATTATACAGTCCCTTCAGATCCTGAGCAGGCCTCTGTAAACATGATCTGCTCACCTACACAGACATAGACAGGCGCTAGAAAAGGTGTCCTAAATATAGCCTGCTTTGACTTGCCCTGACCGGCTGGAAGGAATCCAGCCAATACGTTCGAACAAGAGCAAAGGAAAAACAGAAGGTCCTTGTCTACAAGACGTGGAGCCTGCGAACGTTATAAAACAGCACGAATGCCGGAAGACCAGAAAAAAGGTGGCTCTGGTGGCCAGTGAACTGGACCGTACAACAGGGATATAGAAACGATAAATGAGACACATCTACCCGATACGGTCCCGATCACAGAAGCTGTATGTAGCTAAACAATCTTTCGGAGTGAACGTGTCAGTTTAGAAAGGCGCGAGGCTGGTGTCGAATTCGACATCAGATTTCAGCTCGTCAAACCCCAAAAGGCGTCAGTGGTTGTATTCTGACCTGACAGCTTTCACTGGGAAACAAGAGGAACGTTTAGCTGATCTAAGTTCCTCTCGCAACAATGACCAACTCAATAAAAAGAAGTATGAGAAGATAAACTTTGTGATTTCTTCAGTTATAAAGTCCAAGAAAAACAAACCGTATTGGTTACTGAAGTCCAACAGATGGGACCACAAACCGTATTGGTTACCTGAAGTCCAACAGATGGGACCACAAACCGTATTGGTTACCTGAAGTCCAACAGATGAGACCACAAATCGTATTGGTTACCTGAAGTCCAACAGATGGGACCACAAACCGTATTGGTTACCTGAAGTCCAACAGATGGGACCACAAACCGTACTGGTCACAAACAAATGGGACCACAAACCGTATTGATCACCTGAAGTGAAACAGATGGGACCACAAACCGTATTGGTCACCTGAATTCCAACAGATGGGACCACAAACCGTATTGGTCACCTGAAGTCCAACAATGGGACTTCAACTAAAAGAGGCAAGAGACAAAGTGGAAATTGACCGAATCAGGAAAACAACATCGCACTCAATGCAGCTGCTGCAAGATATAGAAAAACGGTCAACTATTGCAGGAACAGCTTCGCATGGGCATACAGAAGCCCTCAACTTTGATAGAGAGAACAAGAAGCTCTGGAAGCTAGCAAAGTCCTTGAGTGATGAAAACAGCTACAAGACAACAATTTGCAATTGAAAATAAAGGAAAGTACTCACTGAGAAAAAAGCTGCGGATGTTCTAATCCAAAATTATGCAGAAACAAGTAGAAATAAAATACCAACAGACATGAAAAAGTATGTTAAGTAAGAAATAAACCACATGGAGCACTCAATGGGAGTACCTGAAGAACATCTGATAGTAAAAATCACCAAGACAGAACTGGAGTCACCAATTACTAAACTCAAGAAAAGGAAAGCCCCAGGAAAGGATGCCATAAGTAATGAAATGCTCTCTAGCACGAGAGAAATAGCAAAGAACAAACTGCTACACATCTTTAACACAAGCTGGAAACAAGGAACTGTCCCCACAGTGTGGAAGGAGGCAAGGACTATCCCCATCCTTAAACATGGGAAAGACAACATGAAGCCAGGCAGTTACAGACCTATTAGTCTACTCAGCTGTGCGGGGAAACTAATGGAACGAATAGTTAACACTATAATAATCTGGCATATGGATTCAAAGAATTTACTTATCCAACAGCAAAAAGGATTTCGTAGAAACAGATCAACTGAAGATCAGGTGACATATATCTAGTTGGAGATGGTAGATGCATTTTAAGAAAAAAACAAAACACTGGCAGTCTAGTTAGACCTAGAAAAAGCATTTGATAAATTATGGAAAAGCAGGTTAAAACTCAAACTACTGCAAATGGGTGTAACCAACAACATGTACAAGTGGATCAGTGATTACCTAGATAACAGGACAGCTAGGGTGCAACTCCAATGACACCTCAGCAAAAAGATGAAAATGGAACAAGGATTCCCGCAAGGTGGAATACTCTCACCCATGCTGTTCCTCATATATATCAATGATATAATTCCAGAAATCCCTAAAAGAGTACACAGTGCACTATATGCAGATGACCTGGCACTATGGACATCCGAAGAGTCTACACCTGTAGCTAGAAACCAAATGCAGGAGGCCCTAAATAAAATAGAGGCGGAACAAAAAACTGGCAAATCGCTATAACGAATCCAAAATCACGTGCACAATCTTCCCTCTATCTCCAAAGCACAAAAAAATTATCCTAAATGTAAATGGCCAGACTCTCCCCCTCGACATAAGTCCAACTTATCTGGAAATAACAATCGACCCAAGATTGGCATTTAAAAACCAAATAAAGAAAGCCACCAAAAAAGCTTAGAACAGAATGGCCATAATGAGAAAGATATCAGGCTCAACACGGGGAGCGGACACGGGCACCCTAATAAAACTGTACACAGGTTATGTGAGATTAGTGCTAGAATACGGGATAGCATCATGGTCCACAGCAACAAAGAATAACTTTCAACAAAATAGAACTACTCAAAATCAAGGTATACGTATCATCACTTCAACTATGAGAACAACACCACTAAATGCAATGGAGAACATCAAATGAATTGAAAGTACTGAGTCGCGCAGAGATAAAAAACAAAACAATCTAGCACGGAGATAAGTTCAAACGAATGCCTGATCACCCAATATATGACAGAATAAGTCGCATGGGAACAGGGAGATTAAAGAGAAACCACTTCATATCAAAAACTAAAGAACTTACAAGAGCAAACCAAATCATAAGACAGGCAGTGTTTAGAGATCTGAAACAAACATTCTAAATCCAACCATGGAAAAAAGACAAGTCCCCTGAGACGGTAGAAACCTTAGAGGGTATAGGAAAAAGGAAATTTGTTACAGAAAAATATCTTAGGAGAGTATACCCACCAGAAACATGGATACACGTATATACAGATGGCTCATCTAACAAAACCACATCCAATGGAGGTGGAGAGGTCTATTACAGACTAAGGAATGGAGAAGAACAAATTCGAGTATTAACAGCGGGAACATATTCCAATAATTTCCGTGCAGAAGCAAAGGCACTGAACGCCGCAGCTGAGCGTGGAATCCAAGATAAAGATGTCCACCAAGAAAACAGAATTCGTGACTGGTGCCGCGTCAGTATTAGCAGCGCTAAAACAACACAAAGATGAAGATCTCGAGCAATGTATGTTCTCCCTGACACAGCTCTCAGCAGAACACCCAAGGTTGATCATACAGTGGATCCCACCCCACTGCAATATTGAAGGCAATGAAGCTGCAGACAAACTAGCAAAGTGTGGAGTTGCATCCCCCCAAACAGACCTGAGTATCACATATAATGAGGCCAAGACCATAATTAAAGCCACCTTCAGGGTAAAATGGGCTGATCAATACCTCGACTTCCGAAAAGAGGACAGCTACTTTAACTTAACTAGAGAAGAGCAAGTCCTCATCTTCAGACTGAGAACTGGGCATAACAGACTCAAGGTTCATCTTTACCACAAAATAAGGATTTGGACAGATGAGAAGTGTCCATATGTGGAGCGTATCATGACAGCGGAACACATCCTACAAAGCTGCACGCTCACGCAGAAAAAGAGAGAACAATACTGGCCTCGTGAGGCAGATATGAGATAAAAGCTGTATGGAGATAAAACAGCCTTAGAAACAACGGTGTACTTTGTAAGAGAAACCGGGACCTTGATCTGAGGATGAACGAAGAAAGAAAATATATAACTGTCATCTATTTTTACCTTTCGCTTGATATTCTCCGCGTACATGTTGAATTAATTTTGGAAAAGGATGCAGCCCTGCCTATCACCTTTTAGGGTCTCAAACCAATCTGAGGTGCGTTCGTTAATTCTCCCAGGGGCTTGTTGGGCACGGCCAAGTGTTTCTATTAGATGTTTTCCATGTGTAACGAAGCCTTTGTATTTCATTATTTGCCACAGTTGCTGATGTTGTACACAGTCAAACACTTTGGTGTAATCTATGAAGCGCGTATTTAGGTCAGTAATGTGTTCTCTGGATTTTTCAAAGCGGTTTCCCAAATTGAAGATGTGATCTCTTGTGCCTCTGCTTTGTTTGAATCCTGCCTGTGTTTCATGTATTTCAATTTCCACTTTCTTTTCTAGTCCCTTCATGATAATACGTAATAATATCTTGATGACGTGGCTTATTAGGGCAATAGTTCGCTAGTTAGTGCATCATTTTAGGTTCCCTTTCTTTGGTACCGGAATATACACTGATCTTCTCCATTCTGCAGACCATTCTGAACTGTACCAAATTTTGTGTGCACAATGCTTGGCTTATGTGTATGCATGCGTCTCCTTCTGTCTGTATTAGTTCTGCTGTTATGTCGTCACATCCTGGAGTCTCAGGTCTATTGTACATCTCTCTCCAAACTTGGTGGTCTGTCTCAGGTCTACTGTACATCTCTCTCCAAACTTGCTGGTCTGTCTCAGGTCTACTGTAAAATTCTGTCCAAACTTGCTGGTCTGTCTCAGGTCTACTGTACATCTCTCTCCAAACTTGCTGGTCTGTCTCAGGTCTACTGTAAAATTCTGTCCAAACTTGGTAGTCTGTCTCAGGTCTACTGTACATCTCTCTCCAAACTTGCTGGTCTGTCTCAGGTCTACTGTACATCTCTCTCTAAACTTGCTGGTCTGTCTCAGGTCTACTGTACATCTCTATCCAAACTTGCTGGTCTGTCTCAGGTCTACTGTACATCTCTCTCCAAATTTGCTGGTCTGTTTCAGATCTACTGTACATCTTTCTCTAAACTTGGTAGTCTGTCTCAGGTCTACTGTACATCTCTCTCCAAACTTGGTGGTCTGTCTCAGGTCTACTGAACATCTCTCTCCAAACTTGGTAGTCTGTCTCAGGTCTACTGTACATCTCTCTCCAAACTTGGTAGTCTGTCTCAGGTCTACTGTACATCTCTCTCCAAACTTGGTAGTCTGTCTCAGGTCTACTGTACATCTTTCTCTAAACTTGGTAGTCTGTCTCAGGTCTACTGTACATCTCTCTCCAAACTTGGTGGTCTGTCTCAGGTCTACTGAACATCTCTCTCCAAACTTGGTAGTCTGTCTCAGGTCTACTGTACATCTCTCTCCAAACTTGCTGGTCTGTCTCAGGTCGACTGTACATCTCTCTCCAAACGTGCTGGTCTGTCTCAGGTCTACTGTACATCTCTCTCCAAACTTGGTAGTCTGTCTCAGGTCTACTGTACATCTCTTTCCAAACTTGCTGGTCTGTCTCAGGTCGACTGTACATCTCTCTCCAAACTTGCTGGTCTGTCTCAGGTCTACTGTACGTCTATCTCCAAACTTGGTGGTCTGTCTCAGGTCTAATGTACATCTCTCTCCAAACTTGGTAGTCTGTCTCAGGTCTACTGTACATCTCTCTCCAAACTTGCTGGTCTGTCTCAGGTCGACTGTACATCTCTCTCCAAACTTGCTGGTCTGTCTCAGGTCTACTGTACGTCTATCTCCAAACTTGGTGGTCTGTCTCAGGTCTAATGTACATCTCTCTCTAAACTTGGTAGTCTGTCTCAAGTCTACTGTTCATCTCTATCCAAACGTGCTGGTCTGTCTCAGGTCTACTGTACATCTCTCTCTAAACTTGGTGGTCTGTCTCAGGTCTACTGTACATTTCTCTCTAAACTTGGTAGTCTGTCTCAGGTCTACTGTACATCTCTCTCCAAACTTGCTGGTCTGTCTCAGGTCTACTGTACATCTCTCTCCAAACTTGGTGGTCTCTCTCAAGTCTACTGTACATCTCTCTCCAAACGTGCTGGTCTGTCTCAGGTCTACTGTACATCTCTCTCCAAATTTGCTGGTCTGTCTCAGGTCTACTGTACATCTCTCTCCAAACGTGCTGGTCTGTCTCAGGTCTACTGTACATCTTTCTCTAAACTTGGTAGTCTGTCTCAGGTCTACTGTACATCTCTCTCCAAACTTGGTGGTCTGTCTCAGGTCTACTGAACATCTCTCTCCAAACTTGGTAGTCTGTCTCAGGTCTACTGTACATCTCTCTCCAAACTTGCTGGTCTGTCTCAGGTCGACTGTACATCTCTCTCCAAACGTGCTGGTCTGTCTCAGGTCTACTGTACATCTCTCTCCAAACTTGCTGGTCTGTCTCAGGTCTACTGTACGTCTATCTCCAAACTTGGTGGTCTGTCTCAGGTCTAAGGTACATCTCTCTCTAAACTTGGTAGTCTGTCTCAGGTCTACTGTTCATCTCTATCCAAACGTGCTGGTCTGTCTCAGGTCTACTGTACATCTCTCTCCAAACTTGGTGGTCTGTCTCAGGTCTACTGTACATCTCTCTCCAAACTTGGTAGTCTGTTTCAGGTCTACTGTACATCTCTCTCCAAACTTGGTAGTCTGTCTCAGGTCTACTGTTCATCTCTATCCAAACGTGCTGGTCTGTCTCAGGTCTACTGTACATCTCTCTCCAAACTTGGTGGTCTGTCTCAGGTCTACTGTACATCTCTCTCCAAACTTGGTAGTCTGTCTCAGGTCTACTGTACATCTCTCTCCAAACTTGGTAGTCTGTCTCAGGTCTACTGTACATCTCTCTCCAAACTTGCTGGTCTGTCTCAGGTCTATTGTACATCTCTCTCCAAACTTGCTGGTCTGTCTCAGGCGTCAGTGATCCCCGTGCAATTTGTTCCTCAGATAGATTCAGAAGGACCGTGCTATCATTCTGCTCCTCTTAACGAGTTGACAGTGTTAGAGTGCATGTTCTCCGTTCTATGAGAGCACGTCAGTAAATATGTCACAAGTAGATACATTAAACAAAATGATAAACGAATTTGAAAACCATATATTGATGCAATTATATTGCAACTTATTTTTCTACAGAATTTGCGCAAACATTGATACACTTATTCCGTCTCTTTATCATCGCGAGAAAAAGATTCCGTTCGGTTCATTTTGTATTAACAGTCACTAATCTGCGTATACACAGTGAGTACACTTTCAGAAAATTCAATCGATCATGCATTATAATGTAGACTAAACTATGTGAGCACTATTACATTTGATACACTGGCTATCACTACTGGCCTGTTAGTTCTCGCACACCCGCGGCACAGATCCCTATGTTACATTTGCTACAATGTCTATCATTACTGGCCTGTTAGTTCTCCCACGCCAGCCGCACAGATCCCTGTATTGCAATCTGAAAGGGACGACCAGGTCAAGCTTAATCAGCAATGATGTCGCGCCATTTTGGGAATTTATGGATAGTCAGAAATCATTTCCTTTTCAATATCCTTAGAAGTCATCGACAGCCACCCCCCCCCCCCCACCCACCACCCACCAAATTCCAAATAAAACCAACTACACTACAGGATGCTATTATTGATGTTCACTCTGTGAGTATGGATGACATTGTGTTTCTGTCCTGCGCACGTACATGCGACACCTAGCGTCTGTTACCTAAGTAATCACAAAATTGGATGTTGCGGTCCCCTAATGTCTGTTACCTAAGTAATCACAAACTGGATGTTGTGGCCCCCTGGTGTATGTTACCTAAGTAATCACAAAACTGGATGTTGCTGCCCCCTAGTGTCTGTTACCTAAGTAATCACAAAACTGGATGTTGCGGTCCCCTAGTGCCTTACCTAAGTAATCACAAAACTGGATGTTGCGGTCCCCTAATGTCTGTTACCTAAGTAATCACAAACTGGATGTTGTGGCCCCCTCGTGTCTGTTACCTAAGTAATCACAAAACTGGATGTTGCTGCCCCCTAGTGTCTGTTACCTAAGTAATCACAAAACTGGATGTTGCGGTCCCCTAATGTCTGTTACCTAAGTAATCACAAAACTGGATGTTGCGGCCCCCTGGTGTCTGTTACATAAGTAATCACAAAACTGGATGTTGCTGCCCCCTAGTGTCTGTTACCTAAGTAATCACAAAACTGGATGTTGCGGTCCCCTAGTGTCTGTTACCTAAGTAATCACAAAACTGGATGTTGCTGCCCCCGAGCGTCTGTTACCTAAGTAATCCCAAAACTGGATGTTTCTGCCCAATAGCGTCTGTTACCTGAGTAATCACAAAACTGGATGTTGCTGCCTACTAGTCCCCATTGGCACATTTAGAAACCAGCAACTATATTTGACAGATATCCAAATTTAGTGTGTGACCTACTTACTGACTTACCTCGTTTTAATCAAATATTTAAAAAAAAACCAATGAAATTCTAGAGAAAAAACTGCAAGGTCACATATTTGTTTCCCCCTTCACCGTGTCTCCTAAGACGGAGTACTGTGTTCTGTGTTTTGCACCTTACAGCCTGGTGAATCCATATTCAGCACGTATTTTTAATGGGCTCACATCCCATAGGTTTACGAATCCAGGGATCTGAACACAGACATTTTTGTTAGCAAGCCATGGTAGCTCCTCCGCCACTGATGAGCACTTTGATATGACCCTCATACATAGAAAGAACACTCATTAAGTTAATCCAGAACCTGGATGAAAATTAAGAGCCGATTATTTCAATATCAGAAGGTCTCAATGGTGCAGTTTCCATAAGACAGGGGGTACGACAGGGCTACTCGCTTGCACCGAGTCTCTACAGCGCATATTCTGGGATGATGATGGACAAGGTTATGCGGAGTTGTAATAGAAAGTCAAAGTTAATGGAAAGCGCTAGTTGGACAGAAAGAAGATGTAATGATAGAATGTGCTCTCTGAAGTGGGCGCACAAAAACAAATATTCCATTTTGTACAAAAACGTTGGTTGAGTTGGCTGGGATATGAGACAAGAAAGTCTTCTAGAGAAGATACTAGAGGGCAAGATTGAAGGGAAGAGAGGACCGGGGCGACCAAGACTCACCTTTACATCTCAGGCATGCAGGGACATTAAAGTACCAACTTCGCTGGAATGAAGAGAACTACCGAGGATAGGGTCAAATGGTGAGAAATACTCAGACAACCTTACAACCAGGCTTAGGACTGGTAAACTAGATGATAGGGTCAAATGGAGAGACATAATCACACAACCTAACAACCAGTCTTAGGACTGATCAACTACAGGATAGAGTCAAATGGAGAGACATAATCAGACAACCCTACAACCAGTCTTGGGACAGATCAACCAGATGATGATGACATACAATACAAATTGATATCAATACTATCGTTGTCGTTGCTTATTTAACATCTATCAATAAGATAGCATCCCTCCTCCACCCCCACCCCCATTGTATCCCGGGGACCCTTATTGGGAATGACAGAATATAACCGTTGCTGAATACTGCCACAGTAAGTCAAGGACAACAAATGTTTCGGCAGGCGATGTATTTATTTCTCCTGGGTGATGAAGACAATATGACAAATTATTTCATTCAATACATTTTGTTGTTGTTAGAAAATGCAAATACTTTGGTCAGATCAAGACACACGAAAGCCAGATAGTCATGTTTACAGATGCCATGTCCGTGGTTACTGCATTAAAAAGCCAAAAACATACAGAACTTAATGACTTAAGAGCAGTACTCTGTTAGCTATGCCAGTAGTCCACACCCAATAAAGTAGTAGTACAGTGGGTCTCATTCCACTGTAACATTCAAGGCAACGAGGAGGCAGACAGACTAGCAAAAGAAGGTGCAAGGTTACCACAACCTGATTCTAGTGTGACCTACGAAGAGTCCAAAAGGCTTATTAGGGCCAGGTACAAATGGGAAACAGAGCATACTGGCTACACACCTATTGATGCTAATTACTAGTTGATGAGAAGAGAGCAGGTGGCAGTCTTCAGACTCCGTACAGACAACAATAGACTGAGGTACCATCTATTCAATAAACTGAAGATAGGTGCTACTGACCCTGTGGTGACTTAATACAAGTTTATAAGATGATCAGAGGAATGGATAAATTAGACTATAACAAGTTTTTTAAAAATACAGCCACCCACAATAACACGAGGGCATAGCTACAAGCTGACTAAAGACAGGTCCAGATTAGATATTAGGAAATATTTTTTTAGTCAGAGAGTGGTGTCTGCTTGGAATGCATTGCCAGGGGAGGTAGTGGAGGCAGGGACAGTCAATGCATTTAAGAATAAACTGGATGCGCATAGCTTTTAGAGCAAGGTGATGTAAATGTAACTGGTTGTATACAGACTCTGCAGGGTCTCCTAAACCAGTATAAAGATGTTAAGTTAAGTTAAGTTAAGCTAAGTTAAGTTACAGGGAAAATGACCGCTGAACATCTGCTGCAAAATTGCCCGACATACGAGGTCCAGAGAAAGCACACGTGGCCATCACCAGTGCCAACACTAGACAAGCTCTATGGCAGTGTCGACAACCTCAGGATGACAGCTGCTTACTTCGAACAAATTCAAGTTGTCGTCTGACAGCGTACGAAGAAGAAGAAGATAAAGAAACACAAGTCTCAAGAGAACAGTGTTGGAAGTTATGGTACCAGGTAAAAGAGGAAGGGGTAGACGAAGAGGACGATGGTACCAAGATATCCAGGAATGCCTTGGTATGACTATGGCGGAGGCTAGAGTTTTGGCAAGGGAACGAGTTGCTTTCAGACAGGCTGTTATGGGAGCGACGTTCTATAAAGGGCATGCTACGTGATGATGACATGTTGTAAGATGCCACTAAAGGTTGTGTATTGATGTGGCAATTATTGCTACAGTACTGAAAATTACTAGAACAAGTATTTCCTAATAGCTCGTAATGGCAAGCCAAATACACTGCTGGACCTGTGTTTCAAGAAATGGAGAGGCGGGATCTTGATTTGGTTGATTGGACTTCATGCATGCATTGAAAGGCGTGACTGAAGAGAATTGTGCTTGAGACTAGCAACTTCATCATGCAAGCACATTGTTACAGAAACCCCTACTGCAAGAGCATGCACAGTTCTTTACCGCAGGCTTCTTGATGAAGGTCGACTGTGCTGGTACTGTTGTGCTCCAGCTGGGTCGATAAAGACAAGATAGATCGTCCTCGTTCGTCTTCAGAACTCGACTTCAATGACTCTAACAAAGGTAGCAGTCGACTTGAGTCTCAGTGCACTTCCGTACAGCTTCTCGTGGAAGGACACTGGCTGTTGCCAAATGCTACTTCTTTTGTCGGTATATGATGGAGATGACTGGAAACTGTGTACTGTTGTCATGGGGGCTGTGCCGAGACGAAAGATGACCCGCTAACGTGGAGGACAGATGGAGCAGAGGCGAAATGTTTCAGGTAGTTGTTCCACGGGTGATCTCACGGACGACTCCATTAGTGGTGAGGTCTTGTGTTTCGTGTGGTGTCAAAAGTAGACAACCTGCAAATAAAAGAAATATTTGTATAAGATGGTCGTGTTTACTGTAGTCTTAGTCTTAGTCGACCTGTGCTTCTACAAGGGCAGATGTCCAGGTGTAGGTCCTAGCTCTGGATTGAGCTGGATGTAGCCGGGATGAGGATTTCCTGCTTAATGGGCTGGGCTCGAGCGGCTTATTGCTCTACTGCATTGGGACAAGGGTCGCGGAGTGTGGTTAACAGAATGTGCAGGTCCATCTTAATAGACTCTAAACACTAGAGCAAAATTAACCCTAAGCCTGTTAGGCGCCATCTATGCTGCTCTTAACAAACCACCTAACCATGACCTGTGTTATGCCATGTCATACAGGTACTCCCTTCTTTCGACATACTCTCTGGGGCAGTGGTGCTATTCTTGTCCTTGTTATTCACAGACCCATGCTGGCCACTCGGGATGTTTACTGTAGTACACCGGTCATACAGTGGGTTAGAGGTAATATGTTGCTTGTACAGAGAATCATAGGTGTTTTTATTGTGATTGCACAAAGCGACAAAGTGACTTGTTGCTACTCAGATATTAAGCTCACAATATCGCTAGACCTATAAAATAATAAGCCGAATCAAAATGTATACATGTAATCCCCTAGTAGTGGATCCAATCTGAAGCATTGACTGGCTCATTTGAAAGTAAGCCTGTTTCTAACCATTTCTTATTGTTTTACTGTTATTTACCTGACCTTGACTAACATGTCCAATCAGTATGTTTTGCTTGACCATACATTGTTACTGATCCAGAAGCATTGGGGCTCTTGGCCTTCTACCAAATGCCATGTAATGACATCTGCACATGAATGTTAGTTGTTTAGTGCCATACAAAGTGTTCCATTGATCTGACGTCTGAGGAAGAAACATTTTACTAACACCGTTGAACGCCGAGCACTCAAAAAAGTTCTAAAAGTGAGCGGTGAGGACAATTTGCTAGAAAAAAAAGTTCTAAATGTGAGCGGTGAGGACAATTTATCTTAACAAAAGTTCTAAAAGTGGGCTGTTAAAAAAAATTGTCATAGCGAAAGTTATAGAAGTGGGTGGTAAGGACAATTTAGCCAAATGAAAGTTATACAAGTGGGTGGTAAGGACAATTTATCCTCACGAAATTAAAAACGTGGGCGGTAAGGACAATTTAGCAAAATAAAAGTTATAAATGTAGGCGGTAAGGACAATTTACCCAATTGAATGTCATAAAAGTGGGCGGTAAGTAGAATTTACCCAAATGAAAATCATAAAAGTGGGGGGAAAAGACAATTTAACCAATTGAAAGTTATACAAGTGGGTGGTAAGGACAATTTACCCTTATGAAATTATAAAAGTCAGAGGTAAGGACAATTTACCCTTACGAAATTATAAAAGTCAGCGGAAAGTACAATTTACCCAAATGAAAGATTATAAATTTGGGTGGTAAGGACAATTTACCCTCTAGTAATTATAAAAGTGGGCGGTAAGGTCAATTTAGCGAAATGAAAGTTATAAATGTAGGCGATAAGTACAATTTACCCAAATGAAAGGTTATAAATGTGGGCGGTAAGGACAATTTACCTAAATGAGAGGTTATAAATTGGGGGCGGTAAGGACAATTTACCCAATTCAAAGTCATAAAAGTGAGCGGTAAAGACAATTTACCCAATTGAAAGTCATAAAACTGAGCGGTAAAGACAATTTACCCAAATGAAAGTTATAAAAATTGCGGTTAGGACAATTTACCCTATTGAAATTGATAAAAGTGGGCGGTAAGGACAATTTCCCCTCACAAAAGTTTTAAAAGTTGGCGGTTAGACCAATTGACTTTCACAACAGTTATTAAAGTGGGCGGTAAGAACAATTTACCTAAATCAAATTGATAAAAGTGGGCGGTAAGGACAATTTACCTAAATGAAAGGTTAGAAATGTGGGCGGTGAGGACAATTTGCTTAAATGAAAGTTATAGAAGTGGACAGTAAAGACAATTTATCCTAATAAAAGTTTTTAAAGTGGGCGGTAAAGACAATTTACCCTCACGAAAGCTGTAAAAGTGGGCGGTTAGAACATTTTACCCTAGTGAAATGGATAAAATTTGGCGGTAAGGACAATTTACCCTCACAAAAGTTTTAAAAGTGGGCAGTAAGGACAATTTATTTTCGCGAAATGTATAAAAGTGGGCGGTTAGGACAATTTACCCTAACGAAAGTTATAGAAGTAGGCGGTAAGAACAATTTATTTTCAAGACAATTATAGAAGTGGGCGGTAAAGACAATTTATTTTCGTGAAATTTATAACAGTGGTCATTAAGGACAATTTACCCAAAATGAGGGGTTATAAAAGTGGGCGGTAAGGACAATTTACCAAAATGAAAGGTTATAAACGTTGACGGTAAGGACAATTTACCCAATGGAAAGATTTAAAAGTGGATGGTAAAGAAAATTTACGGTCACGATAGGTATAAAAGGGGGCGGTAAGAAAATTTACCCTATCAAGAGGTATAAAAGTTGACGGTAAGGATAATTTATCCTCTCAAAAGTTATAAAAGTGGGCGGTAAGGAAAATTCACCCTCACAGAAGGTATAAAAGTGAACGCTAAGGACTATTTACTCTCTCGAAATGTAATGTGTGTTTGTGTCAGTACCTGGACTGTAAGAATGTGTCTCAACTTTTTGTTTACATTCAGGAATGTAGGAACTTGAGGTAATAAAACACGTTTATATAAACAACAAACAAATACATACTAAGGTAACCTATAGTTTCATGTTTACGTGTTTCAAATGTCCCACTATGACTACTACGTCCACAATTATCTAGCCAACAGCAAACCTGCAAGACTCCATATGATTGATGTTATTATAATGATAGTATTTGATGCTATCTGCTTGAAAAAGGTCAGTGTAGCGTTTAGAGATTCGCAGTGAGATTGAACAGTTTATAGATGATTTGTTAGAGAAAATGTATTAACAAATTTCACATACCTTTGCTTACGTCTTGTTATTATCCAATACCTGAACAACACATAAAGCAATACATGTATTTAGTATAAGCACCTTATATTTAAACCCTACACATCATCCAGTATAGGAAATTAGATTACACAGATAACAGTTACACGACCTAGTCGTGAACAATATTCACAGGACGAATGTTTACCTCATCACAAGGGCAATGTTTCCCTTACAACAAAGAAAGCCAATGAATGCTACCATCGTTTGGTTCCCTTTATACATCAAAGGATGGTAATAAATTAATACTCAATTTACTAAATTGTTTAATATTTCATCAACGCAAATTTGTATCTATAATTTTCTGTAATGATACAATTCAATGTATGACACAAATTACTTTGAGGCAAGTTATAACAGTTAGCTGTTTTTAACGTATATGATTAAATTCATTTTCAAAACGGTATACAAAGGATGGAAACCAGAAGAGACCCGTCTTCCACCGTTTGCGGTATATAAGTTAACTCTAACGTTACTATTTGCAACTGTTGGGACCAGCTAGTGTTTGTGTTCGGCAGCCACTTGCCTAGTCCGTTCCGCGACTTCGACGCCTCCGTGTAGGTTCAAGGTTCAGCTCAGTGTAAGATGCGATCTTTCACAGGTAGATTGGGGTCAGAGTTGCTTCCTCCCCATATGTCAAGTAAATAGGACGAAAGCAAGCAAGAGAAATTTGGTCGGGTGGAAAATTAAAACCTTACATCCTACGTGCATACTCGCAACATGCACAGCCATGTGAATCTGCTGCAGGGCCATAGATCACTCTTTCTAGGCGCTATTAAATTACCCCTAGACTGAGGGGAGACGCCCAAGGCAGGTTCTCTCTTGCGACTTTTTTACAACATTCAGGGAACGATAACTCTTGGTTCCTTTAAATGTTTATAATTTATGTGGTTGCAACCCTTTAAAATTCTAAATATAGAAATCTTAGCATACTTTGTTTTGAAATCTTTCAACGTAAATAATAGTTCGAATTGGAATATCCAAAGCGATATTTCTTATTCCAACTTTTACACAATTTATATCGATTATGTAAAGATATGTCAAACACACCACATTTACTGCACACCTCGCTTTGAACTTCTTTTATCTACAACTAGCATCAAGAACTAACTAATTAATAAGATCTTTGAGCACAAATGGAATAATTGTTAAAAAATATAAATAGTAGATACAAATTTGGTTGGTTCCCATAGAGGCATAACAAGGTACTAGCAAACATATTTACAACATTATAAGACTCCAGAACATGTATGTAGAACCTATATGGCAATGTTAGTGCAGAATCCTCTAATGGGAAGGTACAGGGTTCGTTTCATGATTTCGTTGTGTAAATGGATACGTTATTGGTTATTAGACAAGATATGACATAGAGTAACCGAACTTGTTCTCATAAAATCTGCTGTCTCGGCACAATGAAGCCTCTAGTATTTCATTACTAACATCATATTGACTAAATGTATCTCCTTGGGATGTGTAAGACAAACAAGCGAGATAGTGGACCGGTCACCTTCACCTCACACCAGCTGAGACACCTTACAGTGAACTCTACCACTGCATCACGTGCCTCAGTGTTTGTTATGCAATTGCTTTTGTTTAATTTGATAAATCCACAAATACATTATTAGCGAGTTAACAAAGTTGATATCTTTACAACACTTTCCTTGACATCATGTCTGATATAATCAGTAGTTTTTTTGTTGGGTGGATAGTCCTAATAAATGGTGGTTTACAGGCCATGTTCATGTTCGTGGGCTTTACTTGTCTGTGTTGTTTTGTTATCCCTTAGCTAGTAGGGAGCTGCGAACATTGGGATGTTCTTGATCGCCTCAATAGTTCATGTTGTAACTTGTTTATTTTGTATTCGGTACTGAATATTGAGAGCTCAGAGAAACGAGATGATTTAAGTTATATGTATATATGTGTATCTATATATATATATATATATATATATATATATATATATATATATATATATAGAGAGAGAGAGAGAGAGAGAGAGAGGAGAGAGAGTGAATAAGGCGAGGGAGAGAGAGAGAGATATGCAGATAGAGAGAGAGAGAGAGAGAGAGATGCACACTGCTAAAAGGATTATGTAAATACAGTCCATGATGATAATGAATTTGACTCGTAAGACCAATCTGAGCAGAGAAACTTCTTCCACAGTCTGTGTACGGAAAATCAGAACTGTGCTATGTCGCGTGGTGTGGCATGTGTTCTTCAACGATGAGTCCTTAGCTTATCTTCAATCAGTATCTCTGTTGTCTGTATGCCGTGCTTAATGCTGTCCCTCCATGCAACACGATCCATGGCGTCCTGTTCCCATAATTTAAAATAGTTTCCCGCAGTGGCGAGGGGTGACCTTCTCAGAACTGTAAGCAATCTTAGGCACCCATATCGATCTATTGTAACTTATAATATCTAGGAAATACACATTATAAAGACAAATGTAAACACAGTATCAATAATATTTATCTCATAATTCAAAATAATAATTCTTTTAACAAAAGTAATTATTATAATAGGTATCATTGACCTCAATGGAGGTTGGGGAAGTACAACTTGTTTCTTTGAGCGGACTCATCAAGAATTAAAACAGGACCTCATCTGATGCTGGCAGATCTGACAGTAGCGTAGCAGGCATTTAGGCTGATGTACTTGATATAATGTGTTCTCTTTTTTTTTTAAGCTGATGTACTTCATAGCATTTGTTGTCTGTTTTTTTTATTTACATGCACAACACTCGGAGGTTTCAATTTTAGCAGTTAATTTCCATCACTGATGTAGTTAAGTTTTAGAAAGTTAAGATTGAACAACTTTTACAAGTCTAGACCTAAACATGTTAGCCACATCCTACTTCTTGTATGTAAGTTCTATACGTCGAGTTTTCTGGGCGAATAAATCAATTACGTCATCATTGAACAGAGGTTTTGTTTTCAATTTTGAAATCAGTGCCTTTTCAATAGATATCAGTGATAGGGCAGAAAGTCTATTTTCACTCTGAGAATTGTGTAAGTAGGTCTTGACTCTTTTTAAAGTCTAAAATCACCGTTCACTGGGGGCACTTGTAACTGGGATGGTCACCACTTGTAGCTTGTATGGTCACCACTTGTAGCTGGGATGGTCACCACTTGTAGCTGAGATGGTCACCACTTTATAGATGTGAATCGACATCCTTGCCAATGCTAGTTATCAGTTTGACTAACTCAACCTAGTTTCCTTTATCAGAAGACGCCCTAGATTCATCATGTCCAAGGAAAGAAAGCTCATTTTCTGCTAAACATACCGGAGACATCAATGATACGTCTTACATCAGACATCAATGAGACGTCATACAGGGGACAACAATGAAACGTCTTACATGAGACATCAATGAGACGTCTTACATGAGACATCAATAAGATGGCTTACATGAGACATCAATGAAATGTCTTACAAGAGACATCAATGAGACGTCTTACATGAGACATCAATGAGACGTCGTATAGGGGACATCAATGAGACGTCTTACAGGAGACATCAATGAGACGTCTTACATAAGACATCAATGAGGCGTCTTATAGGGGACATCAATGAGACGTCTTACATGGGACATCAACGAGACGTCTTACAAGAGACATCAATGAGACGTATTACAAGAGACATCGATGAAACGTCTTACAGGAGACATCAATGAAACGTCTTACATGAGACATCAATGAGACGTCTTACGTAAGACATCAATGAGGCGTCTTATAGGGGACATCAATGAGACGTCTTACATGGGACATCAATGAGACGTCTTACAGGAGACATCAATAAGACGTTCTACATGAGACATCGATGAAACGTCTTACGGGAGACATCAATGAGACGTCTTACAGGAGACATAAAAAAAACTAGAATATGAACTACGTCAGCAATGTAGAATCAACAAAGAAAAACACGATGGGCTAGTTAGAAATAATAAGCACGTTGCAAGACGTCTCATTGATGTCTCATGTAAGATTCTGAATTTCTGACATAGTGAAGTTCATATTCTAGTTTTCTTTGTTGATTCTGAATTGCTGACTTAGTGAAGCTCATATTCTAGTTTTCCCAAACTGTTTTAGAGCTATGAGAGAAACAATGCGACTCTGCGTGTCGTTTCTGTAAGTTGTGTAGATTATTGAAATCTGAAACGCCAGACTTGGTCCAAATATTGATCTCGCTAGAAAACAGAAGGCATGGTCAACAATACAATTTCGATAATTTTGTGCATCCACGCATCCAGCTGATTGCATCGTCATTTTCATTTCATCAAATATCGAGTACACATTTTTTGTAATTTCGGAAAGCAACGGTTTAGGTTAGTCCATTCCAAATAATATTCAATTGTTCTGTGAAATCCCTGGCACCTAAAGATTTAACGAATCTTCCACAACACAATTACATTATATCTCTCTCTCTCTCTGTCTCTCTCTCGCTCTCTATCTCTGTCTCTCTCTGTCTGTCTGTCTCTCTCTCTCTGTCTCTCTCGCTCCCTCTCTCTCTGTCTCTCTCGCTCCCTCTCTCTCTACCTCTCTCTGTCTGTCTAGCAATCTATGGAGGCAAATATCGCCTTGAAGGCCATCACGGCGAAATACAAAATAACACTAAACCAAATGACAAGAGATAACTGGAAAAACAAAACAGAAAGCCTCAATTTAGATAAAGGAAGGAACAAACTATGAAATTTAGTCAGAGCCATGAATGACGAAACACCATCAAATAAACAAATTACCTTCAAGCATGCTTACTGGAAATAAAAGCCGCAAGCGCCTTTGTTGAACACTATGCCAGAGCAAACCACATTGATGTTCCTACAGACATGCATACATACATTAGTGAAGAACAAAAGAGCAACGACAACATCAAGATGTCACCAGAGGAGCACATGATGACAAAACTAACAATGAATGAAATGGATGAGGTCATGAGAACTTTAAAGAAAAAGAAATCGCCAGGAAAAGATGGGGTAACAAACGAAATGCTGATGGGGCTGGGCCAAACAGCAAAGAGAAAGTTACTATCAGTCCTGAACCAAAGCTGGCAAAGGGGAATTGTACCGCAGGCATGGACAGATGCTGTACTTATACCAGTACCAAAGAAAGAAAAAGATAGAACAGATCCAAATGGATACAGGCCTATCAGTCTACTGAGCTGTGTAGGCAAACTGATGGAGCGTATGATAAACACAAGACTGATGTGGCACCTGAAAGAAAAACACATACTAATTCCACAGCAAGCAGGATTCAGACAACACAGATCCACTGAGGACCAGATCACTCTGGAAATAGAGGTTGCTTACCAAGAGAAAAAGCATACAGTAGCGGTTTGGGTAGATCTAGAGAAGGCATTTGACAAGGTGTGGAAAGGGGGACTTAAAGTCAAGCTACGAAGAAGTGAAGTATGTGGGAAAATGTACAGATGGATCAGCCACTACCTCGAAAAAAGAACAGCCAGAGTTCAAGTACAAGGGCAGATGAGCAAAAAGGTGACACTGGAGCAAGGAGTACCCCAGGTGGGGGGTAGGGGGGGGGTACTGTCACCCACACTCTTCCTGTTGTATATAAACAACATCACAGAGAATATACTAAGAAGAGTCCACAGCTCCATGTTTGCAGACGATCTGGCTATGTGGACCTCTGAAAAATATCTCACCGTAGCAAGCAATCGGATGCAGCAGGCCGTAACATCGTTGGAGGAGTGGGCGAACTCATGGCTGGTCAAAATAAACGATGAAAAAACCACATGTACGATATTCTCGCTTTCCAATATACCCCAGAACACCAAAATAAGTCTTAACGCCAAATATCTGCGGCCAAACGACAACCCAAACTACTTGGGAGTCACATTTGATCGGCGCAAGACATGGATGAGTCAGACCGAGAGAAATCGAATGAGAGCCAGACAAAGAATGGCAATCATGAGGAAACTTGCTGGCACAAGCTGGGGAGCAGACGAAAGAATAATAAAGAATCTATACACTGGAAGAGTGAGACCAGTTCTCGAATATGGCATTGCGGCATGGACAACAGCAGCAAAGACGAACTTTGATAAAATTAGCAAACTTCAAAACCAAGCCATGAGAGTTATAACAGGAGGCATGAAGTCAACGCCAATTGTAGAACTTGAAAAGATTACAAATCTGCAATCCATGACCGACAGAAGAGACTGCAGAGCCCAGCAGCAAGCATAGAAACTCAGAAGACTGACAGACCATCCAATGCATTAGAGACTAAATAGGTTTGGAAATGGGAAACTAAAGCGGCGAAACTTTGCAGAAATAGCCAAAGCAAAGATGAGCGAAGACCTCATGAACACCGTAACAATACCAAAGCCCATCCCTACTGTACGCAAACCTACCTGGAAGCAGCATATCATTCCGGAGGTGGTAGAAAATATACCCGGTATTGGAAACAAGAACAGCCAGACTGAAAAAGAAAGAAGAGACATAGCCCTAGGTACATAACGGAAAAGTACCCGAGCATGGAATGGACCCATGCATACACCGACTGCTCTGTAACAAACACAACACAGAACGGAGGGGCAGGGGTATTCCTGAACCTACCAAATGGTAGAAAAATAACACTGTCAGTGGCAACTGGAAAATTCTCAAGTAATTTCAGAACGGAGGCAGAGGCACTGAGGGCTGCGGTAGAAGCAATGCTGACAGGCGAAAGCAATGAAAGACAGATAGTCCTGTTTACAGATGCCCTGGCCGTAGTTACAGCACTAGAAAGCCAGAAAAATACTGAACTTAATGATTTAAGAGCAGTACTCTGTCAACTATGCCAGCAGTCCGCACCAAAAAGAGTAGTGGTACAGTGGGTTCCATCCCACTGTAACATCCATGGCAACGAGGAGGCAGCCAGACTGGCAAAAGAAGGTGCAAGACTACTACAACCAGATTCTAGTGTGACCTACGAAGAGTCCAAAAGGCTTATTAGGGCCAGATACATGGCCAAATGGGAAACAGAACATAATGGCTACAAAAACGATGCCTATTACCAGCTGAACAGAAGAGAGCAGGTCGTGGTCTTCAGACTCCGCACAGGCCACAACAGACTGAGGTACCACATATTCAATAAATTGAAGATAGGTGGCACTGACGAATGCACCTGTGGTACAGGGAAAATGATCGCTGAACATCTGCTGTAAAATTGCCCGATATACGAGGACCAGAGAAAGCACATGTGACCATCACCAGTGGCAACACTAGACACGCTCTATGGCAGTGTCGACAGCCTCAAGATGACCGTTGCTTTTTTCGAGAAAATACAGGTTGACGTTTGACAGCGTACGAAAAAGAAGAAGAAGATGGCGGAGAGCCGGTGGATGTTATCTACCTGGATTTTGCAAAGGCCTTTGATGGATTACCTCATCAACGTATGTTTCGAAAGTTGAAATCACATGGAATAGGTGGCGAAGTTGCCAATTGAAGGGAAAATTGGTTGACGGACAGAAGGCAGAGAGTGGGCATAAATGGGGAGTACTCTGACTTGTGTGATGTAATAAGTGGTGTGCTCCAAGGATCGTTTTGGGACCAATTCTGATCTTAATATATATCAATGATTTGGTCCAAGATCGCAAAGTTCGCGGGTGACACACAATTATGCGGCATGGTCTCTTTTTCGGAAGTAATGGATCTATTGAGATCGGATTTAGATACTATTCAAAAAATGGCACGAGAGCTGGCAGATAGAGTAGAAAAATGTAGTCCTCCACATGGGAAGATCCAATAATGAATATAGTTAGGGATCAAGATGCTGAGCAGCGCATGAGCTGCAGTGGTCAGCGACCCATAGCTGACTGCTAGCGTCAGGGCCAGCGAACCATAGCTGCCAAGACCCTTCTACACCTCCACGCGGTGATCCTGGATTACAGGCTGCAGTAGGGCAGATTGGCTAAGGAGAACGGATCGAAGAGGGAATGCTAACCGGTACTCAAAAAATGCTTGCTGAAGTCGGATGTGTTGGACGGAAAGGTGCAAATATCGCAGCCAAGCTGTAAACTACGACACAACGCATTCCGTTCTCTGGACTACATTCTGCTACTCAAGTCCTTTCAGGGTTTGGTAGTGGGAGATTGAGAACCAACGAAGAAGAAGAAGAAGAATATAATTACAGGATGGTAGAGAACAATATTAGAACAATAATAAAAGAAAGAAACCTAGGAGTTATAATAGATCATACAGGAAAAGTGCGGAAGTAAGTTCAGGTGGCAGTGAAAAAGGCTTATGCCATGTTGGGCATGATAAAATGAAACATTTTACATAAGAGCAAGGAAGTAATAGTCAAGTTATATAAATCAAAAGTGAGACGTAAAATGGAGTAGAGTGTTTAGGAGTCCATATAATAGAGCTGATAAAAACATGCTGGAAAGGGTACAAAGAAGAGCTACAAAAATTATCGCGGGGTTTTAAGAATTATAGTTATGAGGAAAGACTAAAAAAAAACTTATCTTCAGTGTCTCGAACAAAGAAGAATTCGAATTGACTTAATACAAGTGTATAAAATAATAAATGGAAATGTTAAATTCGACTATACCAAGTTTTTCAAAGTACAACCGGCTACAAGAACAAGAGGGCACAGCTACAAATTGTTTAAAGACAAGTCCACATTAGATATTAGGAAATATTTTTTTTAAATCAGAGAGTTGTGAATTCTTGGAATGCATTGACGCAGGATGTAGTGGAAGCAGAGTCAGTCGATGCATTCAAAAATAGATTGAATGCTCCCAATATTTTCGGCCTCATTAGAGTGAAATAAACTGGTTGTATACAGACTCTGTAGAGCCTTCTAAACCAGTATAATGAAATTAAGTTGGCGAACTGAGACGCTAGTCCAGTGAGGCACAACATACTGGTCAGGACGTCGCGCCAGGGTCAGGCACAATATACTGGTCAGGACGTCGCGCCAGGGTCAGGCACAATATACTGGTCAGGACGTCGCGCCAGGGTCAGGCACAATATACTGGTCAGGACGTCGCGCCAGGGTCAGGCACAATATACTGGTCAGGACGTCGCGCCAGGGTCTGGCACAATATACTGACCAAGATCACAATCTCTCGAATGTAGCGTTCCCTGGAAACAGGCTATTTTTAAGGCAGCCTGGCTGACAAGATATGGATCGGTGTGATCCCAATATTAGTGAGCCCCACGCAGATAGGTCAAGCATAGTACATTCGCCTGGAGGACCGCGGTCCACCTTTATCAGCATGCTCGGGATGTGAGGAAAGCTACAACTCACCACTTAGCGTCCTTTTCAGGGCGCACAAAAAGAGTAAACTAACTCATTGTGAACATTAAACAACCATTTCAGCTCCTATTTTGCGGAGGCACCAATTTACGAAAGTCTGCACCTTAGTTTCTCCTGCCCAAATCTATTAAAGTTTTGTGGCTTAAAGTGTCTACAGAATGGGATAGACAGCCCAACCCTCCAACTTACTAAATGCTTAACAGGTTACGGCGTTACTATTCGTTGCTCCCCGTTTTGGCCCCGGCAAGCACTCACCGAGATGCGCATGCGTATTGCGCTTGTTAATTGTCAACAAATACAACAGGAAGTCGGCCTGGAGCAGAAGCAGGGGCAGGGATCACTCACTCACTGGTTTGGTCCATAATTAAGTTGGCACTTGCTGATTTTCTGTTTCATATCATTTAAGATGAAGCGGATGTTGCAGGTCAGAGGTTTTTATGAGTAAAAAGAAGGATCTGATACACAGGTGAGATGGATGCTGTTGTATAATAACCGTATTCATGGAAACATGATACGCTGCACAAACCGGGCATTCGATAATGAAATGACTCGGGTCAATCAATGAAAAACTCAAAAACAGACCAGTAGTTCATTTGGACTTAAATTAACACAATCTTTTTAGTTAATACTAACTTCACCGTTGCAGTTTGAGTTTTATGTGCAAATTCCGTTTTTATGTTATGTTGTTACTTGTAAATAATTATTATATTAGCCTATATAATATTATACAATTATATATATATATTACATCATATATATACATGATGTAATATTTATAATAAATAATATATTTAAATATAAGAATATGTTATGCAGTTATATTATAATTATATAATATTATTATATAAATATAAAATTATAATATTAGGGTCTATATCATAAAAATAATATACAATATTATATATATATGTTACAGAATATACGGGTGTGAAACCTGGACCACCACGCAAACACTTAAGAAAAGGATTGCTCTTTTTAAACTACATTTTTTAACTTAAAAAATGCTACAGAAGGAAGCTCAAAATACCATGGATAGCGAAAAGGAAAAATGCAGATATCCTAAAAGAACAGGATATCGAGGAAAATTGGTTAATAAACAATATCTTATCCAGATAGCTAAAACATTTTGAATACATCAAACGCCATAATAATGACCTAAAGACAAAGATATTGCATGGTATGTTGCCTGGAAAGCGGTGCAGAGGCAGACTTAGCAGAAGATGGACACGACATCACTGAGGTCCTGAGAATGACAGCGACAGTATCGGGAGTTCTGGCTAGAGATAAAAAGTCTCACAGATTGGCTGTTATGAGAGTCGTGTTCTGCAAAGGACATACTACATGATGATGATGCTGTATATATATATATATATATATATATATATATATATATATATATATATATAATAATAATAATAATAATCATATTATTATATACAATACCAGATAGTGAGACACCTGTTCCTTAACCTAGGGGACACAGAAGAGGTTGAAAACCCTACAGGAATTTTTTTCTGGGTGTAATCCAGATAATCAATGAAACAAAACAAGTGTTAGATTCATGCCAGGTAGTCAAATGTTTAGACTCATTTTGTTCTTTTGCCATGCAGACCATGTTGGATCAAGGCTACATGATTAGTGGTTGCCCAAGTGGACGTTTAAAGTTTTAAGGCCACCAGAACGTCACTATTCGTGTCCATCTGCAGTCATACATGCATACCACATGCCCAGTCAATCTGTATTTCCTTAACAATGATATATCTGCGACATCGATAATGGTGCTGAGCGTGATGTTGATGTTGTGAATTCAGTGCTATAGAGAGACTGTTAATGTTTTTCATTCCATTTGAACAACGAAGCTTATCTGCTGTTGTGTGATTGATTCGTGTCAGACTTCAAGTTGTGCAGACTTTTCTATCGCAGAAGACTGCAGAGTGCAAAGTCCACATTCTTCTCCAGGTCCGGATGGCAGCCCCATAGCTTCTGCATCAACATTCCTTTTGACAAAGTTTGGCATTGTAGGTTTCTGTATGCTGGGTGGTCCTGTAGGATGTGTTTGGGGATCTGGACTCCGGTTCCACATGGCAGTCACTTGTGTGATATCTTGAGCTGATGTATGTGGCCTAATAGTCTGCAGTGGCCTGTTTTCAGACGAAAGATGGTGGTTTGTTGGTGTCTGTGAAGCTGGTGGATTGAGTCAGGTCTAATGCTCACATCTATACCTTTCTTCCATTTTGAGTTTTACTGATTGTGGATGCCAATTTTTGCCTTTCAGTAAGACACTGTGTGGAAAAGTTGCTTCATTTTGCCATCTGCTTTAGACAGGACATCGGCTATTATTCCACAATGGGAGGGTAACCGCTGAAGAGCAACTGTTAAGGTTTTTTTGATTTTGTTGAGCTCTGATCTGATTTCCCCGCAGCATTTGTTCACATTTGGTGTACTGTTTTTTTCTTCCTAGTAGTTATCCGCAATCTGTGAAAAATGCAATCTGAATTGGCAGATATTTGTCTGATTCTTTTTGCCTGTAGGAGCACCATAGACTCTGACCTAAGACTGGAAGAAATCTTTCCAGTAGGGAAAGTCATATGCGTTATTTTCCCATTGTTGTATCTTGCAAAGATGCCTCCTCCGCCATCCTTAACTGTGCCCTCTGCGGATCCATCTGTATATACATGTCCAGTCATTAAGGTTGAATTTTCCTTCAATCATCACCTGAGTTAGGTTTTTTAGGTGGATAGCTTGGAAATTTATTTTTATTATTCCTTGGATATCTGTGATTATTAAGATGTTTTTTTGACAATAGTCTGGGATGACCTATAGCTGCTCAATCACTTTTAGAAAATGGGCTAGTGGTTAAGTGACACGGCTCACAACCCAATGGTGATATGTTCGCTCCCCATTCATAGCACTGGCCGTTACCCTGGGGAAGCAAACCCTTCGAAAATTCAGGAGGAAGCAAACCCCTACATAATATGATGCCGAAGTCAGATGCAATGGGCTGACAGGTGCAAAATAAAAACACAGTGCAACGCACACCTTCCTGGGGAATAGTAAATAAGACAAGCGAAAAAAAAACAACTTTGAGAAAATGGTAAAATATGTGGATACTGAATGATCACTGTAGTTGACTAGTTGTATGCTCTCATACAATTGCGTCCTCTCTCTTTTGCCAAGTTTAATTCCAAACTGTTGCAGTCGTGTATTGATCTATTGTAATATTATCATCTAATTGGTGGTCTTGAAGGGGGGGGGGGGGGGGGGGTATGCAGGAGCGTGATCATTGGTTGTGTCATCCTGATTGCGGAGGGGAAAAACCACCCAGCATAAAAATCCACTTGACATATGCAATCAAAGCATTTTCAATTGTCATGTGTGCATAGTGACCCTTGCAGAATATTCAGAACACAAGTCCATTAGAATCCACTTTTGTCCAACCACTCTAGTGAAGTCAAAAATGGCATGAAGGGATGGAAATCCTGGAAGCGAGTAATGAAGAAGGGGTTAGAGTTGTATCAGGACCTGAAAGGAGAACAAAGAATAGTAACACTGTAACTTGCCAGGCATGTCATATACATAAGTGGAGGGAACGGCGTGGGCTAGTGGTTAAGTGACACGGCTCAAAACCCGAAGGTACTGGATTCGATCCTCATCACATCACCGGCCATTACCCCGGGTAAGCAAACCCTTAGAAAATGCAGGAGGAAGCAGACCCTTACATAAAATGCATGCTGAAGTTGGGTAGACTGGGCTGACAGGTGCAAAATAAAAATCTCAATGCAATGCACACCGCCTTGGGGAATAGAGAAATAAGGCGAATGCAAAAAAAATAAATATATATATACTTAACATCCTTATTCCAGTTTAGAAGACCCTGCGAAGTTTGTATACAACCAGTTTCTTGGAGGGTGGTTAACTTATATGCAAGACCATCTTAATAAACTCAAACACTAGAGCAAAATATGCATGCAGCCTGTTAGGCGCCATCTATGCTGCTCTTTACAAACCACCTAACCATGGCTGTTGTTATGCCACGTTGCACAGTTAGTTGCCTCTTACCACATACTCTCTGTGGGGTAGTGGTGCTATTCTTGTCTTTGTCATGCACAAAGACACCAGCAAACCACTCGGGACCTATATGAGACAACTAAGGAGGGTTGGGCACGAGGTTAACTACCTCATCCTGTATCAACCTTAAGCCACAAAAACTTCCAACAGATCAAGTCAGTATTTGACATCTTGGCATGTGGCTGGACAGGTTCTAATTGATTGATTTTAAGAAGCCAAGAATGGGGAAAGACATGTAACCACTAATAAATTATAAGACTCGACCATGAAATCCAAGAATGATGTGTGGAGGAATTCATAACAATGAAATGTAATGATTAAACCATTCAGATGGTCTGACACAAGCTTCAAACATTGCAAAGAAAAAATGAAAGTCTGCTCATCTCCAATATACACGATTTGGAAAGATCTATCCTTAAGAAAGGGGGGAAAGGGATATGGGCTTCTTAATTGATATGTGACTTTGAATGACAAAGGTGATTAAGATGTCTGCCATGATATTATTTTTGAAATGACCATCATGGAGGAATCTTAATCGTTTGAGCCTGAGCCACCAAAATATCTATGTGTGTAAATCGTCTATTCCCCGAGGAGCAAGTGATATTTCGATGTTGAACAGCTATCTTCCAAGGTGGTTTGTGTAAAAATAGTGACGTCAGAAATGATACATGTCTTCATGAGTTACTTTAAATAGCAAACATTGTATCGGTCAACACAAATTATAAATGACCATTCTAAAAGGCTAACAACGGAACACGCTGAACATGTGCTCAATGATACAGGGGATGATGAATTAGATTTGGGTGGTAATTATTCAGAAAATCACAAAGTAATGAAATTGATGATCATATTCCTGAGGAAAAGTGCCAATCAAGTTTTGATTATAAAGCTAGATCTTCAATCTTGTCCTTTGGGGGATAGGGCTATGGTGCAGGGAAATATCCCACGTAAAGCATCCAGTAGAATTTGACACAGCTTGGTCTTTCATATGTCTGCAATAGACACAAATGGAGCACAATGTATGTAAACCATGTTATGAGGACTACTGGTCCAGCTTGTCTGAACTTCATTTCCCATAATCCTAGTTTTTGCACTATGATGGAACGCGTTCACTTTCTTGCTATACCAAGATTTCTTCATCTTGTTGATGAGGAAGACCCTACTCTTGATGAAGCAGATAACTTTACAATGTAAGGTCCATGCCGAATTTTTTGTTTCCAAAATGTCAGTGTTTCTATTCATCTGCACAACAGTTGAGTGCAGACAAAGGTATGATCCTCTCTAAAAGCAGACTTGTCTTCAAAGAGTATATAATGTCAAAGCACATCAAGTGGAGAAGACTTACATGACATATCATGCAAACTCAGGCTTCATCCTGAATTTAGAAATCTACGTTGGAAAAACAGAAAATGTTATTTCGTAACTCAATGTTGTTGGTAGCATCATAATGCTTTTGACTTCAGGTAATTTGTCTCACAAACACCATATTCTTGTCATTGGTAGATATGACTGGGCATTAAGAACTTATCCGTTACAGTAACATTGTATGTCTTGTCTGGATGTACCAATTTTATATTCAGCCACCATAACTCAATAAAAATGGGAAATATTAGAAGGAAAAGCAGGGATGGAATAACTGTATAGATGTTCAAACTCCTCAACTTTGTATTGACTAAAATACTTTCATAGGTGGCGCAGATGTCAATGACCACATTTTTCATCTCAACAAGATATGTCTGTGTTAAAGGAAGTGATAGTCAAACTGTATAAAGCATTAGTTAGACCTAGATTGGAGTAATGTGTACATGTGTGGGGTCCTTATCGTAGAGGAGATATATAAACATGCTGGAAAGGATACAAAAAGAACGACAAAGCTGATAGTGGGATTCCAGAATTACAGTTATGATGAAAGACTCAGAAAAACCAGCCTAAGGTGTCTAGGAAAGAGAAGAATTTGAGGTGACCTAATACAGGTTTATAAGGTAATCAAAGGAACGGATAAATTAAAATATAACAAGTTTTTCAAAATACAACCACCTACAAGAACAAGAGGGCAAAGGTACAAATTAATTAAAGAAAGGTCCAGATTAGATATTATAAAATATTTTTTTAGTCAGAGAGTGGTGAATGCTTGGAATGCATTGCCACGCGAAGTAGTTGAGACAGGGCAATTAATGCATTTAAGAATAAATTTGATGCGTATAGCAAGGAAATCTAAATTAAACTGGTTGTATACAGACTCTGCAGAGTCTTCTAAACCAGTATAAAGACGTTAAGTTATTGTTGGCCTTGACGACTCATAGTACAATTTATGTGGGCATGCAACAATGCTTATATACTTATGCATTACTACAATCTCCACTATGCAAAAGGAAGACTTTACAGAACATTTGTTATGTTCATATATTTTCATGCGTTTATCACTCATTAATGATTACATAACAACAACATTGAAGCTTCACAGCCATGTAGAGAAACATCAGAGGCTGTAATATATGAGCTTACGTCATCCTCAAATGTCATATTTAGGCCTTCATGTAGGCCGCTGTTGGATAGGAATTTCGTTACCAGTATAATATTTTGCCACCACAGCGGCGTATATTCTGCTGTTTTTTATTTTCAACTACCAGTGGTTCTTTAGCATGGGCAGTGTGTACGCATGATTTCAATAGTTTATCATCCATCTGTGATAATACTAGACAGCGATCTCACCTCCCTTGACACCATCAGGTGCTTGAAACTTGTACAATTTGAACACTCACCGGGATCAAGATTCTGAGCAGCGCATGAGCTGCAATGGTCAGTGACCCATAGCTGACTGCTAGCGTCAGGGCCAGCGAACCATAGCTGCCAAGACCCTTCTACACCTCCACGTGGTGATCCTGGATAACAGGCTGCAGTAAGGCAGACTGGCTAAGGAGAAGGGATCGAAGAGGAAATGCTAACCCGGTACTCAAAAAATGCTTGCTGAAGTCGGATGTGTTGGACCGAAAGGTGCAAATATCGCAGCCAAGCTGTAAACTACGACACAACGCATTCCGTTCTCTGGACTACATTCTGCTACTTACCCTTTCAGGGTTTGGTAGCGGAAGATTGAGAAAGAAGAAGAAGAACACTCTCCATTTTGCGCTTTTGCTTGTTTGTTTCATGAGGGGCAACCGGGACGGCGTGGTTAAGTGACTCGGCTCATAATCTGAAGGTGCTGGGTGTACCGTTACCCGGGAAAGCAAACCTTACATAAAATGCATGCCGAAGTCGGATGCACTGAGGCGACAAGTGCAAAATAAAAACACAGGGCAACACACACCTCTTTGCAGAATAGAAAAATAAGGTGAACGCAACACATTTTTTTTTTAAATGCGAGAGGCAAGCACATTACCTCTCAGTTACAGTGAATCCTATATCGATGAGGGCTAGCTCTATAGCTATATACAACCTTAACCTGGCAATAACCACCAACTTACATTACCTTACATAATATCTACAGGAAATTACTTGAGAAAGACCATTATAATTAATGACTGGTAGGAAATTAACTATGCAACGGTCAATCACCTATATGTCTGCACACTTGATTGCAAGTATATACAAAAAGGACCTTTATGCCCCTAGGGGTATAAGAGGAGCAATTAAGAAGAAAAAGGTAGTAAATTAACTTTTTGGACCAATTTTCCACAAAGGTCTCAAATCAATATAAAAAGGGATTATTCAGCTGCAATCTTAAATTTAATGACGAATGTGGGCAATATAAATTTACAATCCACCTTTTTTCTGTCCACATTTAAACCGAATAATTATATTTGAAAGAAATTAAAGTGATTTTTTTGTATACTTTGATGCCTTTTATTAGAACTTATACACATTCTGCAGTAAAAAGGCATTATACCTTAATTTATTAAGCAGTAATTAGATTTGTTGAGATATAAAAAACAAATGTTTACCATATTTTTGATACCATTAAAATTGTAAACAGGTGCAACATGTTAACCTAAAGACAAATTGCATGTACAGGTTTTACAGAGGGAATACCAGACTGTTTTATCTGTCTTTTTTTGGGTCTGGTTACATTCTTCTTCTACGTTCGGTCTTAATCTCCCGCTAGGAAGCCCTTAGCAGGGCTTTGCAAGTAGCAGGATGTAGTCTGGATAACGAATACATTGTGTTGCTAGTTTACAGCTTGACTGCAATATTTGCACCTTTCGGTCCGGCACATCCATCTTTGGCAGGTCTGGTTACAGTCTAGTCATCTGCATTTTAAATGATGTTATCCTAGTGGACTGGATAATCATCCTGGGGGGGGGGGGGGGTGTCTGGATCTTCGTTTCTTGGATGATGCAGCCCTTTTTTATTCTGCAGACGTGTCCAAACCATCAAATTTGCAATTGTTCAACTCACATGTACATGTGCTGAATTTTGAGGTCGTGACATGTTGTCTAGTTTTGAACATTTCCTGTTCTGCATCTTTGGACCCGACACATCCAATTTCAGCTGGCTTTTTTGAGTACCATATTTGCCTTCTTACTGTGATCTCTGTCTCTTGGCCAGACTGCGCTAATAACTAGTGCAGCCACATAGAGGCAGATTAGGGTCTAGGTCAGCTTTGATTCACTGACCCTGATGCAAGCAGCCACCTATGATTCACTGCTGCATCTTTGACCCCACTAGTGGTCCTAAACTACTGTGACTTGTATTTCTGTCTCTACGTAGTCTCTGCAAACTCTTATAGAAGCTCTGTATGGCACAGATCAAGTAAGCTGGGTAAAGAAGAGAAAGATTTGATCAATTTTGGATTGCTTAAAAGCATTCATGAACTGCAGTTTCATATTTATTATTAAATATATCGGAATGAAAAAGACAACAGACATATTTAATTGTATCATCCTATGCACGATAAAAAATAAATATTTTGCCACTAGGATTATCAGTCGCTTACATTATCATTTTCTTTCATTCCTCAGGTTTGGTGAAACAGGATGCAGGGCGTAAGACATAGAAACTTCAGAATATATTTGTATATGCACCGTTGACAATACTTAGTGATACAAATCCTTAAAAGTCATATATTTAATTGCTGTTAAAACATAGAAAAAATGGCAGGCCTCACTGTGCAAGAGGTGCGGCAGCTAAAAGAAAAAGTTCACATGGCTGCAAAAGGAGGCATGGCCATTAGCATTTTTGCTCTTTTGTGGAACATGGACAAACCGTTGGTTAAAGAAATTTTAGACCATTTGACAGAATGCGAAGGGCAGAAGACAACCCCTCTCGTCATCGCTGCCATGTTAGGACATGCTAAAGTTGTGCAGGTTTTGCTGAGTAATTTTGATGTTGATATTGAGCAGAGATCAACTGTCAGATTTGATGGTTATGTCATTCAAGATGCCACCGCGTTGTGGTGCGCATCAGGAGCTGGGCACATGCCCATTGTGGAGCTGCTGATAAAGAATGGTGCAAATGTGAACAACTCCACAGCTACAAACTCTACGCCCTTGAGGGCTGCATGTTTCGATGGGCGCTTGGATATCGTCAAGTACCTCATCGAACATGGAGCAGACCTGACCATTCCAAACAAGTACAATAACACATGTTTAATGATTTCTTGCTACAAAGGTCACACTAAAGTGGTCAGACATTTACTGGAGAAAGGGGCAGACCCTGACCTCAAAGCTCATTGTGGGGCCACATCCATCCATTTTGCTGCAGAGTGTGGTCACCTGGATGTTGTCAAGGAGTTGGTTCACTTTGGAGCATCCATGCTGAAGAATGACCTTGACATGACACCCTCGATGGTTGCCGCAGAGTGTGGAAAGGAGGAGATCGTTCACTACTTCCTGAAACAACCAGAATGCACAAGGTTGAATAAAATTGAGGCACTAGAGTTGCTTGGCTCATCATTTGCTAACGACAAGGAGAACTATGACCTTAACAAAGCTTATCATTATCTCAAGTCAGCGATGTCGCTTCGATTGCATGATACTCACGGTCGACGCCCATCCAAAAATGAATTTATTCCGAAACCAGTATTTACGCCAGTATCAGCATATGGGAATCATGTTGAGTGTCAGAATATGCACGAACTAGAAACTTTACGTTACAACAGAGATGCTTTTCACATGGAAGCTCTCACCATACGAGAAAGGATCCTAGGTTCCAGTAATCCAGAGATTCCACACCCTGTGATATTCCGAGGGGCTGTGTTTGCCGACAATGGCAGATTTGATCGCTGCATTGCATTATGGATGCATGCCATGATCTTAAGGCAAACAAATAATAGATCTATCAATAAAGATCTGCTGAGATTCTCGCAAGTCTTTTCTCAGATGGTAGCTTTGAATGCAGAGCTCACTTACCCAGATGTGGAGCAGGTTGTGAAGTTCGGCATTCTGGAAATTGAACTCTTCTTGAATGCTGCTAACACAGAATCTGTTTGTGAATCAAAGTGTACGGCCACAGAACTGTATCAGTCTAATATTCTTTCAGTGATATATCTTATCACCATCGCCACGAAGGTTATCACAGCAGTGGAAGACAATAAGGCACTACGCAAGTTGGTTTACAAATTCCTCAAACTTAGGCCAAGCCTAAAAAATGGCTACTCTCCTCTTCATATTGTTCTCGATCCTGGGATTTGTGTTGACGATTTTCATGTGAACAGTATTGTAGTATTTCCATGTAAACCTCTTGCCAGCATGTTCCTAGAATGTGGAGCACACGTCGATGCCCTAGACAGCTCCAAGAACACCCCTCTTCATGTCATTACAAATGCAAAACTTAATGAGACCCAGGAAAGCAAAAGGCAGGAGGCCATTATAATGCTCATAAATCACGGAGCTCACTGTGATATTGCTAACAGCAAGTTCCAGACCCCGTTTCATTTAGCCTTGGGTGGTACACTAAG